>JAUIMM010000165.1:857500-1245000 GCA_031769625.1 Taudactylus pleione
AGTCTGTATATGGGAGACTGTGCTGAGTAATGTGATATGTGACACCTGTATATCTGTGTGCTCCTGAGTCTGTATATGGGAGACTGTGCTGAGTAATGTGATATGTGACACCTGTATATCTGTGTGCTACTGAGTCTGTATATGGGAGGCTGTGCTGAATAATGTGACACCTGTATATCTGTGTGCTCCTGAGTCTGTATATGGGAGACTCTGTTGAGTAATGTGATATGTGACACCGGTATATCTGTGTGCTCCTGAGTCTGTATATAGGAGACTGCGCTGAGTAATGTGATATGTGACACCTGTATATCTGTGTGCTACTGAGTCTGTATATGGGAGACTGTGCTGAATAATGTGACACCTGTATATCTATGTGCTCCTGAGTCTGCATATGGGAGACTCTGTTGAGTAATGTGATATGTGACACCTGTCTATCTGCGTGCTCCTGAGTCTGTATATGGGAGACTGTGCTGAGTAATGTGATATGTGACACCTGTATATCTGTGTGCTCCTGAGTCTGTATATGGGAGACTGTGCTGAGTAATGTGATATGTGACACCTGTATATCTGTGTGCAACTGAGTCTGTATATGGGAGACTGTGCTGAATAATGTGACACCTGTATATCTGTGTGCTCTTGAGTCTGTATATGGGAGACTCTGTTGAGTAATGTGATATGTGACACCTGTATATCTGCGTGCTCCTGAGTCTGTATATGGGAGACTGCGCTGAGTAATGTGATAGGTGACACCTGTATATCTGTGTGCTCCTGAGTCTGTATATGGGAGACTGTGCTGAGTAATGTGATATGTGACACCTGTATATCTGTGTTATCCTGAGTCTGTATATGGAGACTGCGCTGAGTAATGTGATATGTGACATCTGTGTACCTGTGTACTCCTGAGTCTGTATATGGGAGACTGCACTGAGTAATGTGATATGTGACACCTGTATATCTGTGTGCTCCTGAGTCTATATGGGAGACCATGTTGAGTAATGTGATATGTGACACCTGTATATCTGTGTGCTCCTGAGTCTGTATATGGTAGACTGCGCTGAGTAATGTCATATGTGATACCTTTATATCTGTGTGCTCCTGAGTCTGTATATGGGAGACTGCGCTGAGTAATGTGACACCTTTTTATCTGTGTGCTCCTGAGTCTGTATATGGGAGACTGCTGTGTAATGTGATATGTGACACCTGTATATCTGTGTGCTACTGAGTCTGTATATAGGAGACTGTGCTGGGTAATGTGATATGTGACACATGTATATCTGTGTGCTCCTGAGTCTGTATATGGGAGACTGTTGAGTAATGTGATATGTGACACCTGTATATCTGTGTGCTCCTGAGTCTGTATATGGGAGACCGTGTTGAGTAATGTGATATGTGACACCTGTATATCTGTGTGCTCCTGAGTCTGTATATGGGAGACTGCGCTGAGTAATGTGATATGTGACACCTGTATATCTGTGTGCCCCTGAGTCTGTATATGGGAGACTGGGCTGAGTAATGTGATATGTGACACCTTTATATCTGTGTGCTCCTGTGTCTGTAAATGGGAGACTGCACTGAGTAATGTGATATGTGACACCTATATATCTGTGTGCTCCGGAGTCTGTATACGGGAGACTGCGCTGAGTAATGTGATATGCGACACCTGTATAGCTGTGTGCTCCTGAGTCTGTATATGGGAGACTGCGCTGAGTAATGTGATATGCGACAATTGTATATCTGTGTGCTCCTGAGTCTGTATATGGGAGACTGCGCTGAGTAATGTGATATGTGACACCTGTATATCTGTGTGCTCCTGAGTCTGTATATAGGAGACTGCGCTGAGTAATGTGATATGTGACACCTGTATATCTGTGTGCTCCTGAGTCTGTATATGGGAGACTGCGCTGAGTAATGTGATATGTGACACCTGTATATCTTCTGTGCTACTGAGTCTGTATATGGGAGACTGTGCTGAATAATGTGACACCTGTATATCTGTGTGCTCCTGAGTCTGTATATGGGAGACTCTGTTGAGTAATGTGATATGTGACACCTGTATATCTGTGTGCTCCTGAGTCTGTATATGGGAGACTGTGCTGAGTAATGTGATATGTGATACCTGTATATCTGTGTGCTACTGAGTCTGTATATGGGAGACTGTGCTGAATAATGTGACACCTGTATATCTGTGTGCTCCTGAGTCTGTATATGGGAGACTCTGTTGAGTAATGTGATATGTGACACCTGTATATCTGCGTGCTCCTGAGTCTGTATATGGGAGACTGCGCTGAGTAATGTGATAGGTGACACCTGTATATCTGTGTGCCTCTGAGTCTGTATATAGGAGACTGCGCTGAGTAATGTGATATGTGACTCCTGTATATCTGTGTGCTCCTGAGTCTGGAGACTGCACTGAGTAATGTGATATGTGACACCTGTATATCTGTGTTATCCTGAGTCTGTATATGGAGACTGCGCTGAGTAATGTGAAATGTGACACCTGTATATCTGTGTTATCCTGAGTCTGTATATGGAGACTGCGCTGAGTAATGTGATATGTGACACCTTTATATCTGTGTGATCCTGAGTCTATATGGGAGACCATGTTGAGTAATGTGATATGTGATACCTTTATATCTGTGTGCTCCTGAGTCTGTATATGGGAGACTGCGCTGATAATGTGACACCTTTTTATCTGTGTGCTCCTGAGTCTGTATATGGGAGACTGCTGAGTAATGTGATATGTGACACCTGTATATCTGTGTGCTACTGAGTCTGTATATAGGAGACTGTGCTGGGTAATGTGATATGTGACACATGTATATCTGTGTGCTCCTGAGTCTGTATATGGGAGACTGTTGAGTAATGTGATATGTGACACCTGTATATCTGTGTGCTCCTGATTCTGTATATGGGAGACCGTGTTGAGTAATGTGATATTTGACACCTGTATATCTGTGTGCCCCTGAGTCTGTATATGGGAGACTGGGCTTTGTAATGTGATATGTGACACCTTTATATCTGTGTGCTCCTGAGTCTGTATATGGGAGACTGCACTGAGTAATGTGATATGTGACACCTATATATCTGTGTGCTCCGGAGTCTGTATACGGGAGACTGGGCTGAGTAATGTGATATGCGACACCTTTATATCTGTGTGCTCCTGAGTCTGTATATGGGAGACTCTGTTGAGTAATGTGATATGTGACACCTGTATATCTGCGTGCTCCTGAGTCTGTATATGGGAGACTGCGCTGAGTAATGTGATAGGTGACACCTGTATATCTGTGTGCCTCTGAGTCTGTATATAGGAGACTGCGCTGAGTAATGTGATATGTGACTCCTGTATATCTGTGTGCTCCTGAGTCTGGAGACTGCACTGAGTAATGTGATATGTGACACCTGTATATCTGTGTTATCCTGAGTCTGTATATGGAGACTGCGCTGAGTAATGTGAAATGTGACACCTGTATATCTGTGTTATCCTGAGTCTGTATATGGAGACTGCGCTGAGTAATGTGATATGTGACACCTTTATATCTGTGTGATCCTGAGTCTATATGGGAGACCATGTTGAGTAATGTGATATGTGATACCTTTATATCTGTGTGCTCCTGAGTCTGTATATGGGAGACTGCGCTGATAATGTGACACCTTTTTATCTGTGTGCTCCTGAGTCTGTATATGGGAGACTGCTGAGTAATGTGATATGTGACACCTGTATATCTGTGTGCTACTGAGTCTGTATATAGGAGACTGTGCTGGGTAATGTGATATGTGACACATGTATATCTGTGTGCTCCTGAGTCTGTATATGGGAGACTGTTGAGTAATGTGATATGTGACACCTGTATATCTGTGTGCTCCTGATTCTGTATATGGGAGACCGTGTTGAGTAATGTGATATTTGACACCTGTATATCTGTGTGCCCCTGAGTCTGTATATGGGAGACTGGGCTTTGTAATGTGATATGTGACACCTTTATATCTGTGTGCTCCTGAGTCTGTATATGGGAGACTGCACTGAGTAATGTGATATGTGACACCTATATATCTGTGTGCTCCGGAGTCTGTATACGGGAGACTGGGCTGAGTAATGTGATATGCGACACCTTTATATCTGTGTGCTCCTGAGTCTGTATATGGGAGACTGCGCTGAGTAATGTGATATGTGACACCTATATATCTGTGTGCTCCGGAGTCTGTATACGGGAGACTGCGCTGAGTAATGTGATATGCGACACCTGTATAGCTGTGTGCTCCTGAGTCTGTATATGGGAGACTGCGCTGAGTAATGTGATATGCGACACCTGTATATCTGTGTGCTCCTGAGTCTGTATATGGGAGACTGTGCTGAGTAATGTGATATGTGACACCTGTATATCTGTGTGCTACTGAGTCTGTATATGGGAGACTGTGCTGAATAATGTGACACCTGTATATCTGTGTGCTCCTGAGTCTGTATACGGGAGACTGCGCTGAGTAATGTGATATGTGACACCTGTATATCTGTGTGCTCCTGAGTCTGTATATAGGAAACTGCGCTGAGTAATGTGATATGTGACACCTGTATATCTGTGTGCTACTGAGTCTGTATATGGGAGACTGTGCTGAATAATGTGACACCTGTATATCTGTGTGCTCCGGAGTCTGTATACGGGAGACTGCGCTGAGTAATGTGATATGTGACACCTGTATATCTGTGTGCTCCTGAGTCTGTATATAGGAGACTGCGCTGAGTAATGTGATATGTGACACCTGTATATCTGTGTGCCCCTGAGTCTGTATATGGGAGACTGGGCTGAGTAATGTGATATGTGACACCTTTATATCTGTGTGCTCCTGTGTCTGTAAATGGGAGACTGCACTGAGTAATGTGATATGTGACACCTATATATCTGTGTGCTCCGGAGTCTGTATACGGGAGACTGCGCTGAGTAATGTGATATGCGACACCTGTATAGCTGTGTGCTCCTGAGTCTGTATATGGGAGACTGCGCTGAGTAATGTGATATGCGACAATTGTATATCTGTGTGCTCCTGAGTCTGTATATGGGAGACTGCGCTGAGTAATGTGATATGTGACACCTGTATATCTGTGTGCTACTGAGTCTGTATATGGGAGACTGTGCTGAATAATGTGACACCTGTATATCTGTGTGCTCCTGAGTCTGTATATGGGAGACTCTGTTGAGTAATGTGATATGTGACACCTGTATATCTGCGTGCTCCTGAGTCTGTATATGGGAGACTGTGCTGAGTAATGTGATATGTGACACCTGTATATCTGTGTGCTCCTGAGTCTGTATATGGGAGACTGTGCTGAGTAATGTGATATGTGACACCTGTATATCTGTGTGCTACTGAGTCTGTATATGGGAGACTGTGCTGAATAATGTGACACCTGTATATCTGTGTGCTCCTGAGTCTGTATATGGGAGACTCTGTTGAGTAATGTGATATGTGACACCTGTATATCTGCGTGCTCCTGAGTCTGTATATGGGAGACTGCGCTGAGTAATGTGATAGGTGACACCTGTATATCTGTGTGCCCCTGAGTCTGTATATAGGAGACTGCGCTGAGTAATGTGATATGTGACTCCTGTATATCTGTGTGCTCCTGAGTCTGGAGACTGCACTGAGTAATGTGATATGTGACACCTGTATATCTGTGTTATCCTGAGTCTGTATATGGAGACTGCGCTGAGTAATGTGAAATGTGACACCTGTATATCTGTGTTATCCTGAGTCTGTATATGGAGACTGCGCTGAGTAATGTGATATGTGACACCTTTATATCTGTGTGATCCTGAGTCTATATGGGAGACCATGTTGAGTAATGTGATATGTGACACCTGTATATCTGTGTGCTCCTGAGTCTGTATATGGTAGACTGCGCTGAGTAATGTCATATGTGATACCTTTATATCTGTGTGCTCCTGAGTCTGTATATGGGAGACTGCGCTGAGTAATGTGACACCTTTTTATCTGTGTGCTCCTGAGTCTGTATATGGGAGACTGCTGAGTAATGTGATATGTGACACCTGTATATCTGTGTGCTACTGAGTCTGTATATAGGAGACTGTGCTGGGTAATGTGATATGTGACACATGTATATCTGTGTGCTCCTGAGTCTGTATATGGGAGACTGTGCTGAGTAATGTGATATGTGACACCTGTATATCTGTGTGCTCCTGAGTCTGTATATGGGAGACTGTGCTGAGTAATGTGATATGTGACACCTGTATATCTGTGTGTTCCTGATTCTGTATATGGGAGACCGTGTTGAGTAATGTGATATGTGACACCTGTATATCTGTGTGCTCCTGAGTCTGTATATGGGAGACTGCGCTGAGTAATGTGATATGTGACACCTGTATATCTGTGTGCCCCTGAGTCTGTATATGGGAGACTGGGCTTTGTAATGTGATATGTGACACCTTTATATCTGTGTGCTCCTGAGTCTGTATATGGGAGACTGCACTGAGTAATGTGATATGTGACACCTATATATCTGTGTGCTCCGGAGTCTGTATACGGGAGACTGCGCTGAGTAATGTGATATGTGACACCTGTATATCTGTGTGCTCCTGAGTCTGTATATAGGAGACTGCGCTGAGTAATGTGATATGTGACACCTGTATATCTGTGTGCTCCTGAGTCTGTATATGGGAGACTGTGCTGAGTAATGTGATATGTGACACCTGTATATCTGTGTGCTACTGAGTCTGTATATGGGAGACTGTGCTGAATAATGTGACACCTGTATATCTGTGTGCTCCTGAGTCTGTATATGGGAGACTCTGTTGAGTAATGTGAGATGTGACACCTATATATCTGTGTGCTCCGGAGTCTGTATACGGGAGACTGCGCTGAGTAATGTGATATGTGACACCTGTATATCTGTGTGCTCCTGAGTCTGTATATAAACGGAACTTGGAATGAAAAAAGCTTCGGCTTCTACATTGTAGCACTTCCTGTACATTTTCAGAGTCTCCTGGTGCGTCCCAGTTGCATCGCATTGCAACTTAAACACATCTTCGGCAAAAAAAGAGGCAGAAGAGATGACCGTGCTAGCAAAGTCTCTGGTGCGCTGGGAGGGGCTTTCTAGCACGACTGCAGTAAAGATGTGTAAGGACGCATCTGTATATGCATATTAGAGATGAGTGCGTCCGGTTCTTAGATAACCGGACCCACTCGAACTTCCTGTTCCGAAGCGAGATCTGAGTCCGGCTCAGATTTTCCTGCCTGACTCCGATCCAAAAACGATGCAAAATGCGTCATCCTCCTACTGTCGGATTCTTGCGGGTTTTCAATTATTTAAAGGTCCCCATGATTGGGGCCATTTTTCACTCCGGCTGTGGAGAGAGAAGCTAACAGACGTGTAGTCAGTCACTCAGTGTGTGTGTCTAGTCAGGGTCTTGGGCTGAAGGCTGCTGCTGTGTTGTTCATAAAGGGGCTTAGGCTGCAGTATATAAATGGGGGCTTCCTTCAGTGGGTGCTGCAGCTGCTGTGTCACTTGTCCTGTCAATTACCTGTGGCTGCTGCTGTGTTGTCCTGTCCATCAGACTAGGGCTGCAGTCCCTAAAGGGGTGCTGCGTTGTCCAGGGGGTGGGGGGGTGCTCTGTCAATTGGGGGTGGTCTTCCCCAGTGTAAAAAAAAAAACAAGTGCTTTTTATTTCTTTTTTGTGTGTGTGTGCATTAGCAACTTAGATGCGCTATTATTGTTTCGGTGACACTGCCGCAGTTTATCGTCCACGTATTTGTGACTCTGCAGGTGGTCTGTCCACATTTGGCAGGGGTGCTTTGTTGTCCATAAAGAAGGGGTGCTGTCTGTGTTATTCATCAAAGGGCTGCTGCCTCATTCAGGGGTGCTCTTCCCCAGTGTAAAAAAAATAAGTGCTATTTTTTGTGTGTGTGTTAGCAACTTAGCTGCGCTATTAGTTTATTGTGTATTGTGACACTATAAGTGGCTGCGCAGTGTATTCTTCTAAAAAATATTGTGACACTGTAAGTGGTAGCGTAGTGTGTTATTCTTATTCATAAATAATCTTGTGTCAGTAAGTGGTAGCGCAGTGTGTTATTCTTATTCATAAATAATCTTGTGTCAGTAAGTGGTAGCGCAGTGTGTTATTCTTATTCATAAATAATCTTGTGTCAGTAAGTGGTAGCGCAGTGTGTTATTCTTATTCATAAATAATCTTGTGTCAGTAAGTGGTAGCGCAGTGTGTTATTCTTTACTTATTCATAAGAAATCTTGTGACAATGTAAGTCATTGATGCCACAGTGTAATATTTAAACTTGGTACAAATTGACATGTGTGCTAAACCCCACTTCATTCAAGTTTGTTGATATGGAGAACGATCAGTTGAGAGGAGAGCAGGAACCACATACAAGTGCTGGAGCTGCTGCCAGTGCCACCAGTCATGGCGATACTAATGCATCTACATCATCTACTAAAGCCGATGCCCAAGGCAGAGCTTAAGTCAGGGCATCTAAAATCAAAAAAAGCAATCTGGTGATTCTGCCTCTTATGATGATGTAAGCACAAGTGAACATGCTGACATAGAAATTGAGGATGCTTCTGCGGAAGTGCACCAGGATGAGCAGGATATTTGTGTAGCTGACGCTAATAGGATGTTTTTTGTCTAAATCAGGCACCAGTGGATGAAACGGTTATTGCCCATGATAAGGAAAAGCCCATTGTCATGCCTGGGCACAAAACAAAAAATCCACTTCTTATGTGTTGAATTATTTCTACCCAAATCCAGACAACAATTGTCAAGTCATCTGTACTCTTTGTAAAGCCAGAGTAAGTACAGGTAGGAACCTTAACCATCTAGGAATCTCCTCCCTGTTACATAATCTGCAGCGCATCCATCCAAAAAGTTTTTGTGTTGACTCATCTGCATCACCAGTGGGTCTTTTGGGAAAGTTAGTTTTTTCTCAGCAGATGCACTTGCTGGAGAAACTGAAGGAGAAGCCATTGCTGCATCATGTGCCAATTGAGCTGACATTTTGCTTACCAGCAGCTCTTTGCATCTCTTAAGATCTGTGGGCTCAATTCAGACACGCTCGCATGGATCATCCCCTGTCACCACCCACAAATGGCTTGTTCTGTCACTCTAACTAGCAAGATGTCTATGTGCAGCGAGTGAATGCTTCCCAATCACATGTACTAGTTTGTCAGATTGCAAAAATCATCTGGCTGCGTGCGAACGCAGCCTAGCGAGCAGGTCTGAATCGGGCCCTGTGTCCATTGGGTAGAAGAACACAATGTATGACTCAAACCTTATATCTTAAATCTTGCATTAACTCTGTTCAGCTTGTTCACATATCTGTTGTTAAGTGGACAGGGGGCATTTTGGAGGCCACTAATTATGTTTTTTTAATGTCCCTCTGCAGGTTGGGAAGTGGAATCTTGATGGGATTTGGTAGTGAGCACACAGGACCTCAAGTAACTGTCTAAAACCCACTGAATTATTGGCAGATATTGGACACACATCTAATACCAGCATAGATGTTATGGTGTCAGTGATCCCTTATGCAACTGGATGACTGCTGTCCCTTGCAAAGGATTGTTTAACAGTCAATTGTTTTTTAAAGTACTACTAGTAGTCTTTCTGGTCCCCTTCTGGGATAAAAATCCACACCCAGCATCAGCAGGCATAGTGCTCAAGGATTCTTCGGGGGTAAGGACTGATGTGAATGAGTAAAATATTTTTTGTAAATACCTCCCCTCCTCCCTCTTATATTTGCTTATGAATCAAAAAATTAAATTAGTTACTACTAATCAAATCTTCCTTTCCCTGCCTTCAACTACATACATACTCCAACTCCCTCAGGCCTCTTGAATAATAAAAACATTTGTTTCCTGATGTGCCATGTTGGAAGTTGAACTGTCACTGCTGCTGCAATCTTTGACATGTGGTTGCTGAATGCCAAAAATGTCCACAAATGTTTATGTCCCCAGGCAGCATTTCCTGTATGCCCCTTGAATTTTAAAAAAATATTCTGAACCACCAAGTTGATTTTGTGAGCAAAACATGGGACATATTGTTCACCCATGCTCTCCCCTTCTCCCTAATAAATTTGCTTCAGAATCAAAAAATGTAATTAATTTTACTACCAATCAACCCTTCCTGTCCCTGCCTTCATCTATATACATACTGCAACTCCCTCAGGCCTCTTGATTAATGAAAACATATGTTTCCTTATGTGCCATGTTGGAAGTTGAACTACCATGTGTTTGTGCCTCCCACTGCGGCCGCTTAGCCTTGTCAGCCAGCTAGCTTGTTGCAAATTTTGGGCCTAAACCAGATGAAAACAATATTGTGAGCTGTGAGGTGGTCAGAATTGACTGGAAATGAGTGGAAATTAATGTTATTGAGGTTAATAATACCGTAGGAAACCCCACCAAAAATACGTGACTTTAGTTATTTTTGTCAATTTTTTTTATAAAAATCCAGATCCAAAACACGAAGGAGATACAGATCAAAACCAAAACACGGGGGTCGGCGCACATCTCTAATGTGTGTGTGTGTGTGTGTGTGTGTGTGTGTGTGTGTGTGTGTGCGCGCGCGCATATGTGTTTGTATATAAATGTGTGTGTGTACATATTTTATATAATATGTATGTGTGTGTATATAGGCACCAGGGAGGATGGGTTAAGGAGATGGGGAGAGTTAAGATTCTGACCACCGGGATCCCAAGAGCCGAAATCCTGTACCCAACCCTGTGTGTGTGTGTATCTGTGTATGTATATATATATATATATATATATATATATATGATAGATATATATATTGTGTGTGTGTGTGTGTGTGTGTGTGTGTGTGTGTGTATGTATGTGTATATATATCTCACAATAATTTTCTCACTATGTGTCGGTATCTAACTAAGACCCATGAGAAATTAGCTGGTAAAACACCATGGGATATATGAAGAAGGGAGACTAAATTATGATGTATATGAGAGCACAAAGATACATCTGCCAAAAAACCACTATAACCTGTAACTAACCATGAGGCAATATATTCTAGAACCAGAGCAACCCGTGCTCCACAGTGGAACCTATTAATCATCCCCTCATAAACAACACATAAGCTATAACGTCTCATTGAGACCTTGAGGAGCCACAGACTTAAGGATATAAATCCATTTAGCCTCCAGACGTAAAAGCACTTAGGCTCTATCACCTCCTCGCGGTGAAGCTGGTACACAGTCGATAATTTTATACTTTAAAGTTGCCACAACATGTTTTGAATCTCTAAAATGTCTGGCCACTGGCTGGTCTTGGTCCCTGCCATCCAGGGCAGCCCTGAAAGCCGACTGATGTAGGGCAGATCTCTTTGAATTGTCTAGTAGCTTTGCCTGCATAGAGTAGTCCACAAGGACAATAGCTAATGTAAACCATGAATCTCGTGGTACATGTAAGTACCTGGTCGATCTTGTACCAACTTCCAGTGTGGGGATGGGCAAAGGAACGTCCAACTTCCAGGTAACTACAGGAGGTACAACCCACACATCTGTAACACCCTGGTTTACGAGCCAGAAAATGTGTGGGTTCTGATTGAATGTCCAAAGTTAGAGATATCTGGTTTCACTGCAATGTCTTTAATATTCTTAGGTCTTTTATAACAGGGCATTAACTTTCTATCAGAAAACGCAGGTAACGAAGGTTCCTCTGCCAGTAGGTGCCACAAGCCCTTAGTTGTATTGCTGATCTTGGGACTCAAATGATTATAGTGAATCACCCACGGTAATTTTTTTGTCTTGAGTTCCTTGGGTTTGGGTATTAAAGTAGCTTCTCTGAAAATGGCCATAACTTTCTGTTTAATTGCCATCAGATCAGTTGCATTATATCCCCTTTGAACAAATTGTTTTATCATGTTATCCATCTCCTGGTTGGCAATAATCGGGTCATCAGTGATTCTATGGACTCTGAGCAATTGTGAAAAGGCAGACCCTGCTTATGTGCTCTAGGGTGATGACTATCAGAACATAGGAGTGTATTCCTATCAGTTGTTTTTTTGTAAATACTAGTATGCAAATACGGACCTTGTTTGGTGATAAGGACATCCAAATAACTTATAGATATTTCACTGACACACCAAGTGAAGTTATTGTGAGTGTCTTGTTCATTGATCCACTCCATAGCCGTGGTGAACCTATCCTCCGAGCCAGTCCATATGATGAGCAAGTCATCTATGTAGCACCTGAAGAAATGGATGTGTTTTGCTACATCTGGATTTAAAAAAAAAAAACCAAATTTTCCATCTGGAACATATATATGTTTGCAAAAGACGGGGCAACGCACGACCCCATGGCGCAGCATAGCAATTGAAAGCAGTAAAAATTATCAAATAAGAAGAAATTGCGTGTCATAGTTAATTCCAACAACTCTATGAAGAAGATAAAGATGTCAAGGATTTGGTACTCACAATTATTCATAAAAAATCTCTGAAAAGCCTCCAAACCCGCCTGGTGCAGTGAATTCAATTAGGCAGCTGTCACGGTGGGTTCTGCATCCCACAAATATACAACAAACAGAAAAGGAGAAGGAGTGACGTGCCGTGTAGAATTCAGTATAATTTATTAGTACATATTTTTCCTATAATAGCGGATTTCTAAGAACTTGTGTAGAGATAAGTAGAAACCATTAAAAATATATCAGAACGATAAGTTCCCATAAGATAATTTGGTATACAGGTCACTGGTAAAATGCGCTGTTAGTATAGCGATCCGCAATATAATCCTGTAAATTGGTATTAAAAAAATAAAATTCAGTATTTAGCTGCACTGTTGAACAAATATTAGTCCACAATATATTATAGCAATATTGCTGAGTAGAAATGGACATCCAAATGTTTCCAAAAGTAGTTACTGATTGATCATAGTAAATGTCATTATATCAGAGAGTGTAAGAGTGAACAATACTGGTTACTGGAGGGTAATACTTGTGGGGATAAGATGTGTGACAAGGTCGGGGTTAGGGGGTCCCTCTCCTGGGGTAGACAGAGACCACCTTACACACAGCAGCCAGGAAATAGCACTCCAGTCGTGAGTTTTCGTACAAGCTGGTCGGCGCCAGTTTTATTTGTGCAATATCAAAACTCAAAGAAACAAAACACAAAATAAACCCTAGCCCGGTTGGGCACTAACTAGACATCAAGTTCCCTCACTAACAGAACACTAAATAAATCTCGGTCCACAGTACCTTCTGGTTTGTAGCCAGCAGTGTCTCAGAGCAAGCTAACCTGCAGGCCTGCTCTCCCAGGTATGAGACACTCAGCCCTAACTAGACCCAGCATATATTAGCCACTTCCAGGTGCAAGCCCTGATGAGCCTGCTACAAGGCTGAAAGGCCCAAGACCTGGAGTGGCCTGTGGATGGAGCCCTCCCTCTCCTCACATCCACACCCCCAGGACCCTTTCTGGCTTTTCACAGAAGCCGACATTACTAGTCTACTTTTTTAACAGACTTTCTACTGGGGGTTTTAAAAGACATAAGACCGGAATCTGGGACAAATATAGAAGCCATGCCACACTTCTCCAGTGCTTCTATCACATATCCCCCCCTTTGTTTCGACCTGTGGGGTGGAACAACTGCAGCCCCCAGACAATGGACACGTAACAAAGCATCTGCTTTGGCCATCTGGCCTCCTGGCCTGTGTTCTGTAAATTTAAAGGTTTGTAATGCCAAGAACCATCTCGTTATTCTCACATTACTGTCCTTGTTTTCTGACATCCACTTCAGAGGGGCATGGTCAATGATCAATCTGAACTTCCTTCCCACCAAGTAGTACCTGAGAGTTTCTAACGTCCATTTTATGGCCAATGCTTCTTTCTCGACCGTAGCATAGTTTCTCTCGTGTACATTTCATTTCCGGCTTAAGAAAAAAATTGGGTGTTCTTCACCCTCTTTGCTTTGGGACAGGATCACTCCTATGCCTACCTCTGATGCATCAGTTTGCACAGCAAACTCTCTGTCAAAATCAGGAGTCATCAGAACTGGTTGGGTACATAATGCTATTTTTAACTCCTGGAAAGCCTTCTCTGCTTCAGGACTCCATTCCACCATGACTTTCTGTTCGCCTTTGGTAAGGTCGGTCAGTGGGACTGCATTGGTGGCAAAATTGGGTATAAGCTTCCTATAATACCCAGTGATACCTAAGAAGGCTCTCACCTGCTTCTTATTAAGGGATCATGGCCAGTTTTGTATTGTCTCAATCTTATTGAGCTGTGGCTTTATCAAACCTCTGCCAATGGTGTAGCAGGTGCCCCATGTAGCCCAAAGGACAACATCTTGTATTGAAACAACCCCTCTGGTGCAGAAAAAGCTGTCTTTTCTTTGGCGTTCTCAGTTAACGGCACTTGCCAATACCGTTTGGTTAAGTCAAGAGTAGTTAAATATCTGGCTGTTCCTAGCCTTTCAATTAGTTCATCCACCCTAGGCATATGGTAGGCATCGAATTTTGACACACTGTTCAATTTCTGGAAGTCATTGCAGAATCGCACACTCCCATCGGGCTTAGGAATGAGCACAATGGGACTTGACCACTCACTATGTGATTCTTCAATAACATCCAACTCTAAAAATTGTAAAATTTTCTTCGACACTGACTCTCTTTGGGCTTCTGGTAACCTATAGGGCTTTAGGTTAACCTTAACCCCTAGGTCAGTGATCATGTCATGTTTAATGACCGTGGTTTACCCTGGTAGGTCAGAAAGCAGCACTCTATTTCTGATCAGAAATTCCTTTACTTCCTGCTGTTGACTGGCTGACAGGGTTTTTGCCACTGTCACTTCGGGTACCATGGGCCCTGGGTTTACTGGAGGGGCTCGGATGGCTGACAAAGCTGCTCTATCCTTCCAGGATTTTAGAAGATTTACATGGTAGATCTATTCTGGCTTTCTTTTCCCTGGCTGGTAAACTTTATAATTGACCTGCCCCACTTTTTCTAAGATTTCAAAGGGTCCTTGCCATTTAGCCAAAAGTTTACTTTCTACTGTGGGAACCAACACCAAAACTCTGTCCCCAGGAGCAAAGTTGCATAAGCGAGCATTGCAGTTGTACACCCTCTGCTATGCCTGTTGGGCCTGTTCCAAGTGCTCTCTTACTATCGGCACCATAGCAGCAATTCTTTATTGCATTTGGGAAACATGCTCAATAACTGTTTTATACGGACTGGACTGCCCCTCCCATGTCTCTTTGGCAATGTCCAGTAATCCCCTTGGATGTCTCCCGTACAACAAATCAAAAGGGGAAAACCCTGTGGAGGATTGGGGAACCTCTCTTATGGCCAACAGCAAATAAGGTAACAAGTAATCCCAGTCTCTAACATCTTTGTCCACTACTTTCCTTAGCATGTGTTTTAAAGTTTTATTAAACCTCTCCACTAACCCATCGGTCTGGGGATGGTACCTCTGTGCAAAATCGGCTATCCCACAACTTCCAGAAGTGAGCAAAGTCTCTCCCCAATATGGCATCATACATTAAGCCATGTACCAAATCCACAGAGACTATCGCGGAACCACATGCTGTCTCGATGTTCACTTCTACAGTAATATAATAGCGAGTATCCCCATGTATGCAGGTCACACGAACAGTTTTCCCCTTACGCTTCAAGGGGTTCACCAGTTCAGCTTTCATAAGTGTCACCAGGCTACCAGAATCTAACAGTGTCTCTACTCGGTTGCCTTTTACAGTGAGTACACACATGTGCATAGGTTCAGAGGTGAGTATCACATTGCATAGGTTCAGAGGTAAGTGAACAATTAGCTGCAATATGGCCGAAGCCACCACATCGGAAACACTGAATCATATTATTATCTAGTCTTTTACAGGGTAGGAACCTTCCTGGCCTGACTGGCCCGTCTCCAGGTTCCACACCCTCAGTCTTAGGTACATTCCAATGCCCAGCACCCTTCTCCCCAGGAACAGTCTTACCAGTGTCGATGGGAGTTTGCTGGTGCATCATCAGGGCTCGGTGGGGCAGACTCAACAGCTCCTCAGCCATCATGTACCTCTCCACCAGTTCGACTAACTGGTCTGCGGATTTAGGGTCTGCATGGCTTACCCACTTGCGCAGAGATGCAGGTAGCGATCATAGATACCGGTCTATCACAACTCTTTCCACTATCTGTGGTCCTATCAGTGTCTCGGGCTGTAGCCAGTGTGTAGATAGATGGATGAGGTCATGCATCTGTGAGCGTGGAGGCTTTTCCATTTGGAACTCCCAGCGCTGGAGTTGTTGGGCCCGAACAAATGAGTTGACTCCCAAGCGAGTTAGGATCTCCCGTTTTAACTTTACATAGTCCTTTTACATCTGCCAGGCACAGATCATAGTAGGCCTTTTGTGGTTCTCCAGACAGCAACGGTGCCACAAGACTTGCCCACTGTTCCTTGGGCTAACTCTCCCTTTATGCGGTTCTCTCAAAGGCCGTAAGATACACCTCCAAGTAATCACTTGGGGTCATCTTCTGCAAAAAATTACTGGTGCGTATGGAGCAAGTGTGGGTTGGAGGGTCAGTGGAAGCATCTCCAGTCCGGGCTACTAGGAGTACCACCTCTTTTATGGCCTGGCTGTTTTCTGCTAAGGCCTGGCTGGTTTCCTCAATGGTAATTTGTTGTTGCCTCTGTGCTGCCTCCAAGGCCAATAGCTGCACCTGGGTGGATTCCTGCAGAACTCTGGTAGCTTCTTGCTGAGCGGTCATAGCCTGAAGCAAGGCCTTTACAGCATCCTCTATGTTGCCCATAGGGTTAGGCTGGAAGCAGAACCTGGCCTCTCGGAGCATCTGCTAACACCAACTTCATGGATTCCACAATTCATGCCTATCTCTTTAAATTTTAAAGGACAAATTTTTCCTTGTTGCAACTTCAGTGTGTGCATGCCCGCATTCTCCACCAATTGTGACAAGGTCGGGGTAGGGGGTCCCTCTCCTGGGGTAGACGGATACCACCTTACACACAGCAGTCAGGAAATAGCACTCCAGTCATGACTTTTTGTAGAAGCTGGTCGGCGCCAGTTTTTATTGTGCAATATCAAAACTCAAAAAAACCAAACTTAAAATAAACCCTAGCCCAGCTGGGCACTAACTAGACATCAAGTTCCCTCACTAACGGAACACTAAATAAATCTCTGTCCGCAGTACCTTCTGGTTTGTAGCCAGCAGTGTCTCAGAGCAAGCTAACCTGCAGGCCTGCTCTCCCAGGTATGAGGCACTCAGCCCTGATAAGCCTGCTACAAGGCTGAAAGGCCCAAAACCTGGAGTGCCCTGTAAATGGAGCCCTCCCTCTCCTCATATCCACACCCCCAGGACCCATTCCAGCTTTTCACAGACGCCGACATTACTAGTCTGTTTTGTTAACAGACTTCTCCTGTGGGTTTTAAAAGGCATAAGACAGGAATCTGGGACACATATAGAAGCCATTCCACACTTCTCCAGTGCTTCTTTCACAGATGTCAATAGAAGAATTAATATTCCCAGCTGGAGGTCCGTTTAATGCCTCTCCAAAGAGCTGTTAGGAATTGGCCAGTGGAAATGTGTTGGCATTCAGATGAAGGGAGCATCTCTCCACTGTAAGGAGATGCTCCGTCGGATGGCTCGGACACCTCCGCTCCAGTCCAGTACGCACTCCCCTATGGTCTAGTACTCTCTGTCCCACGAGACACCGGGTACTCGGCTGTGTGCCGGTAAGGTAGATGGGCGGCTCACAGATAACTAGGTGTATTAATAGGTCTGTGCCTGGCGTGTACTCTGCAATAAGCGGTGAGTAGTGGATGATCTTAGTGCAGCATGCGGTGGACTGGAGCGGAGGTGTCCGAGCCATCCGACGGAGCGTCTCCTTACAGCGTAGAGACGGTCCCTTCATCTGAGCGATGACACACATCCACCGGCCAATTCCTAGCAGCTCTTTGGAGAGGCATTAAACGGACCTCAGGCTGGGAATATTAATTCTTCTGTTGACATCTTATCCCCGCAAGTATTACCCTCCAGTAACCAGTATTGTTCACTCTTACACTCTCTGATATAATGATATTTACTATGATCAATCAGTAACTACTTTTGGAAACATTTGGATGTCCATTTCTACTCAGCAATATTGCTATAATATATTGTGGACTAATACATGTTCAACAGTGCAGCTAAATACTGAGTTTTATTTTTAATACCACTTTACACGATTATATTGCGGATCGCTATACTAACAGTGCATTTTACCAGTGACCTGTATACCAAATTATCTTATGGGAATTTATCGCTCTGATATATTTTTAATGGTTTCTACTTATGTGTACACAAGTTCTTAGAAATTGATACAGTCTATATAATCACATTGTGTCATATTTATCCTTATGCCATTATAAGAAATTATATGTACTAATAAATTATACTGAATTCTACATGGCGCTTCACTCCTTCTCCTTTTCTGTATAGGTTTAGTACCAAAAAATTATTTTGTCCCCACGACACAGTTGAATAGATTTGACTGGCGGATTGATAGTGCCAGATTGAATAGACAACTGAAGTTAAAATAATTTTTTGGTACTAAACCTATACAGTCTAAGGACCTGATTCAAACCCGCTCCTGAGCGCATAGCGCTCGCAAGCGGGTCGATGGCCGGGCAGTGCGGAGTGTGCACTGCGCGTGCGCGAGCCCTATAGCGAGTGAATTTTCACTCGCTGAGGGACTCACTACAAGATGGGGCGGCTGTCGATTTTGATTGACAACTTGCCCCGATTTGTAGGTGTGCAGGGGGGTGGCTGGACAAACGGAGGAACGCCTGCCATTTGTGAGTGGCCCTACTGACATCACCAGTGATGTCAGTAGTGAACTTCCTGCTCTGTTAGAGCAGGAAGTTCACTGGGGCTTGCAGTGGACAAGATCCTACCACAAGGGTCTCGTCGCAAGCCTGATGGTCGCGATAATCACGACCATCGCCAGGCCGCCCGCTAAAGCTGTGGGTGGTCACCCACAGCTTAGCGAGTGGTCTGGAGGCCGGTGAAAAAAAACCAGCCCGCCTCTGAATCAAGGCCAAAGTTTGATGGTCCTTGAGCATCGGCCCCTCATCTACATTTGACCCTGTATCCAATAATCCTTTGATCCACTGCTATACCCGCTTGTTGAACAAACAAGTTGATTTACATGCTACATCTACAAATAAATCACTTCCTAATTTTTCCGAGAGATGAAAGACAAGCTCTTAAAAATCTCAGCAGTTATACAGATATTGTTATTCGTCAAGCAGTTAAAGGAGGTGGAATCATGGTCCTGAACCTCTCAGCCTCTAAAGCTGAGGTCTACCCCCAATTATCAGACACCAATGTTTACAGAGAGCTCCCTGGTGATCACACGATATCTTTTAAAAAAGAATTGGATTCTTTATTGGATGAGGCTATAAAAGAAGGAATACTTAGTTCATCTGCAGTGAAAGCACTGCAAGAGGATTGACCTAGGGTGCCAGTCCTCTATACTATACCTAAGATCCATAAAAATATACAGACACCCCCAGGGCCGTCCGATCATATCTGCCAGGGGCTCCCTTTATTATAAAGTATCTCAGTATCTGGACTACTTCTTGCAGCCTCTTCTCGAAGCGCAACCCACCTTCCTAAAGGACACTAACACCTTGATCAACAAATTGAATGATTTGGTGCCTATACCACAGAATGCAACATTATATACCATGGATGTAGCAAGCCTCAACACCAAAATACTGCACCAGGCGGGTTTGGAGGCTGTTCGGAGATTTTTTTTATAAATAATTGTGAGTACCAAGGCCCTGACATCTTCTTCAAAGAGTTGTTGGAATTAATTATGACACGCAATTTCTTCTTATTTGATAATCGTTATTTCATTCAATTGTTAGGCTGCGCCATGGGTTCATGCATTGCCACATCTTTTGCGAACATATATATGTTCCAGATGGAAAATTTTCTCTTTTTTGAAAATCCAGATGTAGTAAAACACATCAATTTCTTCAGGCGCTACATAGATGACTTGCTCATCATCTGGACTGGCTCGGAGGATAGGTTCACCACGGCTATGGAGTGGATCAATGAACAGGACACTCACAATAACTTCACTTGGTGTGTCAGTAAAATATCTGTAAGTTATTTGGATGTCCTTAACACCAAACAAGGTCCGTATTTGCATATTAGTATTTCCAAAAAATCAACTGATCGGAATACACTCCTATGTTCTGATAGTCATCACCCTAGAGCACATAAGCAGGGTCTGCCTTTTCACAATTGCTCAGAGTCCATAGAATCACTGATGACCCGATTATTGCCAACCACGAGATGGATAACATGATAAAACAATTTGTTCAAAGGGGATATAATGCCACTGATCTGATGACAATTAAACAGAAAGTTATAGCCATTTTCAGAGAAGCTACTTTAATACCCAAACCCAAGGAACTCAAGATCAAAAAATTACTGTGGGTGATTCACTATAATCATTTGAGTCCTAAGATCAGCAATACAACTAAGGGCTTGTGGCACCTAGTGGCAGAGGATCCTTTGTTACCTGCGTTTTATGATACAAAGTTAATGCCCTGTTATAAAAGACCAAAGAATATTAAAGACATTGTAGTGAAACCGGATATCTCTAACTTTGGGCATTCAATCAGAACCCACACATTTTCTGACTCATAAACCAGGGTGTTACAGATGTGTGGGTTGTACCTCCTGTAGTTACCTGGAAGTTGGAGATTCCTTTGCCCATCCCCACACTGGGAGGCAGTACAAGATCAACCATGTACATACATGTACCACGAGATTCGTGGTTTCCATTATACGTTATCCTTGCGGACTACTCTATGTAGGCAAAACTACTAGACAATTCAAAGAAAGATCTGCTCTACATCGGTCGGCTATCAGGGCTGCCCTGGATGGCAGGGACCAAGACCAGCCAGTGGCCAGACATTTTAGATATTCAAGGCATGTTGTGGCAACTTTAAAGTATAAGATTATTGACTGTGTACCGGCTTCACCGCAAGGGGGGTGATAGAGCCAAAGTGCTTTTACGTCTGGAGGCTAAATGGATTTATATCCTTAAGTCTGTGGCTCCTGAAGGTATCAATGAGACGTTATTGCTTACTTGTTGTTTATGAGGAGATGATTAATAGGTTCCACTGTAGAGCACGGGTTGCTCTGGTTCTAGAACATATTGCCTCATGGTTAATTACAGGTTATAGTGTTTTTTTTGGCAGACTTATCTTTGCATTGTGCTTTCATATACATCATAATTTAGTCTTCCTTCTTCATATATCCCATGGTGTTTTACCAGCTAATTTCTTGTGGTTCTTATTTAGATACCGACACATAGTGAGAAGATTAGTATAGGTCTTGGTATTTCCTCAAGGTATATCTTTGTCATGCTTTGCCTTCAGTGATTTTGCTGTTGTTGCATTGAACTTGTTGTTATGTTTTTGATATTCATATATTCATTGATATTTTTTATATTGTATCTAAGTGTAGTGCTGACATGCACTGTACTTTGTCTGTTTTTGTGTTTATGTTCACTATTTTTCCTGACCAGCACACTAAGGGGTACATTTACTAAGAATCGAGTCTGGGAGAGTTTGGTTTTTTTCAGCTCTATTAGCTTCACCGGAACTTTGACAGAGACTCTCAAATTTACCAAGAAGTGAGTTTAGCTGAGAGTGAGATGGCCATTGGTAAAGCAGAATTTCTCTCCCAAGTAGCAGGTTTTGCATCACCCAATATTGCAGTGTCTTCTCTCTGCAAAACTCTCCCGAGCAAGTAGCCTGTACATATCAGTGAGATATGTGTAAGCTGCTTGTGCTCCCCCCCCCCCCCCAAAAAAAAAAAAGACTAACCAGCCCCGGACTTGCCAGCCTGTACTGTTTCTTAAAATTACAGTGAACAAAATGTGTAGGGTTCCACAGTAATTTAAGAACCAGCACCAGGCAGCAGGGCCAGACCTGGTTTTAAATATAGGGAGAAAAAAATGGCGTGAGGTTCCCCTTATATTTAAAACCAGCTCTGGACCCTTTCTAGTGGGGGACTGTTGACACAGCCAGGGATGCCCTTTCACCATGCCCCCCAGCCAAAGCATCAGCCCTGACCGCTAGTCAGCCCAGGCCAGGGATCAATGGGGAGTTGGGAAACCCCCATTAAAGGGGTCCCCCTCTCCAGGGCACCCCTGTCCTAGGCTGATAGCCTGGGGCTATTCCTGCCACCCCTGGGTGGTGGGTGATGGGTTGATAGTGTAGGTGTAGTGTTAAAAATGGAGTGAACAACATTGTCTTTACAGTAGAACTGCAGGTCCCAGCAAGCTTCCACCGCATGCTGGTACTTGGAGAACCACAAGTACCAGCATGCAGGGCATTAAGGGCCCACTGCTACATGTAGTTCACCTGTAAAGAAATGTGTAAAAAAACACGACACACACACCATGAAAATAAAGATTTATTACATCCATACATACATACATGTGTGTGGTGGGTGTTTGTATCTGAAATATGTGTTGTTTTTTTTTACAACAGGATAATATGAGTGTGATTTACAGATTAGTACAAACTACAGAAGCTGCATGCAATATTGTGACCAAGGTGAAGTCACACCCATATTACACCTCTCAGTGTAATGACTTCAGCTTGGCCACAATATTGCATGCAGCTCCAGTAGTTTGAGGTTTGGTATGATGTCGATAGTGTCCCAATTCTGGGTGCATCATCCTGTCCTTCCTCTGAGGCCCCATCCTGTCCTTCCTCTGAGGCCCCATCCTGTCCTTCCTCTGTGGCACCTTCCTGTCCTTCCTCTGTGGCCCCATCCTGTTCTTCCTCTGAGGCCCCATCCTGTCTTTCCTCTGTGGCACCTTCCTGTCCTTCCTCTGAGGCCCCATCCTGTCCTTCCTCTGAGGCCCCATCCTGTCCTTCCTCTGAGGCCCCATCCTGTCCTTCCTCTGAGGCCCCATCCTGTCCTTCCTCTGAGGTCCCATCCTGTCCTTCCTCTGAGGTCCCATCCTGTCCTTCCTCTGAGGTCCCATCCTGTCCTTCCTCTGAGGTCCCATCCTGTCCTTCCTCTGAGGCACCATCCTGTCCTTCCTCTGAGGCCCCATCCTGTCCTTCCTCTGAGGCCCCATCCTGTCCTTCCTCTGAGGCACTATCCTGTCCTTCCTCTGAGGCACCTTCCTGTCCTTCCTTGCTGATGTTAAGCTGAGCAGTATTTTAGGAATTCCCTGAGGGCTGCAGACCCATGACGGCCGAGTGCTGGAAATCTGCTACCTATATGATTGTACAGTGTCAGCCCCTCATTTTCCCCACTGATAACATGGGCAGAGAATGAACCGTCTGAGCACTGCCTCTGTTGGGATGCTCAGAGCAGGATATCCTTTATATAAGCACCTGACTGACTAATAAAATCACAGCATTAGAATTCTATATTATAAAATCTATAAACATTTTCTCTTTACTCAAAAGTTTTTTCCCAATATCTGAGTAATACTTTAACTTTTCAGAATACAGAATACCTGTCCAATGAGGGCATAGAAACACATAGGGGCCCATTCAGGGTTGTGTGCATGGAATAAAGCTGGATCTCCATCTTTATACAGAGTTGGCCACTTGAGAAAGTAGTCGCCATCACAATCAGTGGCATTTGCACTATAGCTAATCCCTATCATTGGTGCAATAAATCTGTCTGAAATCAGATGGATCACTGTGTACATTCAGCTCTGATCAACCCGCAGTTCCGCCAACATTACCTAACATCATTTAATCCTGCTCAGAGTAGGATAGTCCATAGAATAACCCCTAATAACAGGCTGAGTCAATCGCTTTTGATTTGCTATCATTATTCATATTGTACAATTCTGTCTACAAGTTCCACATGTGACCCCCTTTCACCTCTGTAAGGAGTCACCAGGTTACTAACCCCCTTACTGTCTAATATTTTCCTACCTTTAACCTCCCGTTAAGTGGTGTACCTTATTCCTATAAGTGACTCCATCCAAATATTTGTGGTCTGTATGGGCCTACTTGGGAAAACCCAAATACTAATAGTGATTAAGTAATGTGGTGCAGATAACACAATATATACCGTATACCCATATTCCTGATCACATCCTCAGCTTTTTGGATTTGTGTTCTCCAATGACCCTCACCACTCTTCCCAGTGAGTAGACAACATTCTGTATAGTTTTAGTTCACTGGTCTCCATCGTTAATTGAGGTGTGAGCTACTTAAGAAAAATGAAACCTGAAGAGCTACTAAAATTGTAGAAAAAAAAATCTAGCTAATAACCGAACAATTGAAGGTAAGGTAATGTAATGGAATTGAAAAAAAAATGTTTAATAGAAAATAAAAATGCATTTAATTATTACAGCGATATTAATTATTACAGCGATAGTTTGTAAATAAAATGTAAGCACAGGCACATATCACTGTTAATTACCAGCTGCAAGGAGGTACGTGCAGTAGAGGAGCAAACGATATAGCCAGGGCTGCTGTGTGATTTTCCAACTGGGTGGGAGTCACTCGCTCCGCCGTAGCATACACACCGTGGCTGGAACTACGGGGAAGCATGTCAGGTGATTGCTGCAGAGGCTGCGGCAATCACCTGATGTGCTTACCTGTGGCTCCACCAATGGCATTGATGCCATGGGCAGGACTGGATTAAGGTCTGTGGGGGCCCCTGGGCAACAAACATGGGGTAGCCCCTATTGATAAAAGTTGTATGTGTGTATATATGTATATATATATATATATATACACTCACAGTATATATACATACATACACACACATATTATATATATATATATATATATATATATATATATATTAGGGGTGTGCACCGGACACTTTTCGTGTTTTGTGTTTTGGTTTTGGATCTGGATCTTTCTTCGTGTTTTGGATCTGGATTGGTTTTGCCAAAACCACCCTTCCGTGTTTTGGGTTCTGGGTTTTGTGTTTTGGATCTGGATTTTTTCTTAAAAAATAAAAAAAACCCGCTAAAATCACATAAATGGGCCTTTTTTTGTTCCTACGCTATTAATAACCCCAATAACATTAATTTCCACTCATTTCCACTCTATTCTGAACACCTCACACCTCACAATATTGTTTTTAGGCCAAAAGGTTGTACCGAGGAAGCTGGATGACTATGCTAAGCGACACAAGGGGGCGGCACAAACACGTGGCCCATCTAGGAGTGGCACTGCAGTGGCAGACAGGAAGCCAATCAGCGTTATGGTGCCCATTTGCATGTAGCACGAACCCGGGAGATCCGTGCTACATGCATCTGTGTGATTGGCACAGAGCAATGACAGGTCCGTGAGACCCGTCTGTGCTGCTGTGGTAAAAAAAAAAAAAAAAAACCTGTGTAAAAAAAGAAAAAAATGGCGTGCACCCCCCCAAAAAAGAGCAACCAGCCCCGGGCATTAGTAACCCAGTGCTGGGTGTGCTTAAATACAGGGGACAAACGACGTAGGGGTCCCCTGTACTTAAGCACAACCAGCACCGGGCTAGTCAGAACCAGCGCTGGTTGCCAAAATACGGGGGACAAACGACGTAGGGGTCCCCTGTATTCTGCGCAACCAGCTCTGGGCTCTGATCCGGTCCTGGTTCTGGAAATATAGGGGACAAAAAATGAGTAGGGTTCCCCTGTATGTTCCAGAACCAGCACTGGACTTTTTCTAGCGGGGGGCTGATGCCACAGCCAGGGGAGCCCTTTCACCGGGCCCCCCAGCCGCAGCATCAACCCTGACCGCTAGTCAGCCCAGGCCGGGGATCCCTGGAGAGCTGGGGACCCCCCCAATAAAGGGGTCACCCTCTCCAGGGCACCCCAGGCCCAGGCTGATAGCCCGGGGCTATCCCCGCCACCCCTGGTGGCGGTGGGTGGCGGGTTGATTGTGTGGTGTGGTGTAAATAAAGAATATCAAACATTGTCTTTACAAGTAGAACTGCAAGTCCCAGCTAGCCTGCCCCGCATGCTGGTACTTGGAGAACCACAAGTACCAGCATGCAGGGCATTAAGGGCCCACTAGTACCTGTAGTTCACCTGTAAAAAAAATGTTTAAAAAAACACAGGACACACACACCGTGACAGTATAAGTTTATTAAACATACATACACACACACACATGTACACATACTCACCTATGTAACCTGTAGCATCGGTCCACTTGTCCGGTAAAGTATCCCTAGGGGACCTGTGAAAAAAAACATACTCACCATCTCCTATGCGAGGTTCTGTCCTCTTCGTTCCAAAGTAGGCATCCCCGGACTTGGCAAAAAAAAAAAAACGAAAACGCGATCCACGAACTTAGTACCGTTCTATAGAACGGTACTTCCCGAATGAGAGCTTAGCGGCGGGGTATCACCATGGAAACCCCGCTGCTAAGCGTTCATTGGCTGAGAGAGGTCATCTCCCGTCTCTCAGCCAATGAACGGCTCCCTCCATTGTAGTCAATGGTGGGAACCGCAGGGTAAACTTTAATAACCTTGCGGCTCCCAGCATTGACTACAATGGAGGGAGCCGTTCATTGGCTGAGAGAGACGGGAGATGGCCTCTCTCAGCCAATGAACGCTTAGCAGCGGGGTTTCCATGGTGATACCCCGCCGCTAAGCTCTCATTCGGGAAGTACCGTTCTATAGAACGGTACTAAGTTCGTGGATCGCGTTTTCGTTTTTTTTTTTTTTTTGCCAAGTCCGGGGATGCCTACTTTGGAACGAAGAGGACAGAACCTCGCATAGGAGATGGTGAGTATGTTTTTTTTCACAGGTCCCCTATGGATACTTTACCGGACAAGTGGACCGATGCTACAGGGTTACATAGGTGAGTATGTGTACATGTGTGTGTGTGTGTGTGTGTGTATGTATGTTTAATAAACTTATACTGTCACGGTGTGTGTGTCCTGTGTTTTTTTTAAACATTTTTTTACAGGTGAACTACAGGTACTAGTGGGCCCTTAATGCCCTGCATGCTGGTACTTGTGGTTCTCCAAGTACCAGCATGCGGGGCAGGCTTGCTGGGACTTGCAGTTCTACTTGTAAAGACAATGTTTGATATTCTTTATTTACACCACACCACACAATCAACCCGCCACCCACCGCCACCAGGGGTGGCGGGGATAGCCCCGGGCTATCAGCCTGGGCCTGGGGTGCCCTGGAGAGGGTGACCCCTTTATTGGGGGGGTCCCCAGCTCTCCAGGGATCCCCGGCCTGGGCTGACTAGCGGTCAGGGCTGATGCTGCGGCTGGGGGGCCCGGTGAAAGGGCTCCCCTGGCTGTGGCATCAGCCCCCCGCTAGAAAAAGTCCAGTGCTGGTTCTGGAACATACAGGGGAACCCTACTCATTTTTTTCCCCTGTATTTCCAGAACCAGGACCGGATCAGAGCCCAGAGCTGGTTGCGCAGAATACGGGGGACCACTACGTCGTTTGTCCCCCGTATTTTGGCAACCAGCTCTGGTTCTGACTAGCCCGGTGCTGGTTGTGTTTAAGTACAGGGGACCCCTATGTCGTTTGTCCCCTGTATTTAAGCACACCCAGCACTGGGTCACTAATGCCCGGGGCTGGTTGCTCTTTTTTTGGGGGGGAGGACGCCATTTTTTTCTCTTTTTACACAGGTTTTTTTTTTTTTATTTACCACAGCAGCACAGACGGGTCTCACGGACCCGTTAGTGCTCTGTGTCAATGACACAGATGCAAGTAGCACGGATCTCCTGGTCCGTGCGTGCATCTGTGTCATTGAAATACACAGCAGCACAGACGGGTCTCACTGACCCATCTGTGCTCTGTGTCACTGTCAATCACACAGATGCATGTAGCACGGATCTCACGAGTCCGTGCTACATGCAAATGAGCACCATAATGCTGATTGGCTGAGAGCCGTGACAGACGGCTCTGTCAGCCAATCAGCACTTTGCCCATTAAAGGCAAAGGCATTTTTTTTTAAATGGCCGCTCGAGGCAAAACCTCGAGATCCGACAGCAGATCTCGAGGTTTTGCCTCGGGAGAGGGATCCGGGGCAGACAGGGAGATCCGAGCTTGGGCTCGGATCGCCCCGGATCCCCGAAGTTCGGGTGGGTTCGGTTCTCAGGGAACCGAACCCGCTCATCCCTAATATATATATATATATATATAATAATTAGACACACACACATCAGGCAGCCCAAAGTATGTATATATACAGTCAGGTGCATAAATATTGGGACATTGACAGAATTTTCCTATTTTGGCCTCTATTCACCACCACAATGGCTTTGAAATGAAACAAACAAGATGTGCTTTAACTGCAGACTTTCAGATTCAATTTGAGGGTAATTACATCCAAATCAGGTGAACGGTGTAGGAATTACAACGGTTTCTATATGTGCCTCCCACTTTTTAAGGGGCCAAAAGTGATGGGACAAACTAAACAATTCTAAATCTAACTTTCACTTTTTAATACTTTGTTGCACATCCTTTGCAGGCAATTACAGCCTGAAGTCTGGAACGCATAGACATCACCAGACGCTGGGTTTCATCCCTGGTGATGCTCTGCCAGGCCTCTACTGCAAATGTCTTCAGTTCCTGCTTGTTCTTGGGGCATTTTCCCTTCAGTTTTGTCTTCATCAAGTGAAATGCATGCTCAATCGGATTCAGGTCAGGGTATTGACTTGGGAAGCAATCGGGAAGCCGACTGCCTATATACCGGTAGACGGCTTCCCGACTGTCTTATCCCGGCAAGGGTGAAATGCCGGGCATCTAGATGTAGACACCCGCATTTCCCCGACGCCGGGAGACCGGCGCCCGGCATCACGATCGTAGTGATGCCGTGCGCCGCAAGCGGACAGCCGCGGGGGGGGAGGGTTAGGTTTAGGGCTCCCGGGGGGACTTAGGTTTAGGCACCCCCTGGGAAGGTTAAGGTTAGGCTAGGGGGAGGGAGGGTTAGGGTTAGGCACCCCCCCGGGGGATTTAGGATTAGGCAGCGGGGAAGGGGGTGGTTAGGGTTAGGCACTTGGGGGGAAGTTAGGGTTAGGCACCCCTAAGGAGGGTTAGGGTTAGGGGGCTTAGGTTAGTGGATACTTATCTATCCACGATCGGGATTTCCAGCGCTGTTGGGCTTCCGCTGCATCGCACTCTGCTCATGTCAGACTGCCGCTGATGCATGTGGCCGGCGGTATATCATACCCATTCCATTGACTTGGCCATTACATAACATTCCACTTTTTAGCCTTAAAAAACTCTTTGGTTGATTTTGCAGTATGCTTCGGGTCATTGTCCATCTGCACTGTGAAGCGCCGTCCAATGAGTTATGAAGCATTTGACTGAATATGAGCATATATTTCCCAAAACACTTCAGAATTAATTCTGCTGCTTTTGTCAGCAGTCACATCATCAATAAATATAAGGGAACCAGTTCCATTGGCAGCCATACATGCCCACGCCATGACACTACCACCACCATGCTTCACTGATGAGGTGGTATGTTTTGGATCATGAGCAGTTCCTTTCCTTCTCTTCTCTTCCCATCACTCTGGTACAAGTTGATCTTTGTCTCAACTGTCCATAGGATGTTGTTCCAGAACTGTAATGGCTTTTTTAGATGTTGTTTGGCAAACTCTAATCTGGTCTTCCTGTTTTTGTGGCTCACTAATGGTTTGCATCTTGTGGTGAACCCTCTATATTCACTCTTGTGAAGTCTTCTCTTGATTGTTGACTTTGACACATATACACTTACCTCCTGGAGAGTGTTTTTGATTTGGCCAACTGTTGTGAAGGGGTTTTTCTTCACCAGGGAAATAATTCTTTTGTCATCCACCACAGTTGTTTTCCGTGGTCTTCTGGGTCTTTTGGTGTTGCTGAGCTCTCCGATGCGTTCTTTCTTTTTAAGAATGTTCCAAACAGTTGATTTGGCCACACCTAATGTTTTTGCTATCTCTCTGATGGGTTTGTTTTGATTTTTCAGCCTAATGATGGCTTGCTTCACTGATAGTGACAGCTCTTTGGATCTCATATTGAAAGTCGACAGCAACTGATTCCAAATGCAAATGTCACACCTAGAATCAACTCCAGACCTTTTACCTGCTTAATTGATAATGAAATATGAGGGAATAGCCCACACCTGTCCATGAAATAGCTTTTGAGTTGATAGTCCCATTACTTTTGGCCCCTTAAAAAGTGGGAGCCACATATTGAAACCGTTGTAATTCCTACACCGTTCACCCGATTTGGATGTAATTACCCTCAAATTAAATCTGAAAGTCTGCAGTTAAAGCACATCTTGTTTATTTAATTTCAAAGCCATTGTGGTGGTGAATAGAGGCCAAAATATGAAAATTCTGTCAATGTCCCAATATTTATGCACCTGACTGTGTGTGTGTGTGTGTGTGTATATATATATATATATATATATACACACACATAGACACGAATACACATATATACATTACTGCTTACTTGAGAAGCAGCAGGCAAGCAGCAGAGTAAGGGGGTGTAGCCAAATGTAGGGGGCGGGGCTTAATTGTGGGCTGCGGCAGGCAGCTCCATTGAAAGATTTAAAAAAACAGTTCATCTTGGGGATGGTGCCGGGTACAGTTTGGGGAGGCCCCCTTTGTGTGGGGGCCGTGGGACGACCTCCCCTGTCGCCCTCCCTATAATCTGGCCCTGACCATGGTGGAGCGCACGTCAGAGGTCACATCCTCCTAGTTGACTCGGCAGTACTGCAGCTAGGTGAGCTACCAAAATTAAGTTCGCGAGCTACCGGTTGGAGACCACTGGTTTAGTTTTAACGCAATTTATATAGACAAGATATTCATGCATATAAGAATATGAACTTAATCTCTTTTTTTTTGCATAACTCATCACATACAGTTTGATACCTAGCAATACATAGAATGTAACTGAACAATACTATAATACTACATCAGAGTAATATATATGTATATATGGATCCATGTAATAAAATTATGTAGAGTCTTCAGCGTATCCTTTAATATGAGGGTGATGGTGACGTAATTATGAGTCCAGGTCCCTTTCAACTCTTAGTTATTTGCACTCTGTTCTAAAAGCACCAGGCTCCTGGTATAACTAGGGTGGGTATTATGCCAGTATCCTCCTTGGTATAAGAGAAGTTGGCATCGGTATCAGCAGCAGCCGGCTAGTGTATGACTCCAGCTGTCAGATACTTTGGGCAGAATTAACGAAGCACCAGGCTCCTGGTATAACTAGGGTCTGTATTATGCCAGTATCCTCCTTGGTAAAAGAGAAGTTGGCATCGGTATCAAGAGCAGCTGGCTAGTGTATGACTCCAGCTGTCATTAGATACTTTGGGCAGAATTTATGAAGCACCAGGCTCCTGGTATAACTAGGGTGTGTATTATGCCAGTATCCACTTTGGTATAAGAGAAGTTGGCGTCGGTATCAGCAGCAGCCAATAGTGTATGACTCCAGCTATCATTAGATATTTTGGGCAGAATTTATGAAGCACCAGGCTCCTGGTAAAAATAGGGTGGGTACTATGCCAGTATCCTCTTTGGTATAAGAGAAGTTGGTGTTGGTATCAGCAGCAGCTGGCTAGTGTATGACTCCAGCTGTCATTAGATACCTCAGGCAGAATTTATGAAGCACCAGGCTCCTGCAATAACTAGGGTGGGTATTATGCCAGTATCCTCCTTGGTATAAGAGAAGTTGGCATCGGTATCAGCAGCAGCTGGCTAGTGTATGACTCCAGCTGTCATTAGATACCTCAGGCAGAATTTATGAAGCACCAGGCTCCTGATATAACTAGGGTGTGTATTATGCCAGTATCCTCCTTGGTATAAGAGAAGTTGGCATCGGTATCAGCAGCAGCCGTCTAGTGTATGACTCCAGCTGTCAGATACTTTGGGCAGAATTTATGAAGCACCAGGCTCCTTGTATAACTAGGGTGGGTATTATGCAAGTATCCTCTTTGGTATAAGAGAAGTTGACGTCGGTATCAGCAGCAGCCACTAGTGTATCACTCCAGCTATCATTAGATATTTTGGGCAGAATTTAGGAAGCACCAGGCTCCTGGTATAACTAGGGTGGGTATTATGCCAGTATCCTCTTTGGTATAAGAGAAGTTGGCGTCGGTATCAGCAGCAGCCACTAGTGTATCACTCCAGCTATCATTAGATATTTTGGGCAGAATTTATGAAGCACTAGGCTCCTGGTATAACTAGGGTGGGTATTATTCCAGTATCCTCTTTGGTATAAGAGAAGTTGGCATCGGTATCAGCAGCAGCTGGCTAGTGTATGACTCCAGCTGTCATTAGAAACTTTGGGTAGAATTTATGAAGCACTAGGCTCCTGGTATAACTAGGGTGGGTATTATGCCAGTATCCTCTTTGGTATAAGAGAAGTTGGCATCGGTATCAGCAGCAGCCACTAGTGTATGACTCCAGCTGTCATTTGATATTTTGGGCAGAATTTAGGAAACACCAGGCTCCTGGTATAACTAGGGTGGGTATTATGCCAGTATCCTCTTTGGTATAAGAGAAGTTGGCGTCGGTATCAGCAGCAGCCACTAGTGTATGACTCCACCTGTCATTAGATACTTTGGGCAGAATTTATGAAGCACCAGGCTACTGGTATAACTAGGGTCGGTATTATGCCAGCATCCTCTTTGGTATAAGAGAAGTTGGCGTCGGTATCAGCAGCAGCCGGCTAGTGTATGACTCCAGCTATCATTAGATATTTTGGGCAGAATTTATGAAGCACCAGGCTCCTGGTATAAGTAGGGTGGGTATTATGCCAGTATCCTCTTTGGTATAAGAGAAGTTGGCATCGTTATCAGCAGTATCCGGCTAGTGTATGACTCCAGCTGTCATTAGATACTTTGGGCAGAATTTATGAAGCACCAGGCTCCTGGTATAAGTAGGATGTGTATTATGCCAGTATCCTCCTTAGTATAAGAGAAGTTGGCATCGGTATCAGCAGCAGCCGGCTAGTGTATGACTCCAGCTGTCAGACACTTTGGGCAGAATTTATGAAGCACCTGGCTCCTGGTATAACTAGGGTGGGTATTATGCCAGTATCCTCTTTGGTATAAGAGAAGTTGGTGTCGGTATCAGCAGCAGCTGGCTAGTGTATTACTCCAGCTGTCAGATACTTTGGGCAGAATTTATGAAGCACCTGGCTCCTGGTATAACTAGGGTGGGTACTATGCCAGTATCCTCTTTGGTATAAGAGAACTTGGTGTCGGTATCAGCAGCAGCTGGCTAGTGTATGACTCCAGCTGTCATTAGATACTTTGGGCAGAATTTAGGAAGCACCAGGCTCCTGGTATAACTAGGGTGGGTATAATGCTAGCATCCTCTTTGGCATAAGAGAAGATGGCATCGGTTTCAGCAGCAGCTGGCTAGTGTATGACTCCAGCTATCAGATATTTTGGACAGAATTTATGAAGCACCAGGCTCCTGGTATGAGTAGGGTGGGTATTATGCCAGTATCCTCCTTGGTATAAGAGAAGTTGGCATCGGTATCAGCAGCAGCTGGCTAGTGTATGACTCCACCTGTCATTAGATACTTTGGACAGAATTTATGAAGCACCAGGCTCCTGGTATAACTAGGGTCGGTAATATTCCAGTATCCTCTTTCGTATAAGAGAAGTTGGCATCGGGATCAGCAGCAGCCAGCTAGTGTATGACTCCAGCTGTCATTAGATACTTTGGGCAGAATTTATGATGCACCAGGCTACTGGTATAACTAGGCTCGGTATTATGCCAGCATCCTCTTTGGTATAAGAGAAGTTGGCGTCGGTATCAGCAGCAGCCGGCTAGTGTATGACTCCAGCTATCATTAGATATTTTGGGCAGAATTTATGAAGCACCAGGCTCCTGGTATAAGTAGGGTGGGTATTATGCCAGTATCCTCTTTGGTATAAGAGAAGTTGGCATCGGTATCAGCAGCAGCAGCCACTAGTGTATGACTCCAGCTGTGATTAGATACTTTGGGCAGAATTTATGAAGCACCAGGCTCCTGGTATAAGTAGGATGTGTATTATGCCAGTATCCTCCTTAGTATAAGAGAAGTTGGCATCGGTATCAGCAGCTGCCGGCTAGTGTATGACTCCAGCTGTCAGATACTTTGGGCAGAATTTATGAAGCACTAGGCTCCTGGTATAACTAGGGTGGGTATAATGCTAGCATCCTCTTTGGTATAAGAGAAGTTGGCGTCGGTATCAGCAGCAGCTGGCTAGTGTATGACTCCAGCTGTCATTAGATAGTTTGGGCAGAATTTATGAAGCACTAGGCTCCTGGTATAACTAGGGTGGGTATTATGCCAGTATCCTCCTTAGTATAAGAGAAGTTGGCATCGGTATCAGCAGCAGCTGGCTAGTGTATGACTCCACCTGTCATTAGATACTTTGGGCAGAATTTAGGAAGCACCAGGCTCCTGGTATAACTAGGGTGGGTATAATGCTAGCATCCTCTTTGGTATAAGAGAAGTTGGGATCGGTATCAGCAGCAGCTGGCTAGTGTATGACTCCAGCTGTCATTAGATACTTTGGGCAGAATTTAGGAAGCACCAGGCTCCTGGTATAACTAGGGTGGGTATAATGCTTGCATCCTCTTTGGTATAAGAGAAGTTGGTGTCGGTAGCAGCAGCCACTAGTGTATGACTCCAGCTGTCATTAGATACTTTGAGCAGAATTTATGAAGCACCAGGCTCCTGGTATAACTAGGGTGGGTATTATACCAGCATCCTCTTTGGTATAAGAGAAGTTGGTGTCGGTAGCAGCAGCCACTAGTGTATGACTCCAGCTGTCATTAGATACTTTGGGCAGAATTTATGAAGCACCAGGCTCCTTATATATCTAGGGTGGGTATTATGCCAGTATCCTCTTTGGTATAAGAGAAGTTTGTGTCGGTATCAGCAGCAGCCGAGTAGTGTATGTCTCCAGCTGTCATTAGATACTTTGGGTAGAATTTATTAAGCAACGGCTCCTGTAAGCCGCTTTTTCCCAGTAGCTTGCAGGTAAATATTTTAAGTGGCACTGGAGGTCAGTGTAAAGCACGCCGGGCAGCAGCGGCTGCCATTTAAAATATGTACATACAACCTGCCGGGAAGTTTACAGAAGCCGCTGCTTCATAAATTCTGCCCTTAAAGTCTATATCCACTGAAAAAGGATGTTAAACAATTTTGGATACTTACTGTATGTTTCTCTTAATCAGATCCGGCTCTAGGCATGTTCCACCTGAGCGGCCGCACAAGGGCGCCACCTACAGTGGACACGTCGATTTTCTTCCACCATTTTCCCTGTCTGACAGCCCTGTCACTCTGGCTGCCTCTAAGAAAAAATCCGGCTGCCCACCCCACTTCAATTAGCTTTAGCTGCGGCCGCCGCTCTATTCTAAGTGTCCAGTCCCAGGATTGGGCATTGCTGAGCGGGCTGGGTGTGACGTCACCCCTGCCCGCGCATTTTCTGACTTCGGCGGCAGTTACTAGTGGCTGGTATGCCGCTAGCAGGCGGGCAGCAGCCATCTGCATCCACAGAACCAGTGAGCGGACTCTGCACACTCTGAGCTAGGTCACATCAATGTTGGTGCCCTGAGTGATGCCTGACCCCAGGATGGAGGAGTCAGACCGCGACCGCCGGCCCGGTGAGTGGTGACTCAGAGACTGCTGACTTCATCACTTCCACAGTGCCCTGAGTGAAATAAGAAAAGTAAAACCCCACTCTTCGGTCATGAGGAGTGGGAATAAAGGAGAAGTGTTGATACTCAGGGCCTGATTCAGAGCCGGACGCTCTGACGGAGCGCTCGCTCTGAATCAGGGCCGGCCCTCTGGTTTTTTTGAGCAGCCTCCTGGCCGCTCGCATAGCTGTGGGTGACCACCCACTGCTACAGCGAGCGGCCATGATGATGGTCACAATGGTCAAGACCATCGCGACCCTCGGGGCTTGCGATGAGACCCTTGTGGTAGGGTCTCGTTGCCGCAAGCCCAAGAGTGCTTTCGGCTCTGTCAGAGCTGAGAGCAGTCCCACTGACATCACTTGTGATGTCAGTGGGGCCGGCCCCAGACAGGCGTTCCCATGGGAACGCCTCTGTCCCGGCAGCCACCCCCCCGGCCCACCCACCAAAGGGGGCGTGCTGTCACTCATCATCAACAGCATGCCCCCTATGGTACGAGACCCGGAGCGATGGTTTGCCCCTCATTATCCGGGTCTCGTGCATGCGCACGACAGAGCCGGCTCCATAGCGCTCGCGAGCGGGTCTGAATCAGGCCCTCAGTGTGGTGTTCAGAGGTGAAAGACAGAAATGGGAAAAATGTATGTGATTGATGGGAAAAGGAGGGGTTATATGGGTAGAAGGGCTGGGTATGGATATATATGTGTGCTGCACTGTATTGTCGAAGCTGAATAATTGGCTGAGACAAGTTCAGTTTAAAATTTAATCATGACGACGCCATCTTGCGACTGGCCGCAAGACGCCATCTTGAAAATGAGATCGCAAGACGCCATTTTGTGAATGGCCGCCTAAGCGCCATTTTAAATAAACTCACATTTTAGCACATGTGGCGATAATACTATTAGCACCATGCAATTGCATCTTTCACCATTTCTTATACACACATTAATACACACAATTGCGCTGTTAACTAGTCGCATATTAGCGAATGCATAGGACTTTGTATGAAACGGCTGTTTTATTAGCTTTATGCGCAAGCATCTGCCCCAAGTTAACTAGCGTCCTTATATCAAACCCTGAATACTCACACATTATATATTCACACATAAGGTTTAATAAGCTTTAAAGTATATGATTTAAGTTGGTTCAGTTAGTTTAAATGCTGAGAAATAAAGATATTTGATAACTAAGGTTTTATACATGCTAAACAAGTCGTGTTTGGTTTCATACTGATGCGTACTCTTTTTACAGTATTCCAGTGTTGTCGGTGGGGAGATCGCATCATGCGGTCTCGAGTTATGGATCGCAGAGCCTACAAGCAACAAAATGTATATTTCATGAACAACTGTTAGGATGTTGCAGGGGGTGTGAAGGGAAGGATCCCCAGCTGTTAGAGGCATGGAGAATCTATTTGAACCATCCTGTTAAATGCTCTGTAACAGATGCTTCTCCCCTGGGAACCAATGACATCAGCAACAAACTTCTCTATTGTCCTGTTTATTCTGGGGGGGGTACAAAAATGTGTGCTCAAACACTGGGTTCTTAGTCTTCGTGCTGAATGCTGAATGATGAGGGGTCTCCTGCTGATGCCTATCTTTGGGTCTGGAAGCGCTGCGTATGTATACTGTACTTGGGTCTGTATAATTCCTTTTGCGCCTAAATTGTGTCTGGATCAATTGCGTGTAACTGTCTGAACTTTTACTTGAATAACACTTGTGCTTTGGAACCACAGATTCCAGGTCTAAGTCTTTATTTACTGTTTGGCTGCGTACGCAAATTAGTGTCATCCGTAGAGGTTTATAGGAAGGATTTTAGAAGGTACAGGCAGGGGTATATAGAGGCTCTGATCCAGTATCGTTAGTTGGGGGCTCGTAGTGAAGTCACTTACCTGCTAACACAGTACATACATCTATCGATATTTCAGCAAAGGGTGGAGTGGCCCCATGCAGGGTTTGCCTGCAACCGCTTTGTGCTGAAAGATCGCTATCCATCTCCATGTGAATCAAGGAAGCTGAATAGAATCCAGGGACAAGAGAGGAAAAAGTTTGTTTTCCTCTGTTGATAGAACCTTACGTTTAAAGGGGTGCCGTAGTACAGAGTACGCGGCTAAGTCGCAGGTTTGCGCATGGCAAAGACGCACTTTTGTGTACTCCGTTACAAAGTAATTATACGGTTGTGTGGTAGTCGCATTATTGTGTATGCGGCTGATCGCACAATAGCGTATACGCGCTTCCGGTTCTGCTGCCACGTGTTTTAACAAAGCCATTGAGGTTTACTTTTTTTTTTCAATTGTTACCAATATCTAGGTTAACGTTTATTTTTCTGCGCAGGAAAAAAGTGTGTAATAGTGAATATTTGTTGAACAAAGTTAAGGGTATCGTATGATCCTTAAGGGCTAGGTGCAAGGGTTAGTCTAGCCGCTCAGTAAGTAGCTTTACCATTCTATACACAGTAGCAGGTGTACATGTTGTCTTTGTTGTAGAGAGGTGCATGAGAGTAGCCGACATATAAACTCTCATAGGTGTGGAACTTGCCTTACTAAATCTTATCCGGGTGTGGAAGTTGCCTTTTTCAAATCTTATCCAGGTGTGTGGGCGCCGCCGACTTAAATCGTCCACAGATAAGTGAAAGTATCTTGATTGTCTTTCACCAGTTTAAATCTTTATTGAAAAGCGTAGGAGTTGTCTCAGAATGGGAGCCACGCAAACAGTAGAGATTTTAGACAATGATGTGCTGCTAATGGAGGCGCCGATCAGATCGGCCCGTCGTATCATGCATACTAAGTATGGTACTTATGCTATAAGGTATTGTGATTTATGGTTTAATATGACGAGGAAGAGTGTTAGACCGTTTCTCAGAATTGGTAGTTTTGATAAAAATGTGTTAGAGAATGTCCGCGATCACATCAGTTTGATGCGCTCCCGAGAGAAAAAGTTTAAATATATTGAATGTTTAAAACTGTGGCAGCATGAAGGGGATGCGTGGCTTAAAAATGTGCAAATGACGCAAACTAGTGTCGTGAGCACATTGCCAGAAAATACATCCGCGGCGCTAAATTGCAATACGGGCAAGCATCAAAATGGCGCGCCCGTGCGGCAAGGTACCATCCACCTTATGTGGATAGAGGTGCAAGTACAGTGACCAATAATACCCATAAAAATGTAACAAGCAACTTGTACCCTCTCTTAAGCAACCATAAAGAAAATGTTCATGATGTGGATGATGAGCCTATTGTAATGTCTGCCATTTCCCATGCTGTACAAATGATAGATGCGGCATCACCACAATCACGAGTGGTGCCGCCATCTCCATCGGTAACAGCAAGGGAAGTGTTAATGCCCTCTGCACCCGTAGAGGAAGTTGTTCATACCATACATAGCAGCAGCAGACTAAACCCCCAGCCAGGTAATTAGGTCAAAGGTAGCAGCGCTACCGGTCTGCATCCCATTCGGACAATAACTGTTCCAAATGGAAATGCAGATGCAAACGGTATAGTGCCCACGAGGTAAGTAGTAATGCATTGTCCTTGGACAAGAGCAGAACTAAATTCCATCATAAATGATTTCCTCAATCCCAAAAAGGAATTAGCCAAATGTCAAATATTTTTGAGAAATTTGGGTAGTTCACATGAACCCACTAATAAAGATTGGCGTGTGGTGTTAAGGGCCTGTTTACCACGTAATACCGACGTGACAAAATTTATCACGGATTGTGTATTGGATGGTGACGTTCCCTTAACAGACCAAGTAAACCAAGGTAACATTTCCCGCATTGTAACTCAATTGGGTATATATTTTCCAGTAGTAGTTAACTGGAACAAAATTTTCACCATTAAGCAGAAGAAGAGTGAAACTGCAAAAGATTATTGCGATCGGGCTCTGCAGGCTATCACCCAGTACACTGGGATAGAAGATATTAAAGATAGCACTCACCACCGGGGAATGATAGTCACTGTACTTGTGGACGGTCTGAAAGAGAGTTTAAAAACTCGGGTTCAGACCTCACAGCCTGGCTGGCGGGGACTCACAATAGATACCCTCATAGAAACCGCCATTGAACATGATAAAAACATCTCCAAAAAGAGAGAAGCCCAGAGCGAAAAACTAATGGCTGTCAGTAATCAAGCTCTGGAGGGAATGACTGTAACATCACAGCCAACAGACACACTTGTGCACACACACTCACTTCTGAACAAGTATGTGCTCTCACTAACCCCACTCAACAACAAACACAACTCTATCCCACTAACCCGATGCAACCACAGGTCCCAGGCTACCCACCAACTTCTTATCCCCCACAATACCCTTACCCTCCCTATCCTTACCCATATCCACCACCTTTACCCTCTGCGCAAACCTCACAACACCACATGTCTTCACCCGATACACGAACATGTTTTAACTGTAAACAAACAGGACACTTAAGTAGAAACTGTACAGTAAAAAGAGTAGGGATCCCACATCAGGGAAGACCTGGATATCCCCATAAGGGATATGCACAAAGGCCAGCAAATGTTCAGCAGGTACCAGCTCCAATTGTTGCCGTAAATGCTTTATTGGAGAATGGTAGCCAACGCTAGGGGTCAGGTCATACCTGTAGTCTGCAGATAGTCAGGTTAACGGGAAGTACTAGGGAAGAACCGGTCATGATGGTTGATGTAGCTGGTACTGAATATCCTTTACTTGTAGACACAGGGGCGACCAGGTCAGTGATAAAATCTCCCGTTAATTTGCAGGTGACCAACGAGACAGTACCAACAATGGGTGTAACAGGTAAAGTGGAACATTATCCTTTAACAAAGTCCACAAAGGTTACTATTGGGCCGTTGCATACCAGGCATTCTTTTCTTCTGGCTGCTGCGGCTCCTACTAACCTACTGGGCAGAGACTTGTTATGTAAGATGGGATGTGTTATATATTGCACCCCTGATGGTGTATTTTTAGATATCCCAGAGAGAATGGTATACGAGGTGCAGGATATGTTAGACACTCCTCAAAGGATAATGTATCACTCTACAGTTTTAAATGAAACTCCATCACAGGTAGATGAAATGCTGTCCCTAATTCCAGATTCCCTTTGGACTAAAGATGGACAGGACACTGGATTAATGGCAAACGTAAGTCCCGTAATGGTAAATTTAAAAAGTGGTAGTCAAGCTCCAAAAATTCCCAAGTACCCACTAAAACAGGAGGTAGAATTAGGGGTTTTTTCCAATAATTGAGTGATTACTGCAACAGGGAATTTTAGTTTGTACAGCTAGTGTAGCCAACAGTCCCATTTTCCCGGTGAAGAACAGTGGTGGGAGGGGTTATAGACTGGTACAAGACCTTAGAGGTGTTAATAAGGTAGTAGAGAGCCAATTCCCTGTAGTGCCAAATCCAGCTCTCATTTTTATGCAGATCCCACGAAATGCAACCCATTTCACTGTCATTGACCTCTGTTCTGCTTTCTTCTCTGTGCCTCTCCATCCTGACTGTCAGTATCTATTCGCATTTACATACAGAGGTTTACACATGGACACGGTTACCCCAAGGTTTCATAGACAGCCCCAGTATCTTCTCCCAGGCATTGCAGGACTGTTTACAATCTTTTCAACCTGCCAATGGATCTGTTCTAATTCAATATGTTGATGATTTATTGCTATGTTCTGACTCGTTTATGTCATGTTTGAATGATACTAAACTTTTGTTATTTCATCTCTCACAAACAGGACACAAGGTGGCTAAGGACAAACTACAGCCTTGCCAATCCAGAGTAAAATATTTGGGACACTGCCTAACCCAGGGGTTATGACATCTTACAACAGATAGAATCCAGGCCATACAAAAGATGACACTGCCGCAGAATCAACAGCAAATTCGTACCTTCTTGGGAATGTGTGGATACTGTAAAATGTGGATACCAGGTTTTTCTATTTTGGCCTTACCTTTACAGGAATTAGTCTCTTCCTCAAAGCCCGATCGTGTCATACACACAGAGGAATCAGAGCAGGCTTCCCTTAATCTTAAGTATAGTCTGACGAAAGCTCCTGCATTCGAATACCCGATTATGAAAAATCTTTTGATTTGTATTCTACGGAAGCCGATGTTGGTGCTGCAGGTGTCCTTACACAAAAACATGGTGATGCCAGTAGGCCCGTAGCATACTACAGTGCCCAATTGGACACTGTGGCAAGATCACTCCCCACCTGTTTTAGTAGTGTAGCAGCTACCGCTCTATTGGTGAGTAAAAGTGAGGACGTAGTATTGGACCATGATATGATTGTCTACACTCCCCATGCTGTATCTGCTCTGTTGAACTCAGTTCAAACTAGACATGTCTCCTCGGCTAGGTTCACCAAATGGGAACTAGCACTAATCGCTCCTGCAAATATTACTGTTAAATGTTGCAGTACGCTGAATCCAGCAACATACCTACCATATGTACAACATGATGTACAAAGGGTAGAAGGAGAGGAGTTGCTGGCGGGAAGTGAGTTCGGCAGACATAATGATATGCACGATTGTATGACATATCTGAATCAGACCTTTACTGCTAGACCTGACATACATGATACACCTTTAGAGAATGTGGATGTAACTTTTTATATGGATGGGAGTTGTCATAGACAAACAGACACAGGTGAATTATGTACAGGTTATGCTGTTGTAAATGACACAGACATCATAGAAGCTAAACCTCTCGGTCCTCCTCACTCAGCCCAGGTTGCAGAGTTAGTAGCACTGACTAGAGCATGTGAACTGGAAGCAGGCAAATCTGCTAACATTTACACTGACTCGAGGTACGCGTTCGGGGTGGTGCACGATTTTGGGGCTCTATGGCGTCTGAGAAATTTTATGACAGCAGCAGCCACACCAGTTGCACATTCCCGACACATAAAACATCTTTTAGAAGCAATCCAACTGCCCAAAGCGGTGGCAGTAATTAAATGCAAAGCCCATACATGTGAGGATGAACCGGTGTCACTGGGCAACAACAGAGCTGATGAAGCTGCAAAATGGGCAGCAGGGTTAAAAATGTTTTCTCCAAATGAAACAATTATGTCATTTCAAACAATTGATTTGCTGAAATTAATTGAGATGCAAAATTTGTGTTCAACTCAGGAAAAATCCATTTGGAAGTCCAAGGGTTGTGGGCAAGAGTCCTCTGGGCTCTGGAGAGACGGACATGGTAAGCCAGTAGCCCCCAATGCATGTTACCCCAGCCTGGCTGAGGCAGCACACGGCCTGACTCATCTGGGTAAACAGGGTATGTGCAAGTTGGTGAGGGCATACTGGTGTGTACCAGGTTTTTCTTCACAAGCAGAAAAGATAGCAATGTCCTGTCTGACCTGTTTGAGAAAGAACATAGGGAAAGCGATCCCTACCGAACCGTCCCACATTCCACCGACTGATGGACATTTCCAGGTGATACAAATTGATTTCATCCAATTACCACCCTGCAGGAACCTTAAGTATGTATTAGTGTGCACAGACGTATTTTCTAACTGGGTTGAGGCCTACCCAGCGGCCACTAATACCGCTGCGTTTACTGCCAAGAAAATAGTTCAGGAATTTGTATGCAGGTACGGTATCCCTAAAATCATCGAGAGTGATAGGGGTACCCATTTCACAGGTGATGTTTTTCAAAATATGTGTAAGCTGATGGGTATTAATAGCCGACTTCATACCCCCTACTGACCGCAAGCCAGTGCCAAGGTAGAGAGGATGAACGGGACTATGAAAAATAAGCTAAGTAAAATCATGACAGAGACTGGACTAGGATTGCCAGAAGCGTTACCTTTGTCCTACATAGCATAAGGACCACTCCTAGACCTCCTCTGAATCTGTCCCCATTTGAAATATTGTTCGGTAGACAACCTCACTTGATTCTAAGTCCACAGGAAGACCTGAAGGGTAACAACGAGGTAACTGTAAAGTATCTTATATCAATGAGTAAGCAGTTAAAGCAACAGCAGCAGAAACTGAAATTGTTGTCTAATGATATGCCTGAAACTAACTGTCATGATGTTGAACCAGGAGAATATGTAATGATCAGAAATTTCTTGTGTTCAGGTTGTTTGACTGATCGGTGGGAGGGTCCATGCCAGGTGCTGCTGATGAGTACTACATCTTTGAAGGTGGCCGAGAGAGATACCTGGGTCCATTCCACTCACTGCAAAAAGGTCAATCAACCGGTGGAGAAGCAAGTCAGAGACAAAGCTGATAGCGTGGACCTGTCGATCGCGAGCTTGTTCCGGGAGGATTGAACAGGTTGTAGTGAGATACCTGAACTGAGAGAAATTTGTAGATCTTGTTGTGACAATGGACAGGCCTGCTGTGTTCATTTTCATATTCTCTTTTAGAGTGTTCACCATCCTGATCAGTTCGGGGATATCCAGTGTCTGTGATGGGGGACCGATTGAAGAAACGGGAGCTGATGGCAGTGCTGATGGAGTGGAGTCTGGAGGAGTGCAATGCCAATCAGGGGAGTGTCTGACCAATCTTAGTACTGTTATTGTTAAGAGAGCTGTCATTCTGGATACTCGGGGAAGGTGTGGAGGTTTATCGTCTGAAGATTCCTGTATTTGTGAGCTTTGTGGGTCCCTAGTTGATGAGAATTGTATCCAATGGTGCCAACCTAAATATAATCCGTACTGGGGTGGGTATCCTCTAGAGGCTTATCATAGCATGGTAGGCAAAGTGTTAAATCAAACTGATTGCTGGGTGTGTTCACATGTGCCACAGGGACAGCATAACGTAGGGTTGGTGCCATTTCCGCTGAATATCATGGAAATGTTACAATTGCAAAAAGGGAAAACATTGGATGGAAAATTCCTCTCATCCAAACCACCTAATTTCAAACTCTATCAATTCCAAGTAGATAGATCACTTTTGTGCTTAAACATAACCAACCCCAATAGACCCGGGAGTTGGGAAGTGACAGGAAATAATCAGATGATGACCTTCTCACAAAGAGCTGATAATGAGTCCATAAACCATGATCTGTTACGCTCCATTAAGTCTGGTGGGAAACATTTTAGGTATCGGTATACATTGAGTTCAACCAAAGAACTTATTGGTAAGGTGCCAAATGGTTATTGTGCTAAAATAATACAGCCAGAAACTTGCATGTACCAGATGGAAGACGCAGAAATAGGATTATTTGCAAGGGAAATGTGCTTAATGATAATGATGCATACCATTCCTTATGTTCTCCCTGATAATGTATATTTCATCTGTGGAAGAAAAGCGTATAAATGGCTCTCCCCGAGTTCCGAAGGTTTGTGTTACCTGGGAAGAGTAGTCCCAGAAGTTATGACCCTCACACATGTTGAAATGCTGGGTATACATAAAAACACACCATCACCATATCTTCACACACAATCTGAACACAGAGGCAAAAGAAATATGGTACCTGGTGACATACATAAAGCCACTCAGTTAATCAGTGAGACAACTGGCTTTCAAGTTCTAGTCGCATTGGATCCCACCAGGATCGCTCGGAGTACATAAAATTTTAGATATATCCAGGAACTTGCTAAATTGATAGATAATATCACCGAGATGTACGATGACACATTCAGGTATACAGGGAGAGAATTGCAAGCGTACAAGAAAGAATTAGTGCAACACAGGCTAGTGCTGAATTATTTAACTGCTGTTACTGGAGGGTATTGCGTAACATTAGCCACCCTATTTTGAGTAAAATGTTGCACCTATGTCACCAATAATACCAGCGACCCCAAGGAGGTGATAGACCGAAAGATGGATGAAATTCTGCAGCTAAAATGGGAGTTTCGTAAGAACCATGATGCTTCAGTGGCTGAAGTAGGGGAGAAGATAGAAGGATGGGTTTCATGGCTGAACACAGTGAAATGGTTCTCAGGTCTAGGGGAATGGGTCCAGGAAGTGATTGCCAGCATAGGCAAATTCTTAATCCTTATACTGATTGTCATCATAATAATTGGCATATGCGTCCGGTGTGTTCCTATTGTGTTGAAGTGTGGAAAATGTAAAAACAGCGTAAAACATACGAATGAAACTATGATGGTGGTCAGTAATGACAATATGTATACCGAGGTAACTATAGAACTGCATTACAACCCTGAACTAGGAAATACTATCGTTTGATGTATTATATTTAGACATGCATAGAATGTATAATTGAAATGTTATTTATAGAACACCTCAGATAATGTAAAGTCTCAATTCCCCTTCAAGACTGCTTTTATAAGACTGGTGCATTCCCACACCTTTCATATGATCTTCCAAGATCCGCGGTGTGCGTATAATAGTAGTTTTATGTCCCCACCCAGAGGTACATTATCGATGGATTAAGAACCACCTTGTGCCATCCCATAATAACACTAAATAATATGTAAATGTAAGCCTAAATTAAATTCTAATAGCAGATTGTGATAGCATGTTGTTTGTTATGAAAGGGTGGACTGTCGAAGCTGAATAATTGGCTGAGACAAGTTCAGTTTAAAATTTAATCGCGACAAAGCCATCTTGCGACTGGCCGCAAGATGCCATCTTGAAAATGAGATCGCAAGACGCCATTTTGCGAATGGCCACCTAAGCGCCATTTTAAATAAACTCACATTTTAGTACATGTGGCGATAATACTATTAGCACCATGCGATTGCATCTTTCACCATTTCTCATACACACATTAATACACAATTGCGCTGTTAACTAGTCGCATATTAGCGAATGCATAGGACTTCGTATGAAACCGCTGTTTTATTAGCTTTATGCGCACGCATCTGCCCCAAGTTAACTAGCGTCCTTATATCAAACCCCGAATATTCACACATTACATATTCACACATAAGGTTTAATAAGCTTTAAAGTATATGATTTAAGTTGGTTCAGTTAGTTTAAATGCTGAGAAATAAAGATATTTGATAACTAAGGTATTATACATGCTAAACAAGTCATGTTTGGAGTTGTACTGATGCGTACTCTTTTTACAGTATTCTGGTGTTATCGGTGGGGAGATCGCATCATACATTCCCGAGTTATGGATTGCAGAGCCTATAAGCAACAAAATTTATATTTCATGAACAACTGTTAGGATGTTGCAGGGGGCGGGAAGTGAAAGATCCCCAGCTCTTAGAGGCAGGGAGAGTCTATTTGAACCATCCTGTTAAATGTGCTGTAACATACTTCTCCCCTGAGAACCAATGATATCAGCAACAAACTTCCCTATTGTCCTGTCTATTCTGGGGGGGTATAAATATGTGTGCATGAATGCTGGTTCTCAGTCTTCGTGCTGAATGCTGTATGATGAGGGGTTTCTTGCTGATGCTTAACACCTGGGTCCGGAAGCGCTGCGTATGTATACTGTACTTGTCTGGATCAATTGCGTGTAACTGTCTGAACTTTTACTTGAATAACGCTTGTGCTTTGGAACCACAGATTCCAGGTCTAAGTCTTTATTTATGGTATGACTGCGTACGCAAATTAGCGTCATCCTTACAGGTTTATAGGAAGGATTTTAGAAGGTACAGGCAGGGGTATATAGAGGTTCTGATCCAGTATCGTTAGTATGCAGAAATATCTAGTGCTGTATTAAGGCTAGAAATAGGAGACGGGTGCCTTCTCTAAGGACAGTGGTTACAGGATTGGGGGGATGGAGAGACAAGGACGCGGGGAAGGGGTGGATGGGGTGTGGTGATGTGAGGAACAAGGTAGGCATTAAACAAAAGTAGGGGGCCAAACCATTTGAGAAGACACAATGTTGCTCCGGATGGTGTTATAATATTTAGGGGTCTATTTACTAAGCAGTGTTAGGAGACAAAGTGAAATGAGACAAGGTACCAGCCAATCAGCTCCTAACTGCCATGTCACAGGCTGTGTTTGAAAAATGACAATTGGGAGCTTATCTCCTTTCACTTTTTCTCCTTACAGAGTAACACTGCTTTGTAAATAGACCCCATAGTCATGGATGAACCTTCCCGCTGTTAGTACAGTGTGTGTCATCAGCACCCAGCCATGATCTAGCTAAAGCTGGCCATACATGCTACAATTATCGGGGTGATCCGCCCGATATCCTCGGATCGCCCTGATAATTGTAGCATGTGTGCAGGCGACCGAGGGTTCAATATTGCTCAGCCAGACATGCCGGATTGTCCAGCATGCCCATCCGATGCAATATTTAAGGGGTAAATTGTTGGCCACATCGGGCAGTGTATGCCCAGCCGCGGTCGACAGACAGAAATTTCCTGTGTTCCTTCCCATGGAAGGGAAATGTCTCCTCTCCCGGGGGTGGAGAGCAGATGTCGGGGCTAATACACTGTGAGAGATCTCAGTGTATGCCACGGACATCTGCGGCTGGCAGGCAGCCAGCCAGATAAAATATCTGTCGGTCTGACAGGCATTTTATCTGGACGTGTATGCCCAGCTTAACACATTGGACCTCATTCAGTGTCTCTCGCTAGTGCTGTGCGCTCACAAGTGACCCGATGGTATGCGTACTACTCTGTGCACTCGCAGGCCACTTGCTCGCCCAGCAAAGACAGCCAGTGAAATGAGTGACAGGAGAGGCTATTTGTGGGTGGTAACAGGGGCAGAACACTAATAACGGGGGAGTGGAGGTGCGAACGCAGTTGTGCCTGAGTGTTTCAATGCCATTTTAGAGGCATGCATAATTAACAGGCAGCGTCATAGTACACGTCACATGCTTGTTTTTTACACTGAAGTCCTCGCAGTGCTGGCGGTAGGGTAAGTCAGCCACAAGCGCTGCGTTAATTTCCGATTGTCCTCGATGTACCAATGTTTTAATACACTTCCTGGAGATGACGTGTGCTGGTGGGCGGCTCTGCCAGTGTGATTGGGTGTACGCTGGCCGCTCGCTAAGACATGGTGCGCTTGCTTATGCCTTGGCGAGCGATCGCTTCCCGTGGTGTCACTTTGACAAATTTGATTACGCTGGGGGTGAGCGATCGCATCTAGCGAGAGACTCTGAATGAGGTCCATTGTTCTAACAGTGGGAATAGTTATCCATGACTATATATTATACCGACATCTGGAGTAGCATTGTGTCTTCTCAATAAAAGGTTTGGCCCCTTCCTTTTGACTCCTTTGTGTTTTTAAATATACAAAACATTAATTTTGTTCAGTTAACAAATAAATAATTGGAGGGGGGGGGCGCCAATATTTCTCGCACAGGGGGCCTGATTCAGAGCCGGACACTCTGAACGAGCGCCCGCTCTGAATCAGGGCATTTTGTTTTTTTTGGAGCGTCCATGATGATGGTCGCGATGGTCAGGACCATCGCGACCATCGGGTTTGCGATGAGACCCTACGGTAGGGTCTCGGTGACCGCAAGCCCTGGAGTGATTTTGGCTCTATAAGAGCCAAAATCACTCAAACTGACATCACTAATGTTGTCAGTGGGGCCGGACGCAGATGGTAGGCGTTCCCATGTGAACGCCTCCCTCTGGCAGCCACGCCCCCGGCACGCCCACCAAAGGGGGTGTGCTGTCACTCAACATCGACAGCACGCCCCCTTTGGTGCGAGACCCGGAGCGACAGCTTGGCTGTCACTATCTGGGTCTCGCGCGTGCGCACGACGGAGCTCCCTCCATCGTGCGCATGCGCACTAGGGTACCATCGACCCGCTTGTGAGCGCTCAGTGCTCGCGAGCGGGTCTGAATCAGGCCCAGGGTGCTAGTAGACCTGGAGCCAGCCCTGCTCTTAATGTCTATAAAGTAGAACCTGAGTGGTAGATTATATTATACTTTACCAGTTGCATTACACTTTGATGGCTTATTTGTCAGAAGATAGTAATGTGACTGGCTGCTTGAGGATGAAAACAGCAACCAGATCATAGTATCTAATCCAGGGCTGTCTTCACAGCAGTGTGGGCCCTGGCTAAAGCAATGCACTGGGGCCCCTACCCACCCATTGTGCCCCAAGTAGTAAGCCCCTTATATAGTGCCCCCAGTAGTAGTCTCCCCAATGCAGTTTCCCCAGTAGTGGTACCCCCTATGCAATGCACCTTATATTGTGCCTCCAGCAGTAGACCCCCCATGCAGTGTCCCCAATAGTGATAACCCTTATGCAGTGGCCTTTATATAGTGGCTCCAATTGTAGTCCCCCCCAATGCAGTACCCCAGTATTGCCCTTTTATATAGAGCCCCAGTAGTGGTCCCCCAATGCAGTGCCCCCAGTGGTAGTCCCCCCTATGCAGTGCCCCTAGTAGTAGTCCCCTCCCCTTGTAGAGTCACCCCTTGTAGTGCTGCTAGCAGTAGTCTCCCCCTTGTATTGCCCCCACTAGTAATCTCTCCCTTGTATTGCCCCCAGTAGTAGTCCCCCCTTTGTAGTGCCCCCCAGTAGTAGTCCCCCCCTTGTAGTGTCCCAGGTAGTGGTCTACCCCCCCAGCAGACAAATAAAAAATAAACACTTACCTGAATCCCCGCTGCCGCCATCCGCTCCTCCGTCCGTCCTCCCGGGCCGCTCTACATTATGGGAGAGACGTCATGACGTCTCTCCCATTACCAACTGCGGGAGATGGAAGATGGAGCTCATGAGAAAGCACCAGCCCAGCTCCGGCAGTGGGAACAGCAGCCGATGAGAGTCTGTCTGACTCATCAGCTGCTAAAACAAACACACAGCTGCCGAAGGCTGTGTCTCTGTCACTATGTAGTGTTGACCGAACTCCGTCAAGTCAGCACTACCACACGTTGCAGCTGTGTTACAGAGACACAGACTGCCCGCGGCTGCATACCAAGGGAAGGCGGGGTCACCTGTCATGGGGGGGGGGGGGAAGGTCACAGACTAGTGCTGATGAAAAAAAAAAGTGGGTTTATATTATAATCCCCTATATTTGGATGAATTAGATTGGTAGAGAGTGCTGGTAATCTATGCATTTTCCCCACAGCAGTATGTTCCTGAGATGCAGCTCCACTACTGATAGCTGCTGCTGTTCTTGTTCCCTGAGCAGCTCTTACCACCTCCATCACCCTACTGTGTTTCTGAAACCTTTCCCTGCTGCCTGGCCACTACTGATAGCTGCTACTATTCTTGTCCCCTGAGAAGCACTGACAACCTCCATCACTCTGCTGTATCTCTGTGACCTGTCCCTGCTGCCTGGCCAATACTGTTAGCTGCTGCTGTGCTTGTCCCCTGAGCAGCACTGACAACCTCCATCACTCTGCTGTATCCCTGTGACCTGTCCCTGCTGCCTGGCCACTACTGAGAGCTGCTGTTGTCAAGTCCCTTGAACAGCGCTAACCACCTACATCACTCTGCTGTGTCCCTGTGACCTGTCCCTGCTGCCTGGCCACTACTGATAGCTACTGCTATTCTTGTCCCCTTAGCAGCTCTTAGCACCTTCATCGCTGTGCTGTGTCCCTGTGACTTGTACCTGCTGCCTGGCCACTACTGATAGCTGCTGCTGTTCTTGTCCCCTGAGCACCTCTTACCACCTCCATCACTCTTCTGTGTCCCTGTGACCTGTCCCTGCAGCCTGGCCACTACTGATAGCTGCTGTTGTCATGTCACCAGAACAGTGCTGACCACCTCCTTCACTCTGCTGTATCCCTGTGACCTGGCCCTGCTGCCTGGCCACTACTGGTAGCTGCTGCTGAACAGCGCTGACCATGTCCATCACTCTGCTATATCTCTTTGCCCTGTCCCTGCTGCCTGGCCACTACTGATAGCCTCTGCTGTTCTTGTTCCCAGAGAAGCACTGACCACCTCCATCACCATGCTGTGTCTCTGTGACCTTTCCTTGCTGCCTGGCCACTACTGATACCTGCTGCTGTGATTGTCACCTGAGCAGCAGTTACCACCTCCATCACTCTGCTGTGTCTCTGTGACCTGTCCCTGCTGCCTGACCATTACTGATAGCTGCTGCTGTTCTTGTCCCCTGAGCAGCGCTGACCACCTCCATCACTCTGCTGTGTCCCTGTGACCGGTCCCTGCTGCCTGGCCACTACTGATAGCTGCTGCTGTTCTTGTCCCCTGAGCATCAGGTACCACCTCCATCACTCTGCTGTGTCTCTGTGACCTGTCCCTGCTGCCTGGCAATTAATGATAGCTGCTGATGTTCTAGTCCCCTGAGCAGCACTTACCACCTCCATCACTCTGCTGTGTCTTTGTGACCTGTCCCTGCTGCCTGGCCACTACTGATAGCTGCTGCTGTTCTTGTCCCCTGAGCAGCGCTGACCAGCTCCATTACTCAGCTGTGTCCCTGTAATCTGTCCCTGCTGCCTAGGCATTACTGATAGCTGCTGCCGTTCTTGTCCCATGAGCAGCTCTGACCACTTCCATCACTCTGCTGTGTCTCTTTGCCCTGTCCCTGCGTCCTGGCCTCTACTGATAGCTGCTGCTGTTCTTGTCCCCTGAGCATCAGGTACCACCTCTGTCACTCTGCTGTGTCTCTGTGACCTGTCCCTGCTGCCTGGCAATTAATGATAGCTGCTGCTGTTCTAGTCCCCTGAGCAGCACTTACCACCTCCATCACTCTGCTGTGTCTTTGTGACCTGTCCCTGCTGCCTGGCCACTACTGATAGCTGCTGCTGTTCTTGTCCCCTGAGCAGCACTTACCACCTCCATCACTCTGCTGTGTCTCTGTGATGTGTCACTGCTGCCTGACCACTACTGATAGCTTTTGCTGTTCTTGTCCCCTGAGCAGCACTTACCACCTCCATCACCCTGCTGTGTCTCTGTGACCTTTCCTTGCTGCCTGGCCACTACTGATACCTGCTGCTGTGATTGTCACCTGAGCAGCAGTTACCACCTCCATCACTCTGCTGTGTCTCTGTGACCTGTCCCTGCTGCCTGACCATTACTGATAGCTGCTGCTGTTCTTGTCCCCTGAGCAGCGCTGACCACCTCCATCACTCTGCTGTGTCTCTTTGACCTATCCCTGCTGCCTGGCCAATACTGATAGCTGCTGCTGTTCTTGTCCTCTGAGCAGCACTTACCACCTCATTCACTCTGCTGTGTCCCTGTGACCGGTCCCTGCAGCCTGGCCATTACTGATAGCTGCTGCTGTTCTTGTCCCCTGAGCAGCACTGACCAGCTCCATTACTCAGCTGTGTCCCTGTAATCTGTCCCTGCTGCCTAGGCATTACTGATAGCTGCTGCCGTTCTTGTCCCATGAGCAGCTCTGACCACCTCCATCACTCTGCTGTGTCTCTTTGCCCTGTCCCTGCTTCCTGGCCTCTACTGATAGCTGCTGCTGTTCTTGTCCCCTGAGCATCAGGTACCACCTCTGTCACTCTGCTGTGTCTCTGTGACCTGTCCCTGCTGCCTGGCAATTAATGATAGCTGCTGCTGTTCTAGTCCCCTGAGCAGCACTTACCACCTCCATCACTCTGCTGTGTCTTTGTGACCTGTCCCTGCTGCCTGGCCACTACTGATAGCTGCTGCTGTTCTTGTCACCTGAGCAGCAGTTACCACTTTCATCACTCTGCTGTATCTCTGTGACCTGTCCCTGCTGCCTGGCCACTACTGATAGCTGCTGCTGTTCTTGTCCCCTGAGCAACAGTTACCACCTCCATCACCCTGCTGTGTCTCTGTGACCTTTCCTTGCTGCCTGTCCACTACTGATAGCTGCTGCTGTGATTGTCACCTGAGCAGCAGTTACCACCTCCATCACTCTGCTGTGTCTCTGTGACCTGTCCCTGCTGCCTGACCATTACTGATAGCTGCTGCTGTTCTTGTCCGCTGAGCAGCACTGACCACCTCCATCACTCTGCTGTGTCTCTGTGACCTGTCCCTGCTGCCTGGCCACTACTGATAGCTCCTGCTGTTCTTGTCCCCTGAGCAGTGCTGACCAACTCCATCACTCTGCTGTCTCTGTGACCTGTCCCTGCTGCCTGACCATTACTGATAGCTGCTGCTGTTCTTGTCCCCTGAGCAGTGCTGACCACCTCCATCACTATTCTGTGTCTCTCTGATCTGTCCCTGCTGCCTGGCCACTGCTGCTGTGCTTGTCCACTGAGCAGCAGTTACCACCTAAATCACTCTGCTGTGTCTCTGTGACCTGTCCCTGCTGCCTGGCCACTCCTGATAGCTGCTGTGCTTGTCCCGTGAGCAGCAGTTACCACCTCCGTCACTCTGCTGTGTCTCTATGATCTGCCTGGCCACTACAGATAGCCTCTGCTGTTCTTGTCCCCTGAGAAGCGCTGACCACCTCCATCACTCTGCTCTGTCTCTGTGACCTGTCCCTGCTGCGTGGCCATTACTGATAGTTGCTGCTATTATTGTCCTCTGAGCAGCGCTTACAACCTCCATCACTCTGCTGTGTCTCTTTGACCTATCCCTGCTGCCTGGCCAATACTGATAGCTGCTGCTGTACATGTCCTCTGAGCAGCACTTACCACCTCATTCACTCTGCTGTATCCCTGTGACCTGTCCCTGCTGCCTGGCCATTACTGATAGCTCCTGCTGTTATTGTCCCCTGGGCAGCACTTACCACCTCCATCACTCTGCTGTGTCACTTTGCCCTGTCCCTGCTGCCTGGCCACTATTGATAGCTGCTGCTGTTCTTGTCCTCTGAGCAGCACTTACCACCTTCATCACTCTGCTCTGTCTCTGTGACCTGTCCCTGCTGCCTGACCATTACTGATAGCTGCTGCTGTGCTTGTCCCCTGAGCAGCTCTGACCAGCTCCTTCACTCTGCTGTGTCTCTGTGACCTGTCCCTGCTGTCTGGCCATTACTGTTAGCTGCTGCTGTGCTTGTCCCCTGGTCAGCAGTTACCACCTCCATCACTCTGCTGTGTCTCTGTGATCTGTCCCTGCTGCCTGACCATTACTGATAGCTGCTGCTATTCTTGTCCCCTGAGCAGCGCTGACCACCTCCATCACTCTGCTGTGTCTCTGTGACCTGTCCCTGCTGCCTGACCATTACTGATAGCTGCTGCTATTCTTATCCCCTGAGCAGCGCTGACCACCTTCATCACTCTGCTGTGTCTCTGTGACCTGTCCCTGCAGCCTGGCCAATACTGTTAGCTGCTACTGTGCTTGTCCGCTGAGGAGCACTGACAACCTCCATCACTCTGCTGTATCTCTGTGACCTGTCCCTGCTGCCTGGCCAATACTGTTAGCTGCTGCTGTGCTTGTCCCCTGAGCAGCACTGACAACCTCCATCACTCTGCTATGTCCCTGTGACCTGTCCCTGCTGCCTGGCCACTACTGATAGCTGCTGCTATTCTTGTCCCCTTAGCAGCTCTTACCACCTCCATCGCTGTGCTGTGTCCCTGTGACTTGTACCTGCTGCCTGGCCACTACTGATATCTGCTGCTGTTCTTGTCCCCTGAGCACCTCTTACCACCTTCATCACTCTACTGTGTCCCTGTGACCTGTCCCTGCTGCCTGGCCACTACTGATAGCTGCTGTTGTCATGTCACCAGAACAGCGCTGACCACCTCCATCACTCTGCTGTGTCTCTGTGACCTGTCCCTGCTGCCTGACCATTACTGATAGCTGCTGCTATTCTTATCCCCTGAGCAGCGCTGACCACCTTCATCACTCTGCTGTGTCTCTGTGACCTGTCCCTGCAGCCTGGCCAATACTGTTAGCTGCTACTGTGCTTGTCCGCTGAGGAGCACTGACAACCTCCATCACTCTGCTGTATCTCTGTGACCTGTCCCTGCTGCCTGGCCAATACTGTTAGCTGCTGCTGTGCTTGTCCCCTGAGCAGCACTGACAACCTCCATCACTCTGCTATGTCCCTGTGACCTGTCCCTGCTGCCTGGCCACTACTGATAGCTGCTGCTATTCTTGTCCCCTTAGCAGCTCTTACCACCTCCATCGCTGTGCTGTGTCCCTGTGACTTGTACCTGCTGCCTGGCCACTACTGATAGCTGCTGCTGTTCTTGTCCCCTGAGCACCTCTTACCACCTTCATCACTCTACTGTGTCCCTGTGACCTGTCCCTGCTGCCTGGCCACTACTGATAGCTGCTGTTGTCATGTCACCAGAACAGCGCTGACCACCTCCATCACTCTGCTGTGTCCCTGTGACCTGTCCCTGCTGCCTGGCCACTACTGATAGCTGCTGCTGAACAGCGCTGACCACGTCCATCACTCTGCTATATCTCTTTGCCCTGTCCCTGCTGCCTGGCCACTACTGATAGCTGATGCTGTTCTTGTCCCTGAGCAGCACTTACCACCTCCATCACCCTGCTGTGTCTCTGTGACCTGTCCCTGCTGCCTGGCCACTACTGATGACTTCTGCTCAGGGGACAAGCATAGCAGCAGCTATCACCTCTATCACTCTGCTGTGTCTGTGACCTGTCCCTGCTCCCTGGCCATTACTGATAGCTGCTGCTGTTCTTATCCCCTGAGCAGCGCTTACCACCTCCATCACTCTGCTGTGTCTGTGTGACCTGTCCCTGCTGCCTGACCACTAGTAATAACTGCTGCTGGGCTTGTCCCCTGAGCAGCAGTTATCAACTCCATTACTCTGCTGTGTCTGTGACCTGTCCCTGCTGCCTGACCATTACTGATAGCTGCTTCTATTCTTCTCCCCTGAGCAGCTCTACTCACATCCATCACTCTGCTATGTCTCTGTGACCTGTTCCTGCTGCTTGACCACTACTCATAGCTGCTGCTGTGCTTGTCCCCTGAGCACCTCTTACCACCTCCATCACTCTGCTGTGTCCCTGTGACCTGTCAATGCTGCCTGGTCACTATTGATAGCTGCTGCTGTGCTTGTCCCCTGAGCAGCAGTTACCACCTCCATCACTCTGCTGTGTCTCTGTGACCTCTCCCTGCTGCCTTACCATTACTGATAGCCGCAGCTATTCTTGTCCCCTGAGCACCGCTGACCACCACCATCACTCTGTCATGTCTCTGTGACCTGTCCCTGCTGCCTGGCCACTACTGATAGCTGCTGTGCTTGTCCCCTGAGTAGAAGTCACCACCTCTATCACTCTGCTGTGTCTCTGTGACTTGTCCCTGCTGCCTGACCATTACTGATAGCTGCTGCTATTTTTATCCCCTGAGCAGCTCTTACCACCTCCATCATTCTGCTGTTCCCTGTGACCTGTCCCTGCTGCCTGGCCACTACTGATAGCTGCTGCTGAACAGCGCTGACCACGTCCATCACCCTGCTGTATCTCTTTGCCCTGTCCCTGCTGCCTGGCCACTACTGATAGCTGCTGTGCTTGTCCCCTGAGTAGAAGTCACCAACTCTATCACTCTGCTGTGTCTCTGTGACCTGTCCCTGCTGCCTGGCAATTACTGATAGTTGCTGCTGTTCTTGTCCCCTGAGCAGCGCTGACCCCCTCCATCACTCTGCTGTGTCTCTGTGACCTGTCCCTGCTGCCTGGCCACTACTGATAGCTGCTGCTGTTCTTGTCCCCTGAGCAGCAGTTACCACCTCCATCACTCTGCTGTGTCCCTGTGACCTGTCCCTGCTGCCTGGCCACTACTGATAGCTGCTGCTGTTCTTGTCCCCTGAGCAGTGCTGACCACCTCCATCACTATTCTGTGTCTCTTTGATCTGTCCCTGCTGCCTGGCCATTACTGATAGCTGCTGCTGTGCTTGTCCTCTGAGCAGCAGTTACCACCTCCATCACTCTACTGTGTCTCTGTGACCTGTCCCTGCTGCCTGGCCACTACTGATAGCTGCTGTGCTTGTCTCGTGAGTAGAAGTCACCAACTCTATCACTCTGCTGTGTCTCTGTGACCTGTCCCTGCTGCCTGGCCACTACTGATAGCTGCTGCTGAACAGCGCTGACCACGTCCATCACCCTGCTGTGTCTCTTTGCCCTGTCCCTGCTGCCTGGCCACTACTGATAGCTGCTGTGCTTGTCCCCTGAGTAGAAGTCACCAACTCTATGACTCTGCTGTGTCTCTGTGACCTGTCCCTGCTGCTTGACCACTACTCATAGCTGCTGCTGTGCTTGTCCACTGATCACCGCTGACCACCTCCATCACTCTGTTGTGTCTCTGTGACCTGTACCTGTTGCCTGGCCACTACTGATAGCTGCTGCTGTGCTTGGCAACTGGGCAGCAGTTACCACCTCCATCACTCTGCTGTATCTCTTTGCCATGCCCCTCTGCCTGGCCACTAATGATAGCTGCTGTTCTTGTCCCCTGAGCAGCGCTTACCACCTCCATCACTCTGCTGTGTCTCTGTGACTTGTCCCTGCTGCTTGACCATTACTGATAGCTGCTGCTATTCTTATCCCCTGAGCAGCTCTTCCCACCTCCATCACTCTGCTGTGTCCCTGTGACCTGTACCTGCTGCCTGGCCACTACTGATAGCTGCTGCTGAACAGCGCTGACCACGTCCATCACCCTGCTGTGTCTCTTTGCCCTGTCCCTGCTGCCTGGCCACTACTGATAGCTGCTGTGCTTGTCCCCTGAGTAGAAGTCACCAACTCTATCACTCTGCTGTGTCTCTGTGACCTGTCCCTGCTGCCTGGCAATTACAGATAGTTGCTGCTGTTCTTGTCCCCTGAGCAGCGCTGACCCCCTTCATCACTCTGCTGTGTCTCTGTGACCTGTCCCTGCTGCCTGGCCACTACTGATAGCTGCTGCTGTTCTTGTCCCCTGAGGAGCAGTTACCACCTCCATCACTCTGCTGTGTCCCTGTGACCTGTCCCTGCTGCCTGGCCACTACTGATAGCTGCTGCTGTTCTTGTCCCCTGAGCAGTGCTGACCACCTCCATCACTATTCTGTGTCTCTTTGATCTGTCCCTGCTGCCTGGCCATTACTGATAGCTGCTGCTGTTCTTGTCCCCTGAGCAGCAGTTACCACCTCCATCACTCTACTGTGTCTCTGTGACCTGTCCCTGCTGCCTGGCCACTACTGATAGCTGCTGTGCTTGTCTCGTGAGTAGAAGTCACCAACTCTATCACTCTGCTGTGTCTCTGTGACCTGTCCCTGCTGCCTGGCCACTACTGATAGCTGCTGCTGAACAGCGCTGACCACGTCCATCACCCTGCTGTGTCTCTTTGCCCTGTCCCTGCTGCCTGGCCACTACTGATAGCTGCTGTGCTTGTCCCCTGAGTAGAAGTCACCAACTCTATCACTCTGCTGTGTCTCTGTGACCTGTCCCTGCTGCTTGACCACTACTCATAGCTGCTGCTGTGCTTGTCCACTGATCACCGCTGACCACCTCCATCACTCTGTTGTGTCTCTGTGACCTGTACCTGTTGCCTGGCCACTACTGATAGCTGCTGCTGTGCTTGGCAACTGGGCAGCAGTTACCACCTCCATCACTCTGCTGTATCTCTTTGCCCTGCCCCTCTGCCTGGCCACTAATGATAGCTGCTGTTCTTGTCCCCTGAGCAGCGCTTACCACCTCCATCACTCTGCTGTGTCTCTGTGACCTGTCCCTGCTGCCTGGCCACTACTGATAGCTCCTGCTGTTCTTGTCCCCTGAGCAGTGCTGACCAACTCCATCACTCTGCTGTCTCTGTGACCTGTCCCTGCTGCCTGACCATTACTGATAGCTGCTGCTGTTCTTGTCCCCTGAGCAGTGCTGACCACCTCCATCACTATTCTGTGTCTCTCTGATCTGTTCCTGCTGCCTGGCCACTGCTGCTGTGCTTGTCCACTGAGCAGCAGTTACCACCTAAATCACTCTGCTGTGTCTCTGTGACCTGTCCCTGCTGCCTGGCCACTCCTGATAGCTGCTGTGCTTGTCCCGTGAGCAGCAGTTACCACCTCCGTCACTCTGCTGTGTCTCTATGATCTGCCTGGCCACTACAGATAGCCTCTGCTGTTCTTGTCCCCTGAGAAGCGCTGACCACCTCCATCACTCTGCTCTGTCTCTGTGACCTGTCCCTGCTGCGTGGCCATTACTGATAGTTGCTGCTATTATTGTCCTCTGAGCAGCGCTTACAACCTCCATCACTCTGCTGTGTCTCTTTGACCTATCCCTGCTGCCTGGCCAATACTGATAGCTGCTGCTGTACATGTCCTCTGAGCAGCACTTACCACCTCATTCACTCTGCTGTATCCCTGTGACCGGTCCCTGCTGCCTGGCCAATACTGATAGCTGCTGCTGAGCTTGTCCCCTGAGCAGCAGTTACCACCTCCATCACTCTGCTGTGTCTTTGTGACCTGTCCCTGCTGCCTGGCCATTACTGATAGCTACTGCTGTGCTTGTCAACGGAGGAACAGCAGTTACCACCTCCATCACTCTGCTGTGTCTCTGTGACCTGTCCCTGCTGCCTGGCCACTACTGATAGCTGCTGCCGTGCTTGTCCCCTGAGCAGCACTTACCAACACCATCACCCTGCTGTGTCTCTGTGACCTGTCCCTGCTGCCTGGTCACTACTGATAGCTCCTGCTGTTATTGTCCCCTGAACAGCGCTTACCAACTCCATCAGTCTGTTCTGTCTCTGTGACCTGTCCCTGCTGCCTGGCCATTACTGATAGCTCCTGCTGTTATTGTCCCCTGGGCAGCACTTACCACCTCCATCACTCTGCTGTGTCACTTTGCCCTGTCCCTGCTGCCTGGCCACTATTGATAGCTGCTGCTGTTCTTGTCCTCTGAGCAGCACTTACCACCTTCATCACTCTGCTCTGTCTCTGTGACCTGTCCCTGCTGCCTGACCATTACTGATAGCTGCTGCTGTGCTTGTCCCCTGAGCAGCTCTGACCACCTCCTTCACTCTGCTGTGTCTCTGTGACCTGTCCCTGCTGTCTGGCCATTACTGTTAGCTGCTGCTGTGCTTGTCCCCTGGTCAGCAGTTACCACCTCCATCACTCTGCTGTGTCTCTGTGACCTGTCCCTGCTGCCTGACCATTACTGATAGCTGCTGCTATTCTTATCCCCTGAGCAGCGCTGACCACCTTCATCACTCTGCTGTGTCTCTGTGACCTGTCCCTGCAGCCTGGCCAATACTGTTAGCTGCTACTGTGCTTGTCCGCTGAGGAGCACTGACAACCTCCATCACTCTGCTGTATCTCTGTGACCTGTCCCTGCTGCCTGGCCAATACTGTTAGCTGCTGCTGTGCTTGTCCCCTGAGCAGCACTGACAACCTCCATCACTCTGCTATGTCCCTGTGACCTGTCCCTGCTGCATGGCCACTACTGATAGCTGCTGCTATTCTTGTCCCCTTAGCAGCTCTTACCACCTCCATCGCTGTGCTGTGTCCCTGTGACTTGTACCTGCTGCCTGGCCACTACTGATAGCTGCTGCTGTTCTTGTCCCCTGAGCACCGCTGACCACCACCATCACTCTGTCATGTCTCTGTGACCTGTCCCTGCTGCCTGGCCACTACTGATAGCTGCTGTGCTTGTCTCGTGAGTAGAAGTCACCAACTCTATCACTCTGCTGTGTCTCTGTGACCTGTCCCTGCTGCCTGGCCACTACTGATAGCTGCTGCTGAACAGCGCTGACCACGTCCATCACCCTGCTGTGTCTCTTTGCCCTGTCCCTGCTGCCTGGCCACTACTGATAGCTGCTGTGCTTGTCCCCTGAGTAGAAGTCACCAACTCTATCACTCTGCTGTGTCTCTGTGACCTGTCCCTGCTGCTTGACCACTACTCATAGCTGCTGCTGTGCTTGTCCACTGATCACCGCTGACCACCTCCATCACTCTGTTGTGTCTCTGTGACCTGTACCTGTTGCCTGGCCACTACTGATAGCTGCTGCTGTGCTTGGCAACTGGGCAGCAGTTAACACCTCCATCACTCTGCTGTATCTCTTTGCCATGCCCCTCTGCCTGGCCACTAATGATAGCTGCTGTTCTTGTCCCCTGAGCAGCGCTTACCACCTCCATCACTCTGCTGTGTCTCTGTGACTTGTCCCTGCTGCCTGGCCACTACTGATAGCTGCTGCTGCGCTTGACCCCTGAGCAGCACTGACCGCCTTCATCACTCTGCTGTGTCTCTGTGACCTGTCCCTGCTGCTTGACCATTACTGATAGCTGCTGCTATTCTTATCCCCTGAGCAGCTCTTCCCACCTCCATCACTCTGCTGTGTCCCTGTGACCTGTCCCTGCTGCCTGGCCACTACTGATAGCTGCTGCTGCGCTTGACCCCTGAGCAGCACTGACCGCCTCCATCACTCTGCTGTGTCTCTGTGACCTGTCCCTGCTGCTTGACCATTACTGATAGCTGCTGCTATTCTTATCCCCTGAGCAGCTCTTCCCACCTCCATCACTCTGCTGTGTCTCTACAGGAGGATGAAGCAGCTCAGAGCTGGTGAGGTACAGGAGATTGAAGTAGCACTGCACTGGTGAGGTACAGGAGGATGAAGCATCGCAACACTGGTGAGGTACAGGAGGATGAAGCAGCGCAGCACTGGTGAGGTACAGGAGAATGAAGCAGTGCAGCTTTTGCGAGGTACAGGAGATTGAAGTAGCACAGCACTGGTGAGATATAGGAGAATGAAGCAGCGCAGCACTGGTGAGGTACAGGAGGATGAAGCAGCACAGAGCTAGTGATGTACAGGAGGATGAAGCAGTGCAGCACCGGTGAGGTACAGGAGAATGAAGCAGTGCAGCTTTTGCGAGGTACAGGAGATTGAAGTAGCACAGCACTGGTGAGATAGAGGAGAATGAAGCAGCGCAGCACTGGTGAGGTACAGGAAGATGAAGCAGCACAGAGCTAGTGATGTACAGGAGGATGAAGCAGTGCAGCACTGGTGAGGTACAGGAGGATGAAGCAGCACAAAGCTGGTGAGGTACAGGTGGATGAAGCAGCACAGAGTTGTTGAGGTACAGGTGGATGAAGCAGCGCAGTACTGGTGAGGTACAGGAGGATGAAGTAGCACAGCACTAGTGAGATACAGGAGGATGAAGCAGTACAGCTTTTGTGAGGTACAGGAGATTGATGTAGCACAGCACTGGTGAGGTAGAGGAGGATGAAGTAGTGCAGCACTGGTGAGGTACAGGAGGCTGAAGCAGCACAGAACTGGTGAGGTAGAGGAGGATGATGCAGCACAGCACTGGTGAGGTACAGGAGATTGAAGTAGCACAGCACTGGTGAGCTACAGGAGGATGAAGTAGTGCAGCACTGGTGAGGTACAGGAGGATGAAGCAGCGAAGCACTGGTGAGGTACAGGAGAATGAAGCAGTGCAGCTTTTGCGAGGTACAGGAGATTGAAGTAGCACAGCACTGGTGAGGTAGAGGAGGATGATTCAGCACAGCACTGGTGAGGTACAGGAGGATGAAGCTGCACTGGTGAGGTACAGGAGGATGAAGCAGCACAGCACTGGTGAGGTACAGGAGGATAAAGCAGCACAGAGCTAGTGAGGTACAGGAGGATGACGCAATGCAGCATTAGTGAGATACAGGAGGATGAAGCAGCACAGAGCTGTTGAGGTACAGGAGGATGAAGCAGCACAGAGCTGGTGATGTACAGGAGTATGAAGCAGCACAGAGCTGGTGAGGTACAGGAGGATGAATTAGCACAGCACTAGTGAGTTACAAGAGAATGAAGTAGCGCAGCACTGTTGAGGCACAGGAGGATGAAGAAGCACAGCACTAGAGTGCAGCTGTGGTGAGGTACAGGAGCATGAAGCAGAACAGCACTGGTAAGGTACAGGAGAATGAAGCAGTGCAGCTGTGGTGAGGTACAGGAGCATGAAGCAGCACGGCACTAGTGAGATACAGGAGAATGAAGCAGTACAGCACTGGTGAGGTCTGGAGGATGAATCAGTGCAGCATTAGTGAGGTACAGTAGCATGAAGCAGTGAACCACTGGTGAGGTACAGGAGGATGAAGCAGTGCAGCACTGGTGAGGTACAGGAGGATGAAGCAGTGCAGCACTGGTGACATACAGGAGAATGAAGCAGTGCAGCACTGGTGAGGTACAGGAGGATGAAGCAGCACAGAGCTAGTGTGGTACAGGAGGATGAAGCATCACAGAGCTGGTGAGGTACAGGAGGATGAAGCAGCACAAAGCTGTTGACGTACAGGAGGATGAATCAGTGCAGCATTAGTGAGGTACAGGAGGATGAAGCAGTGCAGCACTGGTGAGGTACAGGAGGATGAAGCAGAGCAGCCCTGGTGTGGTACAGGAGGATGAATCAGCACAGCACTGGTGAGGTACAGGAGGATGAAGCAGCGCAGCACTGGTGAGGTACAGGAGGATGAAACAGCACAGCACTGGTGAGGTACAGGAGGATGAAGCAGCACAGAGCTGGTGAGGTACAGGAGGATGAATCAGCACAGCACTGGTGAGGTACAGGAGGATGAAGCAGTGCAGCACTAGTGAGGTACAGGAGGATGAAGCTGCCGTGGTGACGTACAGGAGGATGAATCAGTGCAGCATTAGTGAGGTACAAGAGGATGAAGCAGCGCAGCACTGGTGAGGTACAGGAGGATGAAGCAGCACAGAGTTGTTGAGGTACAGGTGGATGAAGCAGCGCAGCACTGGTGAGGTACAGGAGGATGAAGCAGCACAGAGCTGGTGAGGTACAGGAGGATGAAGCAGTGTAGCATTAGTGAGGTACAAGACTATGAAGTAGAGCAGCACTGGTGATGTACAGTAGGATGAAGAAGTGCAGCACTAGTGAGGTACAGGAGGATGAAGCAGCACAGACCTGGTGAGGTACAGGAGGATGCAGCAGCACAGAGCTGGGGTGGTACAGGAGGATGAAGCAGAGCAGCACTGGTGAGGTACAGGAGGATGAAGCCAAGCAGCACTGGTGAGGTACAGGAGGATGAATCAGCACAGCACTGGTGAGGTACAGGAGAATGAAGCAGTGCAGCTTTTGCGAGGTACAGGAGATTGAAGTAGCACAGCACTGGTGAGGTAGAGGAGGATGAAGTAGTGCTGCACTGGTGAGGTACAGGAGGCTGAAGCAGCACAGAACTGGTGAGGTAAAGGAGGATGATGCAGCACAGCACTGGTGAGGTACAGGAGATTGAAGTAGCACAGCACTGGTGAGGTACAGGAGGATGAAGTAGTGCAGCACTGGTGAGGTACAGGAGGATGAAGCATCGCAGCACTGGTGAGGTACAGGAGGATGAATTAGCACAGCACTAGTGAGTTACAAGAGAATGAAGTAGCGCAGCACTGTTGAGGCACAGGAGGATGAAGAAGCACAGCACTAGAGTGCAGCTGTGGTGATCTACAGGAGCATGAAGCAGCACAGCACTGGTAAGGTACAGGAGAATGAAGCAGTGCAGCTGTGGTGAGGTACAGGAGCATGAAGCAGCACGGCACTTGTGAGATACAGGAGAATAAAGCAGTACAGCACTGGTGAGGTCTGGAGGATGAATCAGTGCAGCATTAGTGAGGTACACTAGCATGAAGCAGTGCACCACAGGTGAGGTACAGGAGGATGAAGCAGTGCAGCACTGGTGAGGTACAGGAGGATGAAGCAGTGCAGCACTGGTGACATACAGGAGAATGAAGTAGCACAGCACTGGTGAGGTAGAGGAGGATGATTCAGCACAGCACTGGTGAGGTACAGGAGGATGAAGCTGCACAGAGCTGTTGAGGTACAGGAGGATGAAGCAGCACAGAGCTGGTGATGTACAGGAGTATGAAGCAGCACAGAGCTGGTGAGGTACAGGAGGATGAATTAGCACAGCACTAGTGAGTTACAAGAGAATGAAGTAGCGCAGCACTGTTGAGGCACAGGAGGATGAAGAAGCACAGCACTAGAGTGCAGCTGTGGTGAGGTACAGGAGAATGAAGCAGTGCAGCTTTTGCGAGGTACAGGAGATTGAAGTAGCACAGCACTGGTGAGGTAGAGGAGGATGATTCAGCACAGCACTGGTGAGGTACAGGAGGATGAAGCTGCACTGGTGAGGTACAGGAGGATGAAGCAGTGCAGCTTTTGCGAGGTACAGGAGATTGAAGTAGCACAGCACTGGTGAGGTAGAGGAGGATGACGCAGTGCAGCGATAGTGAGATACAGGAGGATGAAGCAGCACAGAGCTGTTGAGGTACAGGAGGATGAAGCAGCACAGAGCTGGTGATGTACAGGAGTATGAAGCAGCACAGAGCTGGTGAGGTACAGGAGGATGAATTAGCACAGCACTAGTGAGTTACAAGAGAATGAAGTAGCGCAGCACTGTTGAGGCACAGGAGGATGAAGAAGCACAGCACTAGAGTGCAGCTGTGGTGAGGTACAGGAGAATGAAGCAGTGCAGCTTTTGCGAGGTACAGGAGATTGAAGTAGCACAGCACTGGTGAGGTAGAGGAGGATGATTCAGCACAGCACTGGTGAGGTACAGGAGGATGAAGCTGCACTGGTGAGGTACAGGAGGATGAAGCAGTGCAGCTTTTGCGAGGTACAGGAGATTGAAGTAGCACAGCACTGGTGAGGTAGAGGAGGATGACGCAGTGCAGCATTAGTGAGATACAGGAGGATGAAGCAGCACAGAGCTGTTGAGGTACAGGAGGATGAAGCAGCACAGAGGTGGTGATGTACAGGAGTATGAAGCAGCACAGAGCTGGTGAGGTACAGGAGGATGAATTAGCACAGCACTAGTGAGTTACAAGAGAATGAAGTAGCGCAGCACTGTTGAGGCACAGGAGGATGAAGAAGCACAGCACTAGAGTGCAGCTGTGGTGATCTACAGGAGCATGAAGCAGCACAGCACTGGTAAGGTACAGGAGAATGAAGCAGTGCAGCTGTGGTGAGGTACAGGAGCATGAAGCAGCACGGCACTTGTGAGATACAGGAGAATAAAGCAGTACAGCACTGGTGAGGTCTGGAGGATGAATCAGTGCAGCATTAGTGAGGTACACTAGCATGAAGCAGTGCACCACAGGTGAGGTACAGGAGGATGAAGCAGTGCAGCACTGGTGAGGTACAGGAGGATGAAGCAGTGCAGCACTGGTGACATACAGGAGAATGAAGCAGTGCAGCACTGGTGAGGTACAGGAGGATGAAGCAGCACAGAGCTAGTGTGGTACAGGAGGATGAAGCATCACAGAGCTGGTGAGGTACAGGAGGATGAAGCAGCACAAAGCTGTTGACGTACAGGAGGATGAATCAGTGCAGCATTAGTGAGGTACAGGAGGATGAAGCAGTGCAGCACTGGTGAGGTACAGGAGGATGAAGCAGAGCAGCCCTGGTGTGGTACAGGAGGATGAATCAGCGCAGCGCTGGTGAGGTACAGGAGGATGAAGCAGTGCAGCACTGGTGAGGTAGAGGAGGATGAAACAGCACAGCACTGGTGAGGTACAGGAGGATGAAGCAGTGCAGCATTAGTGAGGTACAGGAGGATGAAGCAGCGCAGCACTGGTGAGGTACAGGTGGATGAAGCAGCGCTGCACTGGTGAGGTACAGGAGGATGAAGCAGCACAGAGCTGGTGAGGTACAGGAGGATGAAGCAGTGCAGCATTAGTGAGGTACAAGAGTATGAAGTAGAGCAGCACTGGTGATGTACAGTAGGATGAAGAAGTGCAGCACTAGTGAGGTACAGGAGGATGATTCAGCACAGCACTGGTGAGGTACAGGAGGATGAAGCTGCACTGGTGAGGTAGAGGAGGATGATTCAGCACAGCACTGGTGAGGTACAGGAGGATGAAGCTGCACTGGTGAGGTACAGGAGGATGAAGCAGTGCAGCTTTTGGGAGGTACAGGAGATTGAAGTAGCACAGCACTGGTGAGGTAGAGGAGGATGACGCAGTGCAGCGTTAGTGAGATACAGGAGGATGAAGCAGCACAGAGCTGTTGAGGTACAGGAGGATGAAGCAGCACAGAGCTGGTGATGTACAGGAGTATGAAGCAGCACAGAGCTGGTGAGGTACAGGAGGATGAATTAGCACAGCACTAGTGAGTTACAAGAGAATGAAGTAGCGCAGCACTGTTGAGGCACAGGAGGATGAAGAAGCACAGCACTAGAGTGCAGCTGTGGTGAGGTACAGGAGAATGAAGCAGTGCAGCTTTTGCGAGGTACAGGAGATTGAAGTAGCACAGCACTGGTGAGGTAGAGGAGGATGATTCAGCACAGCACTGGTGAGGTACAGGAGGATGAAGCTGCACTGGTGAGGTACAGGAGGATGAAGCAGTGCAGCTTTTGCGAGGTACAGGAGATTGAAGTAGCACAGCACTGGTGAGGTAGAGGAGGATGACGCAGTGCAGCATTAGTGAGATACAGGAGGATGAAGCAGCACAGAGCTGTTGAGGTACAGGAGGATGAAGCAGCACAGAGCTGGTGATGTACAGGAGTATGAAGCAGCACAGAGCTGGTGAGGTACAGGAGGATGAATTAGCACAGCACTAGTGAGTTACAAGAGAATGAAGTAGCGCAGCACTGTTGAGGCACAGGAGGATGAAGAAGCACAGCACTAGAGTGCAGCTGTGGTGAGGTACAGGAGCATGAAGCAGCACAGCACTGGTAAGGTACAGGAGAATGAAGCAGTGCAGCTGTGGTGAGGTACAGGAGCATGAAGCAGCTCGGCACTAGTGAGATACAGGAGAATAAAGCAGTACAGCACTGGTGAGGTCTGGAGGATGAATCAGTGCAGCATTAGTGAGGTACACTAGCATGAAGCAGTGCACCACAGGTGAGGTACAGGAGGATGAAGCAGTGCAGCACTGGTGAGGTACAGGAGGATGAAGCAGTGCAGCACTGGTGACATACAGGAGAATGAAGCAGTGCAGCACTGGTGAGGTACAGGAGGATGAAGCAGCACAGAGCTAGTGTGGTACAGGAGGATAAAGCATCACAGAGCTGGTGAGGTACAGGAGGATGAAGCAGCACAAAGCTGTTGACGTACAGGAGGATGAATCAGTGCAGCATTAGTGAGGTACAGGAGGATGAAGCAGTGCAGCACTGGTGAGGTACAGGAGGATGAAGCAGAGCAGCCCTGGTGTGGTACAGGAGGATGAATCAGCGCAGCGCTGGTGAGGTACAGGAGGATGAAGCAGCGCAGCACTGGTGAGGTACAGGAGGATGAAACAGCACAGCACTGGTGAGGTACAGGAGGATGAAGCAGTACAGCACTAGTGACGTACAGGAGGATGAATCAGTGCAGCATTAGTGAGGTACAGGAGGATGAAGCAGCGCAGCACTGGTGAGGTACAGGAGGATGAAGCAGAGCAGCCCTGGTGTGGTACAGGAGGATGAATCAGCACAGCACTGGTGAGGTACAGGAGGAAGAAGCAGCACAGAGCTGGTGAGGTACAGGAGGATGAAGCAGCACAGAGCTGGTGAGGTACAGGAGGATGAAGCAGAACAGAGTTGGTGAGGTACAGGAGGATGAAGCAGAACAGAGTTGGTGAGGTACAGTACAGGAGGATGAAGCAGCACAGAGTTGGTGAGGTACTGGAGGATGAAGCAGCACAGACCTGGTGAGGTACAGGAGGATGAAATAGCACAGAGCTGGTGAGGTACAGGAGGATGAAGCAGCACAGACCTTGTGAGGTACAGGATGATGAAGCAGTGCAGTACTAGTGAGGTACAGGTGGATGAAGCAGTGCAGCATTAGTGAGGTACAGGAGGATGAAGCAGCGCAGCACTGGTGAAGTACAGGAGGATGAAGCAGCACAGCACTGGTGAGGTACAGGAGGATGAAGCAGCACAGCACTGGTGAGGTACAGGTGGATGAAGCAGTGCAGCATTAGTGAGGTACAGGAGGATGAAGCAGCACAGAGCTGGTGAGGTACAGGAGGATGAAGCAGCACAGATCTGGTGAGGTACAGGAGGATGAAGCAGCACAGAGTTGGTGAGGTACAGGAGGATGAAGCAGCACAGAGCTGGTGAGGTACAGGAGGATGAAGCAGCACAGAGCTGGTGAGATACATCAGTGGATTATTCAGCACCTTTTTTCTTTGTGTAAATAATAATTGAAGTAGTGCTGCATTAAATAAAGTTTATATTTCAAACTTCTACTCTAGCAACCCCTTGTGTGAATGATGTTACCAGACCCGGAATCCTTCTTAATGCTAAATAAGTAGATTTCCTAGCCTGTATATTAGGAGCGGTAACCCCATAAATCTATAGGGTAAAGGGAAACAAACCTTTTTATTACAGCAAATTGGCTTTTCATATTTTGAAAACTCACCACATGTTGAAAACCTAAAACCATCTTTTAAAGATGGGCTGCTCATGTGTCAGTGCTTTGGTCTTGTACCCCAGGGTAAAGTTTGCCAGCCAGCCCCTGACTTGCACTCACATTTATGCAGCCATTTTGTCCTTGTACTGGTCACTTGCAGGAGTCTAGTAACTGCGTCCTCACACTGTGCACCATCTTTGTTTGGTCTGCTGGGGTCTCTCACACTGTACGATTCAGCAGTGTATATGTCCTGTGTACAGTGATTTGGCAGAATGCACACAAGACCTTCTCCCGCTGTCATGTAGCTGCTGGGAGCTCCAGAGACATAACATCCTTCTCATAATAATCACTAGACAGCTTTTCTATTAAATCAACAAGAGGAATTCTCTTTGAAGTGTATTCTCAGCACCTCAGTTTCACCTCTGTCAACCTTCATCATGTAATTGTATTGTGACTGTCTATCTCTATCGCTGGGACACCTCAGCTGTCACTCACTGTCCTAATCATCTATTACCACAGACCCTGGGCCTGCCCAAAGCCATCTCTATATCCCACTTGTCCTGACAAAGTAAAAAGATAGGACAGAGTCAGACAGGGATATATACTGTATATAGTAGTGTTATAACATAGTAATAAGATAGGACAGAGTCAGACAGGGATATATACTGTATATAGTAGTGTTATAACATAGTAATAAGATAGGGCAGAGTCAGACAGGGATATATATTGTAAATAGTAGTGTTATAACATAGTAATAAGATAGGACAGAGTCAGACAGGGATATATACTGTATATAGTAGTGCTATAACATAGTAATAAGATAGGGCAGAGTCAGACAGGGATATATACTGTATATAGTAGGGGTGTGCACCGGCCACTTTTCGTGTTTTGGTTTTGGATCTGGATCTTTCTTCGTGTTTTGGATCTGGATTGGTTTTGCCAAAACCACCCTTCCGTGTTTTGGGTTCTGGGTTTTGTGTTTTGGATCTGAAAAAGCATAAAAACAGCTAAAATCACAGAATTTGTGGGTTTTTCTGCTCCTATGCTATTATTAACCTCAATAACCTTAATTTCCACTCATTTCCAGTCTATTCTGAACACCTCACACCTCACAATAGTGTTTTTATATCCAAAGGGTTGCACCGAGGTAGCTGGATGACTATGCTAAGAGATACGAGTGGGCGGCACAAACACGTGGTCCATCTAGGAGTGACACTAGAGTGGCAGTTTGAAAAACTAGGCCCCAAACAGTACATAATTCAAAGAAAAAAAAGAGGTGCAAGATGGAATTGTCCTTGGGTCCTCCCACCCACCCTTATGTTGTATAAACAGGACATGCACACTTTAACAAACCAAACATTTCAGCACCAGGGTCTGCCACACAACTGTGGCTGAAATGATTGGTTCGTTTGGGCCCCCACAAAACAAGCTGGCAATTAATCTGTCCCTGCACAAACTGGCTCTACGGAGGCAAGATGTCGTCCTCATCCTCCTCATCCACCGATTCCTCACCCTCTTCAGTGTTGTGTACATCCTCATCCTCACAGAGTATTAATTCGTCCACGCTGGAATCCACAACCACAGGTCCCTCTGTACGTTCTGGAGGCTGGTCTCCCTGGAAGAGTTGATAATTCATTTTATGAACATCATCTTCTCCACATTTTGTGGAAGCAACCTCCTACGCCTTTCGCTGACAAGGTTCCCGGCTGCACTAAACACTCTTTCGGAGTACACACTGGAGGGGGGGCAACTCAGGTAAAATAGAGCCAGTTTGTACAGGGACCTCCAAATTGCTTCTTTTTCCTGCCAGTACAGGTACGGACTGTCTGATATGCCTACTTGGATGCTGTCACCGATGTAATCCTTTAACAGACAGACGCACGCTTGTCGCTGCTGCTTTAAGGATGCAGGTGCGGCTACAGCCCACACATTTCACAAAGACAGAAAAAAAAAGAATATTTTTATTGTTTGTGGAGCGCACTTTGAGGGTTACACCACCCTTTAACATACAGACGCACGCTTGTCGCTGCTGCTTTAAGGATGCAGGTGCGGCTACAGCCCACACATTTCACAAAGACAGAAAAAAAAAGAAGAATATTTTTATTGTTTGTGGAGCGCACTTTGAGGGTTACACCACCCTTTAACAGACAGACGCACGCTTGTCGCTGCTACTTTGAGGATGCAGGTGGAATCTAGACGGGATTTGGAACCGGGGACACACTACCTCCATCAATTGTCTAAATCCCACTGCACTAATGGCGGATACCGGACGCATGTCTAACACCAACATAGCAGTCAAGTCCTCAGTTATACGTTTTGCTTCAGGATGACTGCTGTCGTACTTCATCCTCATCGCTAGGGACTGTTGGAGGGTCAATTGTTTAGTAAAAGTAGTGGTGTTCCTACTTCCTCTCTGGGATGATGAACAACTCCCAGCAGCAGCAACAGCACTAGGAGGAAGTGGTTCTTGATCTTTCCCTATTTTATTTTTATCGGAGAAAGTTTGGTCCTCCATTTATGTTCTATTGATATATACGTGCGGCTAAGCCGCACACAAACACAGAAAATATTTTATTTTTGTTGGAGACTAGTGCACTTTGTGGGTTACACCACCCTTTAAGAAATGAGCCAGCCGGCCCTTTACTTATGGGACACAGGCGCACGCTTGGCGCTGCTCCTTTGTTGATGCACGTGCAGTCGCAGTGCACACAATTCACAAACACAGAAAATATTTTTTTATTTTGTTTGGAGTGCACTTTGGGGGTTAAAGCACCCTTTAACGGTCAAGCCAGCCGGCCCTTTACCTATGACACAGGCGCACGCTTGGCGCTACTTTGTTGATGCACGTGCGGCTACTGCGCACACAATTCACAAACACAGAATTTTTTTTTTTTTTTGCACTTGGGGGGAGCACCCCTGATGGACAGAGCACCCCCTGGACAACACTACAGCACCCCTTTAGGACTGGGACATTGCACAGGACTTTGGAGTGGACACAGCCCCTATGGACAACTGACTGCACAACACAGTCCAGCCAGCCCCTATGGACTTTGGAGGATTGGACACAGCCCCTATGGACAACAGCAGCACAGCACAACACAGCCAGCCCCTATGGACTTTGGAGGAGTGGACACAGCCTCTATGGACAACAGCAGCACAGCACAACACAGCCAGCCCCTATGGACTTTGGAGGAGTGGACACAGCCCCTATGGACAACAGCAGCACAGGACAACACAGCCAGCCCCTATGGACTTTGGAGGAGTGGACACAGCCCCTATGGACAATAGCAGCACAGCACAACACAGCCAGCCCCTATGGACTTTGGAGGAGTGGACACATCCCCCATGGACAACAGCAGAACAGCACAACACAGCCAGCCCCTATGGACTTTGGAGGAGTGGACACAGCCCCTATGGACAACAGCAGTACAGCACAGCACAGCACAACACAACACTACACTACACAGCCTAGCCAGCCCTAACTCCCACCCTCCCTCTTCACAGCCGAGTGAGAAAATGGCGCCGACACGGGTACCTTATATAGAATCCAAAACCCGCGAGACACGGAAGGCGGGATGATGACGTTTTGCCTCGATTTCAGATCCGAGTCAGGCTCGACTTTTCCCGCCTGACTCGGATCGGCATCGGATCGGGGGGGCTCGGATTTCAGAAATCCGAACCCGCTCACCCCTAATATATACTGTATATAGTAGTGTTATAACATAGTATTAAGATAGGGCAGAGTCAGACAGGGATATATATATATATACTGTATATAGTAGGGTTATAACATAGTAATAAGATAGGACAGAGTCAGACAGAGGTATATAGTAGTGTTATAACATAGTAATAAGATGGGGCAGAGTCATACAGGGATATATAATGTATATAGTAGTGTTATAACATAGTAATAAGATGGGGCAGAGTCAGACAGGGATATATACTGTATATAGTAGTGTTATAACATGAAAGACTGTGTCGCAGACAGAGATGTATCATCCATTATTGCAATCTAGACTTCTGCCTGGACCAGTATCTTGCTGAGGGCCCCATACCCATGTGGTCTGGACAGGGCATAGTGTTCCCTATGATCTTTCATCTGTCCCAAATTAGCTTGAACTACTAATCCCCTGTCAGATGCTTTGGACAAGGCTTGGACTATTCTCAGTGTGTATAGGGTGGATGACAGTGTATAGAAATATCAGGGGGGCTTTACTATGGCAGGTCCAAGCCCTGAGCCCCCCTGATATTTTCATGCCCCACTTCATGGTCTCAGCCTGCCTTACTAGCACCATAGGCCTGAGGCCTGACTGGGTCAACGGGCCTAGTGCCCAACAACAACCCTGGTGGTCTAGGGAGGGTTACATTAGTGAAGGTAGCCACAGCCGGCTGCCATGGCGCTGAGAGAGGCTGCAGTGGGGACTTTCACTCTTTTCCTTTCCACCATTGCTGCTCTCTAAGGTCATCGGCTCCTTAGCTTATCTCCGTGATGTGCTGGGAGGTGAGGCAGAGCCTCTCCTATCATAGTTGGGTATACTCCAGAGTTTTCACTAGAATATAGAATAATTATTATAAAAATCTTCTTTGTATTATTCTAATCATTTTTATAGTCAAAACTCTGGAGTAAAAAGTGTATGGTGGGTGAGGCGCTGCCTCCTCTGTCTACCTCTCCCACACATCCCTGATCAATACATACCAAACTTCCAGCACTATTTACTGCTGCACCTCTGTATAATGCCCACATGTACCCTCGGCTTCATATATGTATCTGTAAATCATGGTCTAAAACTAGCCAGTGCCTCCCCAGCCATTTACCTCACCGCAAGTCACTGCTAGTGCCTCCCCAGCCATTTACCTCACCGCACATCACTGCCAGTGCCTCCCCAGCCATTTACCTCACCGCACGTCACTGCCAGTGCCTCCCCAGCCATTTACCTCACCGCAAGTCACTGCTAGTGCCTCCCCAGCCATTTACCTCACCGCACATCACTGCCAGTGCCTCCCCAGCCATTTACCTCACCGCACGTCACTGCTGGTGCCTCCCCAGCCATTTACCTTACTGCACGTCACTGCTAGTGCCTCCCCAGCCATTTACCTCACCGCACATCACTGCCAGTGCCTCCTCAGCCATTTACCTTACTGCACGTCACTGCTAGTGCCTCCCCAGCCATTTACCTCACCGCACATCACTGCCAGTGCCTCCTCAGCCATTTACCTCACCGCACATCACTGCCAGTGCCTCCCCAGCCATTTACCTCACCGCACCTCACTGCTGGTGCCTCCCCAGCCATTTACCTCACCGCACATCACTGCTAGTGCCTCCCCAGCCATTTACCTCACCGCACGTCACTGCCAGTGCCCCCCCAGCCATTTACCTCACCGCACATCACTGCCAGTGCCTCCCCAGCCATTTACCTCACCGCACATCACTGCCAGTGCCTCCCCAGCCATTTACCTCACCGCACATCACTGCCAGTGCCTCCCCAGCCATTTACCTTACCGCACATCACTGCCATTGCCTCCCCAGCCATTTACCTCACCGCACATCACTGCCAGTGCCTCCCCAGCCATTTACCTCACCGCACATCACTGCCAGTGCCTCCCCAGCCATTTACCTTACCGCACGTCACTGCTAGTGCCTCCCCAGCCATCTACCTCACCGCACGTCACTGCTAGTGCCTCCCCAGCCATTTACCTCACCGCACGTCACTGCCAGTGCCCCCCCAGCCATTTACCTCACCGCACATCACTGCCAGTGCCTCCCCAGCCATTTACCTCACCGCACGTCACTGCCAGTGCCTCCCCAGCCATTTACCTCACCGCACATCACTGCTAGTGCCTCCCCAGCCATTTACCTCACCGCACGTCACTGGCTTCTTTGTTCAGCTTCTTGCTGCTGACCATTCCTGGCCAGTGGTGCCTCCTCTTCATCCATGGCCGGCTCTTCCTTCTTTCTTCATGAGGTTTTGTTTCCTCCCCGTCTGCTCCTCTCCCCTCACCTCACAGCAGCATACCTTGCTCACACCGCCTCTAACTGCAGCACTCACCTCACCTGTCCCCTCTCCTCACACCTCCCCTAACTGCAGCACTCACCTCTCCTCCTCTCACACCTCCCTTCACGGCAGCACACCTCACCACTCACCTCTCCTTACACTTCACTGCAGCACTCACCTATTCCCACACCAGCACTCACCTATCCTTACAACTCCACTCACTGCAGCACTCACCTCCCCTCCCTGCAGCACTCATTTCTCCTTACATCTCCCCTCATTGCAGCACTCCTTTCCTCACACAACCACTCACATCTCCTCACTCCTCTACTCCCCTCACCACAGCAGTCACCTCACTGCAGCACTCATCGCTCCTCATGTCCCTCACTGTAGCACTTTCCCCTTCCCTGTGCAGCACTCACCTCCCCTGACCACAGCACTCACCTCATGCCACGCCCCCTCTCCCCGCAGCACTAATCTAATTGCAGTACTCCCTTCCCCTCAGGGTCCCCGGCGACATTTTGAATTTGGCACTGGCCACGCAGATCAAGAGTCAATTAAGGGCAGCTGCAATTGATTGGTTAGCGGTCCATGAGCCATGATTATATATATTTCAATGAGCAGACAATTCTGTGAATTAGCAGCTTCACCATTGCGTGAGTGACAGCAATCTCACTCTGTGAGAGTGCTGAATCTGCAGTTAACCACAGCGTGTGATGGCACACCATATCTGTATTGCACAAGGAACACGTCCATTAAGGCTTCAGCTTTAATGATCAGAGTTTCATTGCTTTTTTAAATTTGAGTGGCAGAAATTCAATAGGTTTTGTGAAATTTCAGTTCATGTCTAAGAAGCCTTAATGGGACATGTGAAACCGTAAGGTTTTTTGTTTATGGAACTTCACAGTTTTTTTTATAATTTATTAACCATCATGGATGGAAGCAGCATACCAGGCCACCTGCAGGGGAGAAGGGCAACAAAATGGTACACTAGCACTGGTGGTGGAGGGGACAGCACACAGGAGGTGTTTCGGGGTGCAGAGGGAAAGACAGCTGAGGGGCAGGCTGCAGGCTTGTGGGGCAGTGGCAGCACCGGGGCAGTGCGCAGGGGCAGCAGTGGGGGTGCAAAGCAGTGGCAGCACCGGGGCAGTGCACAGGTTCAGCAGCGTGGGACAGAAATGCTCACTGACACTGATGGTCCCAGCCCTGAACTACTTCTTAAGGCCCCTACACACGGAACGATGTGCTCACGATGCAATATAAATGATTCAGAGATGGATCAGTGCGATTCGTGTAGCTTGCATCTGAAACAAAAAAATCAGTAAGACCAAGATGCATGCATAGGCATACAGTATCGGTGAGATCCATCCATGCATCGGAGTTAAAACAATGAATAACAGTAAATATAAAAAAAAAAGGACAGCCATCTTTGTGCACCCAAGTGAAGCCACTGTGAGTACACCTGTTAAAGGCACATACTAAGTTGAAGCTTCCTAGCTCTATAATGGCGCAATTGTGAGGTAATTCTGTAGTTTAAAAACTGTAACTTTCTCAATTACCTAAACTCCAAATACCCTACCCTGGAACAAGAGCTACATATACGGTACCAAATGTACACAAATCCCTGGTACAGACCTATTATCTCTGCCAGGGGGTCATTATTTCAACCTATTTCCATTTATTTGGATCACTTTCTTCTGGAATATGTACAACACCAATCTACTTTTCTAAAGGATACTAGCACCTTATTATACAAATTGGAACATCTACCCCCATTACCACCTGCATACGACTGTGCACAGTAGTAGTAGTAGATGTTAAAAATTTGTGTACCTGTATTCAAGCTGTGCGGGAACTAATTACAAATAATCCTATGTATACAGGGCCAGATATAGGCTTATTCTTACAATTGTTGAAACTCACCCTGACCAAAAAAATTATTTTTATTTTGACGGGAAATTTTTCCTTCAAATATCGGGGTGTGCAATGGGTTCAGCTGTCGCACCTTCTTTTGCCAACAGATTTATGTTTACAGTTGAACATGATGTATTTTTTTCTAATAATAACATCAGCAAAAAGTTATTTTTATTTGTACGCTACATTAACGATCTATTAATATTTTGGTCAGGTACCAGAGAAGAATTTCAAATCTTGATGGTTACCCATAATAGTAAAGAACATCTGGTTAAGTTTACCTTTGAGATTAGCAATAGTCATATTAACTATTTGGATGTGTCCCTAACTATCAAACAAGGCATTGTGTACACCACACTCTTAAAAAAACAACAGATAGCAAATAATCTATTGCATAGTACAAGTTGCCATCCAAACAACTTAAAACACAGTTTACCATATTCCCAGTTCTTGAGGATCTGTCGTATCACATTCAGATAGAACAGAATCAATTTCTTTATGTAATGAATTATTAACCAAATTTCATCAACTTGGCTATAATACAATTACTTTTCAAAAACAGAAAGACAAAGTGTTGTCTATACCTAGAAGTAATCTTCTTAGATCTTCCATTAAAACTAAAACAACAGACAGATTGACTTGGGTGAACAAATGTAACAGTAGTAGTCACATAGGGCCAAATGTAATAGGGTGAGAGTTTAGAAAATGTGAGAGTTTAGCAGTAAACTCTGACATTGGTTGAGTTTTATCTTCAAAATGGGAAAACATCTGAATGAGATTTTAAATGGTGAGAGTTTTTTAAGTCTAAAAAAACATGCAAGTTCGCTCTGTTACTTTGTTTTTGGACTTTATTACATTGGCAAAGTTTAAAAAGTGTCAGAAACGCTCACTTTTCTAAACTCTCACCCTATTACATTTGGCCCATAGTATCCAAACAAACGAACAATTGTGGCCACTTGTTACCAGTGACAATTCCCTGAAAGGATTACAGAACCATACTGTTATGCATAGTTATCAAAGGGGATGTAATCTGAGTGATCTTCTGGTGAAAACGAATGTTACTAGTAGCAACAATCCAATTGCAGGTTTCTTATGTAGAAAAAGAGGCTGTTTTAAATGTGTTAACTGTACAACATGCAATTATATGATCAGCGGAGAATCATTCTCGCATCCCCACTGGGGCAAGATCATTACCATTTTGCATCATGTCACATGTACTTGTAGATGTGTGATACATCTCATCAGTTGTCCCTGCAGTAAATGTTATGTGGGTAAAACAGAGATGATGTACAAGGAGAGGATGGCACTTCATAGAATTCCACTCGTCTCGCTTTGGCTTAAGGTTGTTCTGACCAACCAGTGGCCAAACATTTTTTGGAGGCGATCCACAGTTTGGCATCATTACGCTGCAGGATTATTGATCATGTCCCCCCTCTTAAACGAGGAGGGGATCGTGCCAAGCGTCTTTTACAAAAGGAAGCCCAGTGGATTTTCAGACTGGAAACAATGTTCCCAAAGGGGTTAAATGAACAGCTTGGATTATATTGTTTCCTGTAATTTAGTATTTATGTATGATCGTTGAACCTGTATTTATTCTTTCCAAAACATTGATCTATACATACGGTATGTGTTACTCTGCGTGAATGGATGAACCTTCCTGCTTGCATTCCATAAACCGCATTTATCATGCATTCTACGATATATCACTTATGTGTCTGTTTTTTCATCATAGGCTGACTGAGGCTATATGCGTGTTTTGTTATTGGGTGAAGGGTGCACCTGCTAGTTTAATGACGTCATCTCCAGCTGCGTCTGCGAAGGGCGGGGGCGTCTTCTCACTCGTGATGTGGAGCTTATAAGGTAAGCTATGTATTTGTTATCTTTTATATCCTGATGAAAGAACTGATTAAAGTTCTGAAACATTGAAGCATCATTGCGGGTCTGTATACTTATTTACACAAGACATTGTGAGTGCCGCCTGCTTGCATAGCCATTATATATATATTTATATATTATAAGGGCATAGTCGTGCCCTTATATTAAGTCTGAATCGAAAAAGACAGAAATAATATATATCTATATCACATAAACTCGGCACTCACCTACTTACATTCCAAACTTCATTATTTTCAATTAAGGGAATGTCAATACCAAAATAAATTGGAATTATTTGTCAAGCTGACCAATCGGATTGGGCATTGGTTGTATCACTAACACTACCCGTAAACATTACACTCCACCCAGCAGCCTAACCCTCCCCCTAGTGTCTATCCCTAATCCCTAACCCTCCCCCTAGTGCCTAACCCTCCCACTACTTTCTAACCCTATCCCCTAACCCTAATACTCCCCCTAGTGTCTAACCCTAACACTGCCCTAGTGTCTAAACCTCCCGCTAGAGCCTAACCCTATCCCCTAACCCTCCCCCTAGTGCATAACCCTATTCCCTAATCATAACACTCCCCCTAGTGACTAACCCTATCCCCTAACCCTAACACTCCATCTAGAGACTAACTCTAACCCTCCCCCTAGTGACTAACCCTATCCCCTAACCCCAACACTCCCCCCAGTGCCTAACCCTATCCCCTAACACTCCCCCTAGTGCCTATCCCCTAACCATAACACTCCCCCTAGTCCCTAACCTTAACCCTCCCCCTTGGGCCTAACCCTATCCCCTAACCATAACACTCCCCCTAGTGACTAACCCTATCCCCTAACCATAACACTCCCCCTAGTGACTAACCCTATCCCCTAATCCTAACACTCCACCTAGTGACTAACACTATCCACTAACCATAACACTCCCCCTAGTGCCTAACCTTAACCCTCCCACTAGGGCCTGACCCTATCCCCTAACCCTAACACTCCCCCCAGTGCCTAACCCTATCCCCTAACCATAACACTCCCCCTAGTGCCTAACGCTATCCCCTAACCCTAAAACTCCCCCCAGTGCCTAACCCTATCCACTAACCCTAACTCTCCCCCTATCCCCTAACGCTATCCCCTAACCCTAACACTCCCCCTAGTGCCTATCTCTAACACTAACCCTAATACTTACCTTCGGGATGTCAGAGGTCGGGAAGCTGGTGCTGGGATTCTGACTGGTGTTGGGAATCCGACACGGAACTCTGAGTGCAGCATCCCTACCGCTGGAATGCCAACTATATGCTGACCAACCACGTCATGGTCTCCCCTTCTAAACAGTACGTCAACTGACTCCCAACAATATGAGCATTGCTCTGCTATATTTGGCTCCATGTATTACACAGATTTTAAATACACATTTATACTTCTTCCATGGGTTCAATACAGTCAGGTAATATCAGTTACAGGGGTCTGATACACAAGCAGCAATCTGATCTCCATACAGTCAGGTAATAACGACAGTTACAGGGGTCTGATACACAAGCAGCAATCTGATCTCTATACAGTCAGGTAATAGCGACAGTTACAGGGGTCTGATACACAAGCAGCAATCTGATCTCCATACAGTCAGCTAATAGCGACAGTTACAGGGGTCTGATACACAAGCAGCAATCTGATCTCCATACAGTCAGGTAATATCAGTTAAAGGGGTCTGATACACAAGCAGCAATCTGATCTCCATACAGTCAAATAATAGTGACAGTTACAGGGGTCGGATACACAAGCAGCAATCTGATCTCTGTACAGTCAAATAATAGTGACAGTTACAGGGGTCTGATACACAAGCAGCAATCTGATCTCCATACAGTCAGGTATTAGAGACAGTTACAGGGGTCTGATACACAAGCAGCAATCTGATCTCCGTACAGTCAGGTAATAGTGACAGTTACAGGGGTCGGATACACAAGCAGCAATCTGATCTCCGTACAGTCAGCTAATAGCGACAGTTACAGGGGTCTGATACACAAGCAGCAAGCTGATCTCCATACAGTCAGGTAATAGAGACAGTTACAGGGGTCGGATACACAAGCAGCAATCTGATCTCCATACAGTCAGGTAATAGTGACAGTTACAGGGGTCTGATACACAAGCAGCAATCTGATCTCTATACTGTCAGGTAATAGCGACAGTTACAGGGGTCTGATACACAAGCAGCAATCTGATCTCCGTACAGTCAGGTAATAGTGACAGTTACAGGGGTCGGATACACAAGCAGCAATCTGATCTCCGTACAGTCAGCTAATAGCGACAGTTACAGGGGTCTGATACACAAGCAGCAAGCTGATCTCCATACAGTCAGGTAATAGAGACAGTTACAGGGGTCGGATACACAAGCAGCAATCTGATCTCCATACAGTCAGGTAATAGTGACAGTTACAGGGGTCTGATACACAAGCAGCAATCTGATCTCTATACTGTCAGGTAATAGCGACAGTTACAGGGGTCTGATACACAAGCAGCAATCTGATCTCCATACCGTCAGGTAATAGCGACAGTTACAGGGGTCTGATACACAAGCAGCAATCTGATCTCCATACAGTCAGGTAATAGCGACAGTTACAGGGGTCTGATACACAAGCAGCAATCTGATCTCTATACAGTCAGGTAATAGCGACAGTTACAGGGGTCTGATACACAAGCAGCAATCTGATCTCCATACAGTCAGGTAATAGCGACAGTTACAGGGGTCGGATACACAAGCAGCAATCTGATCTCCATACCGTCAACTAATAGCGACAGTTACAGGGGTCGGATACACAAGCAGCAATCTGATCTCCATACAGTCAGGTAATAGCGACAGTTACAGGGGTCTGATACACAAGCAGCAATCTGATCTCCATACAGTCAGGTAATAGCGACAGTTACAGGGGTCTGATACACAAGCAGCAATCTGATCTCTATACCGTCAGGTAATAGCGACAGTTACAGGGGTCTGATACACAAGCAGCAATCTGATCTCCATACAGTCAGGTAACAGCGACAGTTACAGGGATCGGATACACAAGCAGCAATCTGATCTCTATACAGTCAGGTAATAGCGACAGTTACAGGGGTCTGATACACAAGCTGCAATCTGATCTCCATACAGTCAGGTAATAGCGATAGTTACAGGGGTCTGATACACAAGCAGCAATCTGATCTCCATACAGTCAGGTAATAGTGACAGTTACAGGGGTCTGATACACAAGCAGCAATCTGATCTCTATACTGTCAGGTAATAGTGACAGTTACAGGGGTCTGATACACAAGCAGCAATCTGATCTCTATACTGTCAGGTAATAGCGACAGTTACAGGGGTCTGATACACAAGCAGCAATCTGATCTCCATACCGTCAGGTAATAGCGACAGTTACAGGGGTCTGATACACAAGCTGCAATCTGATCTCCATACAGTCAGGTAACAGCGACAGTTACAGGGATGGGATACACAAGCAGCAATCTGATCTCCATACAGTCAGGTAATAGCGACAGTTACAGGGGTCTGATACACAAGCAGCAATCTGATCTCCATACCGTCAGGTAATAGCGACAGTTACAGGGGTCTGATACACAAGCAGCAATCTGATCTCCATACAGTCAGGTAATAGCGACAGTTACAGGGGTCTGATACACAAGCAGAAATCTGATCTCCATACAGTCAGGTAATAGCGACAGTTACAGGGGTCTGATACACAAGCAGCAATCTGATCCCTATACTGTCAGGTAATAGCGACAGTTACAGGGGTCTGATACACAAGCAGCAATCTGATTACCATACAGTCAGGTAATAGCGACAGTTACAGGGGTCTGATACACAAGCAGCAATCTGATCTCCATACCGTCAGGTAATAGTGACAGTTACAGGGGTCTGATACACAAGCAGCAATCTGATCTCCATACTGTCAGGTAATAGCGACAGTTACAGGGGTCTGATACACAAGCAGCAATCTGATCTCCATACAGTCAGGTAGTAGTGACAGTTACAGGGGTCGGATACACAAGCAGCAATCTGATCTCCATACCGTCAGGTAATAGCGACAGTTACAGGGGTCTGATACACAAGCAGCAATCTGATCTCCATACAGTCAGCAAATAACGACAGTTACAGGGGTCTGATACACAAGCAGCAATCTGATCTCTATACAGTCAGGTAATAGCGACAGTTACAGGGGTCTGATACACAAGCAGCAATCTGATCTCCATACAGTCAGGTAATAGCGACAGTTACAGGGGTCGGATACACAAGCAGCAATCTGATCTCCATACAGTCAGCAAATAACGACAGTTGCAGGGGTCTGATACACAAGCAGAAATCTGATCTCCATACAGTCAGGTAATAGCGACAGTTACAGGGGTCTGATACACAAGCAGCAATCTGATCTCCATACAGTCAGGTAATAGCGACAGTTACAGGGGTCTGATACACAAGCAGCAATCTGATCTCTATACAGTCAGGTAATAGCGACAGTTACAGGGGTCTGATACACAAGCAGCAATCTGATCTCTATACAGTCAGGTAATAGCGACAGTTACAGGGGTCTGATACTCAAGCAGCAATCTGATCTCCATACAGTCAGGTAATAGCGACAGTTACAGGGGTCGGATACACAAGCAGCAATCTGATCTCCATACCGTCAACTAATAGCGACAGTTACAGGGGTCGGATACACAAGCAGCAATCTGATCTCCATACAGTCAGGTAATAGCGACAGTTACAGGGGTCTGATACACAAGCAGCAATCTGATCTCCATACAGTCAGGTAATAGCGACAGTTACAGGGGTCTGATACACAAGCAGCAATCTGATCTCCATACAGTCAGGTAATAGTGACAGTTACAGGGGTCTGATACACAAGCAGCAATCTGATCTCCATACCGTCAGGTAATAGCGACAGTTACAGGGGTCTGATACACAAGCAGCAATCTGATCTCCATACCGTCAGGTAATAGCGACAGTTACAGGGGTCTGATACACAAGCAGCAATCTGATCTCCATACCGTCAGGTAATAGCGACAGTTACAGGGGTCTGATACACAAGCAGCAATCTGATCTCCATACAGTCAGGTAATAGCGACAGTTACAGGGGTCTGATACACAAGCAGCAATCTGATCTCCATACAGTTAGGTAATAGTGACAGTTACAGGGGTCTGATACACAAGCAGCAATCTGATCCCTATACTGTCAGGTAATAGCGACAGTTACAGGGGTCTGATACACAAGCAGCAATCTGATCTCCATACAGTCAGGTAATAGCGACAGTTACAGGGGTCGGATACACAAGCAGCAATCTGATCTCCATACCGTCAGGTAATAGCGACAGTTACAGGGGTCGGATACACAAGCAGCAATCTGATCTCCATACAGTCAGGTAATAGCGACAGTTACAGGGGTCTGATACACAAGCAGCAATCTGATCTCCATACAGTCAGGTAATAGTGACAGTTACAGGGGTCTGATACACAAGCAGCAATCTGATCCCTATACTGTCAGGTAATAGCGACAGTTACAGGGGTCTGATACACAAGCAGCATTCTGATCTCCATACAGTCAGGTAATAGCGACAGTTACAGGGGTCGGATACACAAGCAGCAATCTGATCTCCATACCGTCAGGTAATAGCGACAGTTACAGGGGTCGGATACACAAGCAGCAATCTGAACTCCATACTGTCAGGTAATAGCGACAGTTACAGGGGTCTGATACACAAGCAGCAATCTGATCTCCATACAGTCAGGTAACAGCGACAGTTACAGGGATCGGACACACAAGCAGTAATCTGATCTCTATACAGTCAGGTAATAGCGACAGTTACAGGGGTCTGATACACAAGCAGCAATCTGATCTCCATAAAGTCAGGTAATAGCGACAGTTACAGGGGTCTGATACACAAGCAGCAATCTGATCTCCATACCGTCAGGTAATAGCGACAGTTACAGGGGTCTGACACACAAGCAGCAATCTGATCTCCATACAGTCAGGTAATAGCGACAGTTACAGGGGTCTGATACACAAGCAGAAATCTGATCTCCATACAGTCAGGTAATAGCGACAGTTACAGGGGTCTGATACACAAGCAGCAATCTGATCTCCATACAGTCAGGTAATAGCGACAGTTACAGGGGTCTGATACACAAGCAGCAATCTGATCTCTATACAGTCAGGTAATAGCGAAAGTTACAGGGGTCTGATACACAAGCAGCAATCTGATCTCTATTCAGTCAGGTAATAGCGACAGTTACAGGGGTCTGATACACAAGCAGCAATCTGATCTCCATACAGTCAGGTAATAGCGACAGTTACAGGGGTCGGATACACAAGCAGCAATCTGATCTCCATACCGTCAACTAATAGCGACAGTTACAGGGGTCGGATACACAAGCAGCAATCTGATCTCCATACAGTCAGGTAATAGCGACAGTTACAGGGGTCTGATACACAAGCAGCAATCTGATCTCTATACCGTCAGGTAATAGCGACAGTTACAGGGGTCTGATACACAAGCAGCAATCTGATCTCCATACCGTCAGGTAATAGCGACAGTTACAGGGGTCTGATACACAAGCAGCAATCTGATCTCCATACCGTCAGGTAATAGCGACAGTTACAGGGGTCTGATACACAAGCAGCAATCTGATCTCCATACAGTCAGGTAATAGCGACAGTTACAGGGGTCTGATACACAAGCAGCAATCTGATCTCCATACAGTCAGGTAATAGTGACAGTTACAGGGGTCTGATACACAAGCAGCAATCTGATCCCTATACTGTCAGGTAATAGCGACAGTTACAGGGGTCTGATACACAAGCAGCAATCTGATTACCATACAGTCAGGTAATAGCGACAGTTACAGGGGTCTGATACACAAGCAGCAATCTGATCTCCATACCGTCAGGTAATAGTGACAGTTACAGGGGTCTGATACACAAGCAGCAATCTGATCTCCATACTGTCAGGTAATAGCGACAGTTACAGGGGTCTGATACACAAGCAGCAATCTGATCTCCATACAGTCAGGTAGTAGTGACAGTTACAGGGGTCGGATACACAAGCAGCAATCTGATCTCCATACCGTCAGGTAATAGCGACAGTTACAGGGGTCTGATACACAAGCAGCAATCTGATCTCCATACAGTCAGCAAATAACGACAGTTACAGGGGTCTGATACACAAGCAGCAATCTGATCTCTATACAGTCAGGTAATAGCGACAGTTACAGGGGTCTGATACACAAGCAGCAATCTGATCTCCATACAGTCAGGTAATAGCGACAGTTACAGGGGTCGGATACACAAGCAGCAATCTGATCTCCATACAGTCAGCAAATAACGACAGTTGCAGGGGTCTGATACACAAGCAGAAATCTGATCTCCATACAGTCAGGTAATAGCGACAGTTACAGGGGTCTGATACACAAGCAGCAATCTGATCTCCATACAGTCAGGTAATAGCGACAGTTACAGGGGTCTGATACACAAGCAGCAATCTGATCTCTATACAGTCAGGTAATAGCGACAGTTACAGGGGTCTGATACACAAGCAGCAATCTGATCTCTATACAGTCAGGTAATAGCGACAGTTACAGGGGTCTGATACTCAAGCAGCAATCTGATCTCCATACAGTCAGGTTATAGCGACAGTTACAGGGGTCGGATACACAAGCAGAAATCTGATCTCCATACCGTCAACTAATAGCGACAGTTACAGGGGTCGGATACACAAGCAGCAATCTGATCTCCATACAGTCAGGTAATAGCGACAGTTACAGGGGTCTGATACACAAGCAGCAATCTGATCTCCATACAGTCAGGTAATAGCGACAGTTACAGGGGTCTGATACACAAGCAGCAATCTGATCTCCATACAGTCAGGTAATAGTGACAGTTACAGGGGTCTGATACACAAGCAGCAATCTGATCTCCATACCGTCAGGTAATAGCGACAGTTACAGGGGTCTGATACACAAGCAGCAATCTGATCTCCATACCGTCAGGTAATAGCGACAGTTACAGGGGTCTGATACACAAGCAGCAATCTGATCTCCATACCGTCAGGTAATAGCGACAGTTACAGGGGTCTGATACACAAGCAGCAATCTGATCTCCATACAGTCAGGTAATAGCGACAGTTACAGGGGTCTGATACACAAGCAGCAATCTGATCTCCATACAGTCAGGTAATAGTGACAGTTACAGGGGTCTGATACACAAGCAGCAATCTGATCCCTATACTGTCAGGTAATAGCGACAGTTACAGGGGTCTGATACACAAGCAGCAATCTGATCTCCATACAGTCAGGTAATAGCGACAGTTACAGGGGTCGGATACACAAGCAGCAATCTGATCTCCATACCGTCAGGTAATAGCGACAGTTACAGGGGTCGGATACACAAGCAGCAATCTGATCTCCATACAGTCAGGTAATAGCGACAGTTACAGGGGTCTGATACACAAGCAGCAATCTGATCTCCATACAGTCAGGTAATAGTGACAGTTACAGGGGTCTGATACACAAGCAGCAATCTGATCCCTATACTGTCAGGTAATAGCGACAGTTACAGGGGTCTGATACACAAGCAGCATTCTGATCTCCATACAGTCAGGTAATAGCGACAGTTACAGGGGTCGGATACACAAGCAGCAATCTGATCTCCATACCGTCAGGTAATAGCGACAGTTACAGGGGTCGGATACACAAGCAGCAATCTGAACTCCATACTGTCAGGTAATAGCGACAGTTACAGGGGTCTGATACACAAGCAGCAATCTGATCTCCATACAGTCAGGTAACAGCGACAGTTACAGGGATCGGACACACAAGCAGTAATCTGATCTCTATACAGTCAGGTAATAGCGACAGTTACAGGGGTCTGATACACAAGCAGCAATCTGATCTCCATACAATCAGGTAATAGCGACAGTTACAGGGGTCGGATACACAAGCAGCAATCTGATCTCCATACTGTCAACTAATAGCGACAGTTACAGGGGTCGGATACACAAGCAGCAATCTGATCTCCACACAGTCAGGTAATAGCGACAGTTACAGGGGTCTGATACACAAGCAGCAATCTGATCTCCAAACAGTCAGGTAATAGCGACAGTTACAGGGGTCTGATACACAAGCAGCAATCTGATCTCCATACAGTCAGGTAATAGTGACAGTTACAGGGGTCTGATACACAAGCAGCAATCTGATCTCAATACCGTCAGGTAATAGCGACAGTTACAGGGGTCTGATACACAAGCAGCAATCTGATCTCCATACCGTCAGGTAATAGCGACAGTTACAGGGTTCTGATACACAAGCAGCAATCTGATCTCCATACCGTCAGGTAATAGCGACAGTTACAGGGGTCTGATACACAAGCAGCAATCTGATCTCCATACAGTCAGGTAATAGCGACAGTTACAGGGGTCTGATACACAAGCAGCAATCTGATCTCCATACCGTCAGGTAATAGCGACAGTTACAGGGGTCGGATACACAAGCAGCAATCTGATCCCTATAGTGTCAGGTAATAGCGACAGTTACAGGGGTCTGATACACAAGCAGCAATCTGATCTCCATACAGTCAGGTAACAGCGACAGTTACAGGGATCGGACACACAAGCAGCAATCTGATCTCTATACAGTCAGGTAATAGCGACAGTTACAGGGTTCTGATACACAAGCTGCAATCTGATCTCCATACAGTCAGGTAATAGCGATAGTTACAGGGGTCTGATACACAAGCAGCAATCTGGTCTCTATACCGTCAGGTAATAGCGACAGTTACAGGGGTCTGATACACAAGCAGCAATCTGATCTCCATACCGTCAGGTAATAGCGACAGTTACAGGGGTCTGATACACAAGCAGCAATCTGATCTCCATACCGTCAGGTAATAGCGACAGTTACAGGGGTCTGATACACAAGCTGCAATCTGATCTCCATACAGTCAGGTAACAGCGACAGTTACAGGGATGGGATACACAAGCAGCAATCTGATCTCCATACAGTCAGGTAATAGCGACAGTTACAGGGGTCTGATACACAAGCAGCAATCTGATCTCCATACCGTCAGGTAATAGCGACAGTTACAGGGGTCTGATACACAAGCAGCAATCTGATCTCCATACCGTCAGGTAATAGCGACAGTTACAGGGGTCTGATACACAAGCAGCAATCTGATCTCTATACAGTCAGGTAATAGTGACAGTTACAGGGGTCTGATACACAAGCAGCAATCTGATCTCCATACAGTCAGGTAATAGCGACAGTTACAGGGGTCTGATACACAAGCAGCAATCTGTTCTCCTTCCAATCAGGTAATAGCGACAGTTACAGGGGTCTGATACACAAGCAGAAATCTGATCTCCATACAGTCAGGTAATAGCGACAGTTACAGGGGTCTGATACACAAGCAGCAATCTGATCTCCATACAGTCAGGTAATAGCGACAGTTACAGGGGTCTGATACACAAGCAGCAATCTGATCTCTATACAGTCAGGTAATAGCGACAGTTACAGGGGTCTGATACACAAGCAGCAATCTGATCTCTATTCAGTCAGGTAATAGCGACAGTTACAGGGGTCGGATACACAAGCAGCAATCTGATCTCCATACAGTCAGGTAATAGCGACAGTTACAGGGGTCGGATACACAAGCAGCAATCTGATCTCCATACCGTCAACTAATAGCGACAGTTACAGGGGTCTGATACACAAGCAGCAATCTGATCTCCATACAGTCAGGTAATGGCGACAGTTACAGGGGTCTGATACACAAGCAGCAATCTGATCTACATACAGTCAGGTAATAGCGACAGTTACAGGGGTCTGATACACAAGCAGCATTCTGATCTCCATACAGTCAGGTAATAGTGACAGTTACTGGGGTCTGATACACAAGCAGCAATCTGATCTCTATACCGTCAGGTAATAGCGACAGTTACAGGGGTCTGATACACAAGCAGCAATCTGATCTCCATACCGTCAGGTAATAGCGACAGTTACAGGGGTCTGATACACAAGCAGCAATCTGATCTCCATACCGTCAGGTAATAGCGACAGTTACAGGGGTCTGATACACAAGCAGCAATCTGATCTCTATACAGTCAGGTAATAGCGACAGTTACAGGGGTCTGATACACAAGCAGCAATCTGATCTCCATACCGTCAGGTAATAGCGACAGTTACAGGGGTCGGATACACAAGCAGCAATCTGATCTCCATACTGTCAGGTAATAGCGACAGTTACAGGGGTCTGATACACAAGCAGCAATCTGATCTCCATACAGTCAGGTAATAGCGACAGTTACAGGGGTCTGATACACAAGTAGCAATCTGATCTCTATACAGTCAGGTAATAGCGAAAGTTACAGGGGTCTGATACACAAGCAGCAATCTGATCTCTATTCAGTCAGGTAATAGCGACAGTTACAGGGGTCTGATACACAAGCAGCAATCTGATCTCCATACAGTCAGGTAATAGCGACAGTTACAGGGGTCGGATACACAAGCAGCAATCTGATCTCCATACCATCAACTAATAGCGACAGTTACAGGGGTCGGATACACAAGCAGCAATCTGATCTCCATACAGTCAGGTAATAGCGACAGTTACAGGGGTCTGATACACAAGCAGCAATCTAATCTCTATACCGTCAGGTAATAGCGACAGTTACAGGGGTCTGATACACAAGCAGCAATCTGATCCCTATACTGTCAGGTAATAGCGACAGTTACAGGGGTCTGATACACAAGCAGCAATCTGATCTCCATACAGTCAGGTAATAGCGACAGTTACAGGGGTCGGATACACAAGCAGCAATCTGATCTCCATACCGTCAGGTAATAGCGACAGTTACAGGGGTCGGATACACAAGCAGCAATCTGATCTCCATACAGTCAGGTAATAGCGACAGTTACAGGGGTCTGATACACAAGCAGCAATCTGATCTCCATACAGTCAGGTAATAGTGACAGTTACAGGGGTCTGATACACAAGCAGCAATCTGATCCCTATACTGTCAGGTAATAGCGACAGTTACAGGGGTCTGATACACAAGCAGCATTCTGATCTCCATACAGTCAGGTAATAGCGACAGTTACAGGGGTCGGATACACAAGCAGCAATCTGATCTCCATACCGTCAGGTAATAGCGACAGTTACAGGGGTCGGATACACAAGCAGCAATCTGAACTCCATACTGTCAGGTAATAGCGACAGTTACAGGGGTCTGATACACAAGCAGCAATCTGATCTCCATACAGTCAGGTAACAGCGACAGTTACAGGGATCGGACACACAAGCAGTAATCTGATCTCTATACAGTCAGGTAATAGCGACAGTTACAGGGGTCTGATACACAAGCAGCAATCTGATCTCCATACAGTCAGGTAATAGCGACAGTTACAGGGGTCGGATACACAAGCAGCAATCTGATCTCCATACTGTCAACTAATAGCGACAGTTACAGGGGTCGGATACACAAGCAGCAATCTGATCTCCATACAGTCAGGTAATAGCGACAGTTACAGGGGTCTGATACACAAGCAGCAATCTGATCTCCAAACAGTCAGGTAATAGCGACAGTTACAGGGGTCTGATACACAAGCAGCAATCTGATCTCCATACAGTCAGGTAATAGTGACAGTTACAGGGGTCTGATACACAAGCAGCAATCTGATCTCAATACCGTCAGGTAATAGCGACAGTTACAGGGGTCTGATACACAAGCAGCAATCTGATCTCCATACCGTCAGGTAATAGCGACAGTTACAGGGTTCTGATACACAAGCAGCAATCTGATCTCCATACCGTCAGGTAATAGCGACAGTTACAGGGGTCTGATACACAAGCAGCAATCTGATCTCCATACAGTCAGGTAATAGCGACAGTTACAGGGGTCTGATACACAAGCAGCAATCTGATCTCCATACCGTCAGGTAATAGCGACAGTTACAGGGATCGGACACACAAGCAGCAATCTGATCTCTATACAGTCAGGTAATAGCGACAGTTACAGGGTTCTGATACACAAGCTGCAATCTGATCTCCATACAGTCAGGTAATAGCGATAGTTACAGGGGTCTGATACACAAGCAGCAATCTGGTCTCTATACCGTCAGGTAATAGCGACAGTTACAGGGGTCTGATACACAAGCAGCAATCTGATCTCCATACCGTCAGGTAATAGCGACAGTTACAGGGGTCTGATACACAAGCAGCAATCTGATCTCCATACCGTCAGTTAATAGCGACAGTTACAGGGGTCTGATACACAAGCTGCAATCTGATCTCCATACAGTCAGGTAACAGCGACAGTTACAGGGATGGGATACACAAGCAGCAATCTGATCTCCATACAGTCAGGTAATAGCGACAGTTACAGGGGTCTGATACACAAGCAGCAATCTGATCTCCATACCGTCAGGTAATAGCGACAGTTACAGGGGTCTGATACACAAGCAGCAATCTGATCTCCATACCGTCAGGTAATAGCGACAGTTACAGGGGTCTGATACACAAGCAGCAATCTGATCTCTATACAGTCAGGTAATAGTGACAGTTACAGGGGTCTGATACACAAGCAGCAATCTGATCTCCATACAGTCAGGTAATAGCGACAGTTACAGGGGTCTGATACACAAGCAGCAATCTGTTCTCCTTCCAATCAGGTAATAGCGACAGTTACAGGGGTCTGATACACAAGCAGAAATCTGATCTCCATACAGTCAGGTAATAGCGACAGTTACAGGGGTCTGATACACAAGCAGCAATCTGATCTCCATACAGTCAGGTAATAGCGACAGTTACAGGGGTCTGATACACAAGCAGCAATCTGATCTCTATACAGTCAGGTAATAGCGACAGTTACAGGGGTCTGATACACAAGCAGCAATCTGATCTCTATTCAGTCAGGTAATAGCGACAGTTACAGGGGTCGGATACACAAGCAGCAATCTGATCTCCATACAGTCAGGTAATAGCGACAGTTACAGGGGTCGGATACACAAGCAGCAATCTGATCTCCATACCGTCAACTAATAGCGACAGTTACAGGGGTCTGATACACAAGCAGCAATCTGATCTCCATACAGTCAGGTAATGGCGACAGTTACAGGGGTCTGATACACAAGCAGCAATCTGATCTACATACAGTCAGGTAATAGCGACAGTTACAGGGGTCTGATACACAAGCAGCATTCTGATCTCCATACAGTCAGGTAATAGTGACAGTTACTGGGGTCTGATACACAAGCAGCAATCTGATCTCTATACCGTCAGGTAATAGCGACAGTTACAGGGGTCTGATACACAAGCAGCAATCTGATCTCCATACCGTCAGGTAATAGCGACAGTTACAGGGGTCTGATACACAAGCAGCAATCTGATCTCCATACCGTCAGGTAATAGCGACAGTTACAGGGGTCTGATACACAAGCAGCAATCTGATCTCTATACAGTCAGGTAATAGCGACAGTTACAGGGGTCTGATACACAAGCAGCAATCTGATCTCCATACCGTCAGGTAATAGCGACAGTTACAGGGGTCGGATACACAAGCAGCAATCTGATCTCCATACTGTCAGGTAATAGCGACAGTTACAGGGGTCTGATACACAAGCAGCAATCTGATCTCCATACAGTCAGGTAATAGCGACAGTTACAGGGGTCTGATACACAAGCAGCAATCTGATCTCTATACAGTCAGGTAATAGCGAAAGTTACAGGGGTCTGATACACAAGCAGCAATCTGATCTCTATTCAGTCAGGTAATAGCGACAGTTACAGGGGTCTGATACACAAGCAGCAATCTGATCTCCATACAGTCAGGTAATAGCGACAGTTACAGGGGTCGGATACACAAGCAGCAATCTGATCTCCATACCATCAACTAATAGCGACAGTTACAGGGGTCGGATACACAAGCAGCAATCTGATCTCCATACAGTCAGGTAATAGCGACAGTTACAGGGGTCTGATACACAAGCAGCAATCTGATCTCTATACCGTCAGGTAATAGCGACAGTTACAGGGGTCTGATACACAAGCAGCAATCTGATCTCCATACCGTCAGGTAATAGCGACAGTTACAGGGGTCTGATACACAAGCAGCAATCTGATCTCCATACCGTCAGGTAATAGCGACAGTTACAGGGGTCTGATACACAAGCAGCAATCTGATCTCCATACAGTCAGGTAATAGCGACAGTTACAGGGGTCTGATACACAAGCAGCAATCTGATCTCCATACAGTCAGGTAATAGTGACAGTTACAGGGGTCTGATACACAAGCAGCAATCTGATCCCTATACTGTCAGGTAATAGCGACAGTTACAGGGGTCTGATACACAAGCAGCAATCTGATTACCATACAGTCAGGTAATAGCGACAGTTACAGGGGTCGGATACACAAGCAGCAATCTGATCTCCATACCGTCAGGTAATAGCGACAGTTACAGGGGTCTGATACACAAGCAGCAATCTGATCTCCATACTGTCAGGTAATAGCGACAGTTACAGGGGTCTGATACACAAGCAGCAATCTGATCTCCATACAGTCAGGTAGTAGTGACAGTTACAGGGGTCGGATACACAAGCAGCAATCTGATCTCCATACCGTCAGGTAATAGCGACAGTTACAGGGGTCTGATACACAAGCAGCAATCTGATCTCCATACAGTCAGCAAATAACGACAGTTACAGGGGTCTGATACACAAGCAGCAATCTGATCTCTATACAGTCAGGTAATAGCGACAGTTACAGGGGTCTGATACACAAGCAGCAATCTGATCTCCATACAGTCAGGTAATAGCGACAGTTACAAGGGTCGGATACACAAGCAGCAATCTGATCTCCATACAGTCAGCAAATAACGACAGTTGCAGGGGTCTGATACACAAGCAGAAATCTGATCTCCATACAGTCAGGTAATAGCGACAGTTACAGGGGTCTGATACACAAGCAGCAATCTGATCTCCATACAGTCAGGTAATAGCGACAGTTACAGGGGTCTGATACACAAGCAGCAATCTGATCTCTATACAGTCAGGTAATAGCGACAGTTACAGGGGTCTGATACACAAGCAGCAATCTGATCTCTATACAGTCAGGTAATAGCGACAGTTACAGGGGTCTGATACTCAAGCAGCAATCTGATCTCCATACAGTCAGGTAATAGCGACAGTTACAGGGGTCGGATACACAAGCAGCAATCTGATCTCCATACCGTCAACTAATAGCGACAGTTACAGGGGTCGGATACACAAGCAGCAATCTGATCTCCATACAGTCAGGTAATAGCGACAGTTACAGGGGTCTGATACACAAGCAGCAATCTGATCTCCATACAGTCAGGTAATAGCGACAGTTACAGGGGTCTGATACACAAGCAGCAATCTGATCTCCATACAGTCAGGTAATAGTGACAGTTACAGGGGTCTGATACACAAGCAGCAATCTGATCTCCATACCGTCAGGTAATAGCGACAGTTACAGGGGTCTGATACACAAGCAGCAATCTGATCTCCATACCGTCAGGTAATAGCGACAGTTACAGGGGTCTGATACACAAGCAGCAATCTGATCTCCATACAGTCAGGTAATAGCGACAGTTACAGGGGTCTGATACACAAGCAGCAATCTGATCTCCATACAGTCAGGTAATAGCGACAGTTACAGGGGTTGGATACACAAGCAGCAATCTGATCTCCATACCGTCAGGTAATAGCGACAGTTACAGGGGTCGGATACACAAGCAGCAATCTGATCTCCATACAGTCAGGTAATAGCGACAGTTACAGGGGTCTGATACACAAGCAGCAATCTGATCTCCATACAGTCAGGTAATAGTGACAGTTACAGGGGTCTGATACACAAGCAGCAATCTGATCCCTATACTGTCAGGTAATAGCGACAGTTACAGGGGTCTGATACACAAGCAGCATTCTGATCTCCATACAGTCAGGTAATAGCGACAGTTACAGGGGTCGGATACACAAGCAGCAATCTGATCTCCATACCGTCAGGTAATAGCGACAGTTACAGGCTTCGGATACACAAGCAGCAATCTGATCTCCATACTGTCAGGTAATAGCGACAGTTACAGGGGTCTGATACACAAGCAGCAATCTGATCTCCATACAGTCAGGTAACAGCGACAGTTACAGGGATCGGACACACAAGCAGCAATCTGATCTCTATACAGTCAGGTAATAGCGACAGTTACAGGGGTCTGATACACAAGCAGCAATCTGATCTCCATACAGTCAGGTAATAGCGACAGTTACAGGGGTCTGATACACAAGCAGCAATCTGATCTCCATACAGTCAGGTAATAGCGACAGTTACAGGGGTCTGATACACAAGCAGCAATCTGATCTCCATACAGTCAGGTAATAGTGACAGTTACAGGGGTCTGATACACAAGCAGCAATCTGATCTCAATACCGTCAGGTAATAGCGACAGTTACAGGGGTCTGATACACAAGCAGCAATCTGATCTCCATACCGTCAGGTAATAGCGACAGTTACAGGGTTCTGATACACAAGCAGCAATCTGATCTCCATACCGTCAGGTAATAGCGACAGTTACAGGGGTCTGATACACAAGCAGCAATCTGATCTCCATACAGTCAGGTAATAGCGACAGTTACAGGGGTCTGATACACAAGCAGCAATCTGATCTCCATACCGTCAGGTAATAGCGACAGTTACAGGGGTCGGATACACAAGCAGCAATCTGATCCCTATACTGTCAGGTAATAGCGACAGTTACAGGGGTCTGATACACAAGCAGCAATCTGATCTCCATACAGTCAGGTAACAGCGACAGTTACAGGGATCGGACACACAAGCAGCAATCTGATCTCTATACAGTCAGGTAATAGCGACAGTTACAGGGTTCTGATACACAAGCTGCAATCTGATCTCCATACAGTCAGGTAATAGCGATAGTTACAGGGGTCTGATACACAAGCAGCAATCTGATCTCTATACCGTCAGGTAATAGCGACAGTTACAGGGGTCTGATACACAAGCAGCAATCTGATCTCCATACCGTCAGGTAATAGCGACAGTTACAGGGGTCTGATACACAAGCAGCAATCTGATCTCCATACCGTCAGGTAATAGCGACAGTTACAGGGGTCTGATACACAAGCTGCAATCTGATCTCCATACAGTCAGGTAACAGCGACAGTTACAGGGATGGGATACACAAGCAGCAATCTGATCTCCATACAGTCAGGTAATAGCGACAGTTACAGGGGTCTGATACACAAGCAGCAATCTGATCTCCATACCGTCAGGTAATAGCGACAGTTACAGGGGTCTGATACACAAGCAGCAATCTGATCTCCATACCGTCAGGTAATAGCGACAGTTACAGGGGTCTGATACACAAGCAGCAATCTGATCTCTATACAGTCAGGTAATAGTGACAGTTACAGGGGTCTGATACACAAGCAGCAATCTGATCTCCATACAGTCAGGTAATAGCGACAGTTACAGGGGTCTGATACACAAGCAGCAATCTGTTCTCCTTCCAATCAGGTAATAGCGACAGTTACAGGGGTCTGATACACAAGCAGAAATCTGATCTCCATACAGTCAGGTAATAGCGACAGTTACAGGGGTCTGATACACAAGCAGCAATCTGATCTCCATACAGTCAGGTAATAGCGACAGTTACAGGGGTCTGATACACAAGCAGCAATCTGATCTCTATACAGTCAGGTAATAGCGACAGTTACAGGGGTCTGATACACAAGCAGCAATCTGATCTCTATTCAGTCAGGTAATAGCGACAGTTACAGGGGTCTGATACACAAGCAGCAATCTGATCTCCATACAGTCAGGTAATAGCGACAGTTACAGGGGTCGGATACACAAGCAGCAATCTGATCTCCATACCGTCAACTAATAGCGACAGTTACAGGGGTCTGATACACAAGCAGCAATCTGATCTCCATACAGTCAGGTAATGGCGACAGTTACAGGGGTCTGATACACAAGCAGCAATCTGATCTCCATACAGTCAGGTAATAGTGACAGTTACTGGGGTCTGATACACAAGCAGCAATCTGATCTCTATACCGTCAGGTAATAGCGACAGTTACAGGGGTCTGATACACAAGCAGCAATCTGATCTCCATACCGTCAGGTAATAGCGACAGTTACAGGGGTCTGATACACAAGCAGCAATCTGATCTCCATACCGTCAGGTAATAGCGACAGTTACAGGGGTCTGATACACAAGCAGCAATCTGATCTCCATACAGTCAGGTAATAGCGACAGTTACAGGGGTCTGATACACAAGCAGCAATCTGATCTCCATACAGTCAGGTAATAGTGACAGTTACAGGGGTCTGATACACAAGCAGCAATCTGATCCCTATACTGTCAGGTAATAGCGACAGTTACAGGGGTCTGATACACAAGCAGCAATCTGATTACCATACAGTCAGGTAATAGCGACAGTTACAGGGGTCGGATACGCAAGCAGCAATCTGATCTCCATACCGTCAGGTAATAGCGACAGTTACAGGGGTCTGATACACAAGCAGCAATCTGATCTCCATACTGTCAGGTAATAGCAACAGTTACAGGGGTCTGATACACAAGCAGCAATCTGATCTCCATACAGTCAGGTAATAGCGACAGTTACAGGGGTCTGATACACAAGCAGCAATCTGATCTCTATACCATCAGGTAATAGCGACAGTTACAGGGGTCTGATACACAAGCAGCAATCTGATCTCCATACAGTCAGGTAACAGCGACAGTTACAGGGATCGGATACACAAGCTGCAATCTGATCTCCATACAGTCAGGTAATAGCGATAGTTACAGGGGTCTGATACACAAGCAGCAATCTGATCTCCATACAGTCAGGTAACAGCGACAGTTACAGGGATCGGATACACAAGCAGCAATCTGATCTCTATACAGTCAGGTAATAGCGACAGTTACAGGGGTCTGATACACAAGCTGCAATCTGATCTCCATACAGTCAGGTAATAGCGATAGTTACAGGGGTCTGATACACAAGCAGCAATCTGATCTCCATACAGTCAGGTAATAGTGACAGTTACAGGGATGGGATACACAAGCAGCAATCTGATCTCCATACAGTCAGGTAATAGCGACAGTTACAGGGGTCTGATACACAAGCAGCAATCTGATCTCCATACCGTCAGGTAATAGCGACAGTTACAGGGGTCTGATACACAAGCAGCAATCTGATCTCTATACAGTCAGGTAATAGTGACAGTTACAGGGGTCTGATACACAAGCAGCAATCTGATCTCCATACAGTCAGGTAATAGCGACAGTTACAGGGGTCTGATACACAAGCAGCAATCTGATCTCCATACAGTCAGGTAATAGCGACAGTTACAGGGGTCTGATACACAAGCAGCAATCTGATCTCCATACAGTCAGGTAATAGCGACAGTTACAGGGGTCTGATACACAAGCAGCAATCTGATCTCTATACAGTCAGGTAATAGCGACAGTTACAGGGGTCTGATACACAAGCAGCAATCTGATCTCCATACAGTCAGGTAATAGCGACAGTTACAGGGGTCGGATACACAAGCAGCAATCTGATCTCCATACCGTCAACTAATAGCGACAGTTACAGGGGTCGGATACACAAGCAGCAATCTGATCTCCATACAGTCAGGTAATAGCGACAGTTACAGGGGTCTGATACACAAGCAGCAATCTGATCTCTATACCGTCAGGTAATAGCGACAGTTACAGGGGTCTGATACACAAGCAGCAATCTGATCTCCATACCGTCAGGTAATAGCGACAGTTACAGGGGTCTGATACACAAGCAGCAATCTGATCTCCATACCGTCAGGAAATAGCGACAGTTACAGGGGTCTGATACACAAGCAGCAATCTGATCTCCATACAGTCAGGTAATAGCGACAGTTACAGGGGTCTGATACACAAGCAGCAATCTGATCTCCATACAGTCAGGTAATAGTGACAGTTACAGGGGTCTGATACACAAGCAGCAATCTGATCCCTATACTGTCAGGTAATAGCGACAGTTACAGAGGTCTGATACACAAGCAGCAATCTGATTACCATACAGTCAGGTAATAGCGACAGTTACAGGGGTCGGATACACAAGCAGCAATCTGATCTCCATACCGTCAGGTAATAGCGACAGTTACAGGGGTCTGATACACAAGCAGCAATCTGATCTCCATACTGTCAGGTAATAGCGACAGTTACAGGGGTCTGATACACAAGCAGCAATCTGATCTCCATACAGTCAGGTAGTAGCGACAGTTACAGGGGTCGGATACACAAGCAGCAATCTGATCTCCATACAGTCAGCAAATAACGACAGTTGCAGGGGTCTGATACACAAGCAGAAATCTGATCTCCATACAGTCAGGTAATAGCGACAGTTACAGGGGTCTGATACACAAGCAGCAATCTGATCTCCATACAGTCAGGTAATAGCGACAGTTACAGGGGTCTGATACACAAGCAGCAATCTGATCTCTATACAGTCAGGTAATAGCGACAGTTACAGGGGTCTGATACACAAGCAGCAATCTGATCTCTATACAGTCAGGTAATAGCGACAGTTACAGGGGTCTGATACTCAAGCAGCAATCTGATCTCCATACAGTCAGGTAATAGCGACAGTTACAGGGGTCGGATACACAAGCAGCAATCTGATCTCCAAACCGTCAACTAATAGCGACAGTTACAGGGGTCGGATACACAAGCAGCAATCTGATCTCCATACAGTCAGGTAATAGCGACAGTTACAGGGGTCTGATACACAAGCAGCAATCTGATCTCCATACAGTCAGGTAATAGCAACAGTTACAGGGGTCTGATACACAAGCAGCAATCTGATCTCCATACAGTCAGGTAATAGTGACAGTTACAGGGGTCTGATACACAAGCAGCAATCTGATCTCCATACCGTCAGGTAATAGCGACAGTTACAGGGGTCTGATACACAAGCAGCAATCTGATCTCCATACCGTCAGGTAATAGCGACAGTTACAGGGGTCTGATACACAAGCAGCAATCTGATCTCCATACCGTCAGGTAATAGCGACAGTTACAGGGGTCTGATACACAAGCAGCAATCTGATCTCCATACAGTCAGGTAATAGCGACAGTTACAGGGGTCTGATACACAAGCAGCAATCTGATCTCCATACAGTCAGGTAATAGTGACAGTTACAGGGGTCTGATACACAAGCAGCAATCTGATCCCTATACTGTCAGGTAATAGCGACAGTTACAGGGGTCTGATACACAAGCAGCAATCTGATCTCCATACAGTCAGGTAATAGCGACAGTTACAGGGGTCGGATACACAAGCAGCAATCTGATCTCCATACCGTCAGGTAATAGCGACAGTTACAGGGGTCGGATACACAAGCAGCAATCTGATCTCCATACCGTCAGGTAATAGCGACAGTTACAGGGGTCGGATACACAAGCAGCAATCTGATCTCCATACAGTCAGGTAATAGCGACAGTTACAGGGGTCTGATACACAAGCAGCAATCTGATCTCCATACAGTCAGGTAATAGTGACAGTTACAGGGGTCTGATACACAAGCAGCAATCTGATCCCTATACTGTCAGGTAATAGCGACAGTTACAGGGGTCTGATACACAAGCAGCATTCTGATCTCCATACAGTCAGGTAATAGCGACAGTTACAGGGGTCGGATACACAAGCAGCAATCTGATCTCCATACCGTCAGGTAATAGCGACAGTTACAGGGGTCGGATACACAAGCAGCAATCTGATCTCCATACTGTCAGGTAATAGCGACAGTTACAGGGGTCTGATACACAAGCAGCAATCTGATCTCCATACAGTCAGGTAACAGCGACAGTTACAGGGATCGGACACACAAGCAGCAATCTGATCTCTATACAGTCAGGTAATAGCGACAGTTACAGGGGTCTGATACACAAGCAGCAATCTGATCTCCATACAGTCAGGTAATAGCGACAGTTACAGGGGTCGGATACACAAGCAGCAATCTGATCTCCATACCGTCAACTAATAGCGACAGTTACAGGGGTCGGATACACAAGCAGCAATCTGATCTCCATACAGTCAGGTAATAGCAACAGTTACAGGGGTCTGATACACAAGCAGCAATCTGATCTCCATACAGTCAGGTAATAGCGACAGTTACAGGGGTCTGATACACAAGCAGCAATCTGATCTCCATACAGTCAGGTAATAGTGACAGTTACAGGGGTCTGATACACAAGCAGCAATCTGATCTCAATACCGTCAGGTAATAGCGACAGTTACAGGGGTCTGATACACAAGCAGCAATCTGATCTCCATACCGTCAGGTAATAGCGACAGTTACAGGGGTCTGATACACAAGCAGCAATCTGATCTCCATACCGTCAGGTAATAGCGACAGTTACAGGGGTCTGATACACAAGCAGCAATCTGATCTCCATACCGTCAGGTAATAGCGACAGTTACAGGGGTCTGATACACAAGCAGCAATCTGATCTCCATACTGTCAGGTAATAGCAACAGTTACAGGGGTCTGATACACAAGCAGCAATCTGATCTCCATACAGTCAGGTAATAGCGACAGTTACAGAGGTCTGATACACAAGCAGCAATCTGATCTCTATACCGTCAGGTAATAGCGACAGTTACAGGGGTCTGATACACAAGCAGCAATCTGATCTCCATACAGTCAGGTAACAGCGACAGTTACAGGGATCGGATACACAAGCAGCAATCTGTTCTCTATACAGTCAGGTAATAGCGACAGTTACAGGGGTCTGATACACAAGCTGCAATCTGATCTCCATACAGTCAGGTAATAGCGATAGTTACAGGGGTGTGATACACAAGCAGCAATCTGATCTCCATACAGTCAGGTAATAGTGACAGTTACAGGGGTCTGATACACAAGCAGCAATCTGATCTCTATACTGTCAGGTAATAGCGACAGTTACAGGGGTCTGATACACAAGCAGCAATCTGATCTCCATACCGTCAGGTAATAGCGACAGTTACAGGGGTCTGATACACAAGCTGCAATCTGATCTCCATACAGTCAGGTAACAGCGACAGTTACAGGGATGGGATACACAAGCAGCAATCTGATCTCCATACAGTCAGGTAATAGCGACAGTTACAGGGGTCTGATACACAAGCAGCAATCTGATCTCCATACCGTCAGGTAATAGCGACAGTTACAGGGGTCTGATACACAAGCAGCAATCTGATCTCTATACAGTCAGGTAATAGTGACAGTTACAGGGGTCTGATACACAAGCAGCAATCTGATCTCCATACAGTCAGGTAATGGCGACAGTTACAGGGGTCTGATACACAAGCAGAAATCTGATCTCCATACAGTCAGGTAATAGCGACAGTTACAGGGGTCTGATACACAAGCAGCAATCTGATCTCCATACAGTCAGGTAATAGCGACAGTTACAGGGGTCGGATACACAAGCAGCAATCTGATCTCCATACAGTCAGGTAATAGCGACAGTTACAGGGGTCTGATACACAAGCAGCAATCTGATCTCCATACCGTCAGGTAATAGCGACAGTTACAGGGGTCGGATACACAAGCAGCAATCTGATCTCCATACTGTCAGGTAATAGCGACAGTTACAGGGGTCTGATACACAAGCAGCAATCTGATCTCCATACAGTCAGGTAACAGCGACAGTTACAGGGATCGGACACACAAGCAGCAATCTGATCTCTATACAGTCAGGTAATAGCGACAGTTACAGGGGTCTGATACACAAGCAGCAATCTGATCTCCATACAGTCAGGTAATAGCGACAGTTACAGGGGTCGGATACACAAGCAGCAATCTGATCTCCATACCGTCAACTAATAGCGACAGTTACAGGGGTCGGATACACAAGCAGCAATCTGATCTCCATACAGTCAGGTAATAGCGACAGTTACAGGGGTCTGATACACAAGCAGCAATCTGATCTCCATACAGTCAGGTAATAGCGACAGTTACAGGGGTCTGATACACAAGCAGCAATCTGATCTCCATACAGTCAGGTAATAGTGACAGTTACAGGGGTCTGATACACAAGCAGCAATCTGATCTCTATACCGTCAGGTAATAGCGACAGTTACAGGGGTCTGATACACAAGCAGCAATCTGATCTCCATACCGTCAGGTAATAGCGACAGTTACAGGGGTCTGATACACAAGCAGCAATCTGATCTCCATACCGTCAGGTAATAGCGACAGTTACAGGGGTCTGATACACAAGCAGCAATCTGATCTCCATACAGTCAGGTAATAGCGACAGTTACAGGGGTCTGATACACAAGCAGCAATCTGATCTCCATACCGTCAGGTAATAGCGACAGTTACAGGGGTAGGATACACAAGCAGCAATCTGATCCCTATACTGTCAGGTAATAGCGACAGTTACAGGGGTCTGATACACAAGCAGCAATCTGATCTCCATACAGTCAGGTAACAGCGACAGTTACAGGGATCGGACACACAAGCAGCAATCTGATCTCTATACAGTCAGGTAATAGCGACAGTTACAGGGGTCTGATACACAAGCAGCAATCTGATCTCCATACAGTCAGGTAATAGCGACAGTTACAGGGGTCGGATACACAAGCAGCAATCTGATCTCCATACCGTCAACTAATAGCGACAGTTACAGGGGTCGGATACACAAGCAGCAATCTGATCTCCATACAGTCAGGTAATAGCGACAGTTACAGGGGTCTGATACACAAGCAGCAATCTGATCTCCATACAGTCAGGTAATAGCGACAGTTACAGGGGTCTGATACACAAGCAGCAATCTGATCTCCATACAGTCAGGTAATAGCGACAGTTACAGGGGTCTGATACACAAGCAGCAATCTGATCTCCATACAGTCAGGTAATAGTGACATTTACAGGGGTCTGATACACAAGCAGCAATCTGATCTCTATACCGACAGGTAATAGCGACAGTTACAGGGGTCTGATACACAAGCAGCAATCTGATCTCCATACCGTCAGGTAATAGCGACAGTTACAGGGGTCTGATACACAAGCAGCAATCTGATCTCCATACCGTCAGGTAATAGCGACAGTTACAGGGGTCTGATACACAAGCAGCAATCTGATCTCCATACAGTCAGGTAATAGCGACAGTTACAGGGGTCTGATACACAAGCAGCAATCTGATCTCCATACCGTCAGGTAATAGCGACAGTTACAGGGGTCGGATACACAAGCAGCAATCTGATCCCTATACTGTCAGGTAATAGCGACAGTTACAGGGGTCTGATACACAAGCAGCAATCTGATCTCCATACAGTCAGGTAACAGCGACAGTTACAGGGATCGGACACACAAGCAGCAATCTGATCTCTATACAGTCAGGTAATAGCGACAGTTACAGGGGTCTGATACACAAGCTGCAATCTGATCTCCATACAGTCAGGTAATAGCGATAGTTACAGGGGTCTGATACACAAGCAGCAATCTGATCTCTATACCGTCAGGTAATAGCGACAGTTACAGGGGTCTGATACACAAGCAGCAATCTGATCTCCATACCGTCAGGTAATAGCGACAGTTACAGGGGTCTGATACACAAGCAGCAATCTGATCTCCATACCGTCAGGTAATAGCGACAGTTACAGGGGTCTGATACACAAGCTGCAATCTGATCTCCATACAGTCAAGTAACAGCGACAGTTACAGGGATGGGATACACAAGCAGCAATCTGATCTCCATACAGTCAGGTAATAGCGACAGTTACAGGGGTCTGATACACAAGCAGCAATCTGATCTCTATACAGTCAGGTAATAGTGACAGTTACAGGGGTCTGATACACAAGCAGCAATCTGATCTCCATACAGTCAGGTAATAGCGACAGTTACAGGGGTCTGATACACAAGCAGCAATCTGTTCTCCTTCCAATCAGGTAATAGCGACAGTTACAGGGGTCTGATACACAAGCAGCAATCTGATCTCCATACAGTCAGGTAATAGCGACAGTTACCGGGGTCTGATACACAAGCAGCAATCTGATCTCTATACAGTCAGGTAATAGCGACAGTTACAGGGGTCTGATACACAAGCAGCAATCTGATCTCTATTCAGTCAGGTAATAGCGACAGTTACAGGGGTCTGATACACAAGCAGCAATCTGATCTCCATACAGTCAGGTAATAGCGACAGTTACAGGGGTCGGATACACAAGCAGCAATCTGATCTCCATACCGTCAACTAATAGCGACAGTTACAGGGGTCTGATACACAAGCAGCAATCTGATCTCCATACAGTCAGGTAATAGCGACAGTTACAGGGGTCTGATACACAAGCAGCAATCTGATCTCCATACAGTCAGGTAATAGCGACAGTTACAGGGGTCTGATACACAAGCAGCAATCTGATCTCCATACAGTCAGGTAATAGTGACAGTTACTGGGGTCTGATACACAAGCAGCAATCTGATCTCTATACCGTCAGGTAATAGCGACAGTTACAGGGGTCTGATACACAAGCAGCAATCTGATCTCCATACCGTCAGGTAATAGCGACAGTTACAGGGGTCTGATACACAAGCAGCAATCTGATCTCCATACCGTCAGGTAATAGCGACAGTTACAGGGGTCTGATACACAAGCAGCAATCTGATCTCCATACAGTCAGGTAATAGCGACAGTTACAGGGGTCTGATACACAAGCAGCAATCTGATCTCCATACAGTCAGGTAATAGTGACAGTTACAGGGGTCTGATACACAAGCAGCAATCTGATCCCTATACCGTCAGGTAATAGCGACAGTTACAGGGGTCTGATACACAAGCAGCAATCTGATTACCATACAGTCAGGTAATAGCGACAGTTACAGGGGTCGGATACACAAGCAGCAATCTGATCTCCATACCGTCAGGTAATAGCGACAGTTACAGGGGTCTGATACACAAGCAGCAATCTGATCTCCATACTGTCAGGTAATAGCGACAGTTACAGGGGTCTGATACACAAGCAGCAATCTGATCTCCATACAGTCAGGTAATAGCGAGATTTACAGGGGTCTGATACACAAGCAGCAATCTGATCTCTATACCGTCAGGTAATAGCGACAGTTACAGGGGTCTGATACACAAGCAGCAATCTGATCTCCATACAGTCAGGTAACAGCGACAGTTACAGGGATCGGATACACAAGCAGCAATCTGATCTTTATACAGTCAGGTAATAGCGACAGTTACAGGGGTCTGATACACAAGCTGCAATCTGATCTCCATACAGTCAGGTAATAGCGATAGTTACAGGGGTCTGATACACAAGCAGCAATCTGATCTCCATACAGTCAGGTAATAGTGACAGTTACAGGGGTCTGATACACAAGCAGCAATCTGATCTCTATACTGTCAGGTAATAGCGACAGTTACAGGGGTCTGATACACAAGCTGCAATCTGATCTCCATACAGTCAGGTAACAGCGACAGTTACAGGGATGGGATACACAAGCAGCAATCTGATCTCCATACAGTCAGGTAATAGCGACAGTTACAGGGGTCTGATACACAAGCAGCAATCTGATCTCCATACCGTCAGGTAATAGCGACAGTTACAGGGGTCGGATACACAAGCTGCAATCTGTTCTCCTTCCAATCAGGTAATAGCGACAGTTACAGGGGTCTGATACACAAGCAGCAATCTGATCTCCATACTGTCAGGTAATAGCGACAGTTACAGGGGTCTGATACACAAGCAGCAATCTGATCTCCATACCGTCAGGTAATAGCGACAGTTACAGGGGTCTGATACACAAGCTGCAATCTGATCTCCATACAGTCAGGTAACAGCGACAGTTACAGGGATGGGATACACAAGCAGCAATCTGATCTCCATACAGTCAGGTAATAGCGACAGTTACAGGGGTCTGATACACAAGCAGCAATCTGATCTCCATACCGTCAGGTAATAGCGACAGTTACAGGGGTCTGATACACAAGCAGCAATCTGATCTCCATACAGTCAGGTAATAGCGACAGTTACAGGGGTCTGATACACAAGCAGCAATCTGTTCTCCTTCCAATCAGGTAATAGCGACAGTTACAGGGGTCTGATACACAAGCAGCAATCTGATCTCCATACTGTCAGGTAATAGCGACAGTTACAGGGGTCTGATACACAAGCAGCAATCTGATCTCCATACAGTCAGGTAGTAGTGACAGTTACAGGGGTCGGATACACAAGCAGAAATCTGATCTCCATACAGTCAGGTAATAGCGACAGTTACAGGGGTCTGATACACAAGCAGCAATCTGATCTCTATACAGTCAAGTAATAGCGACAGTTACAGGGGTCTGATACACAAGCAGCAATCTGATCTCTATACAGTCAGGTAATAGCGACAGTTACAGGGGTCTGATACACAAGCAGCAATCTGATCTCAAAACAGTCAGGTAATAGCGACAGTTACAGGGGTCGGATACACAAGCAGCAATCTGATCTCCATACCGTCAACTAATAGCGACAGTTACAGGGGTCGGATACACAAACAGCAATCTGATCTCCATACAGTCAGGTAATAGCGACAGTTACAGGGGTCTGATACACAAGCAGCAATCTGATCTCCATACAGTCAGGTAATAGCGACAGTTACAGGGGTCTGATACACAAGCAGCAATCTGATCTCCATACAGTCAGGTAATAGTGACAGTTACAGGGGTCTGATACACAAGCAGCAATCTGATCTCTATATCGTCAGGCAATAGCGACAGTTACAGGGGTCTGATACACAAGCAGCAATCTGATCTCCATACCGTCAGGTAATAGCGACAGTTACAGGGGTCTGATACACAAGCAGCAATCTGATCTCCATACCGTCAGGTAATAGCGACAGTTACAGGGGTCTGATACACAAGCAGCAATCTGATCTCCATACAGTCAGGTAATAGCGACAGTTACAGGGGTCTGATACACAAGCAGCAATCTGATCTCCATACAGTCAGGTAATAGTGACAGTTACAGGGGTCTGATACACAAGCAGCAATCTGATCCCTATACTGTCAGGTAATAGCGACAGTTACAGGGGTCTGATACACAAGCAGCAATCTGATCTCCATACAGTCAGGTAATAGCGACAGTTACAGGGGTCGGATACACAAGCAGCAATCTGATCTCCATACCGTCAGGTAATAGCGACAGTTACAGGGGTCGGATACACAAGCAGCAATCTGATCTCCATACAGTCAGGTAATAGCGACAGTTACAGGGGTCTGATACACAAGCAGCAATCTGATCTCCATACAGTCAGGTAATAGTGACAGTTACAGGGGTCTGATACACAAGCAGCAATCTGATCCCTATACTGTCAGGTAATAGCGACAGTTACAGGGGTCTGATACACAAGCAGCATTCTGATCTCCATACAGTCAGGTAATAGCGACAGTTACAGGGGTCGGATACACAAGCAGCAATCTGATCTCCATACCGTCAGGTAATAGCGACAGTTACAGGGGTCGGATACACAAGCAGCAATCTGATCTCCATACTGTCAGGTAATAGCGACAGTTACAGGGGTCTGATACACAAGCAGCAATCTGATCTCCATACAGTCAGGTAACAGCGACAGTTACAGGGATCGGACACACAAGCAGCAATCTGATCTCTATACAGTCAGGTAATAGCGACAGTTACAGGGGTCTGATACACAAGCAGCAATCTGATCTCCATACAGTCAGGTAATAGCGACAGTTACAGGGGTCGGATACACAAGCAGCAATCTGATCTCCATACAGTCAGGTAATAGCGACAGTTACAGGGGTCTGATACACAAGCAGCAATCTGATCTCCATACAGTCAGGTAATAGTGACAGTTACAGGGGTCTGATACACAAGCAGCAATCTGATCTCCATACAGTCAGGTAATAGCGACAGTTACAGGGGTCTGATACACAAGCAGCAATCTGATCTCCATACAGTCAGGTAATAGTGACAGTTACAGGGGTCTGATACACAAGCAGCAATCTGATCTCTATACCGTCAGGTAATAGCGACAGTTACAGGGGTCTGATACACAAGCAGCAATCTGATCTCCATACCGTCAGGTAATAGCGACAGTTACAGGGGTCTGATACACAAGCAGCAATCTGATCTCCATACCGTCAGGTAATAGCGACAGTTACAGGGGTCTGATACACAAGCAGCAATCTGATCTCCATACAGTCAGGTAATAGCGACAGTTACAGGGGTCTGATACACAAGCAGCAATCTGATCTCCATACCGTCAGGTAATAGCGACAGTTACAGGGGTCGGATACACAAGCAGCAATCTGATCCCTATACTGTCAGGTAATAGCGACAGTTACAGGGGTCTGATACACAAGCAGCAATCTGATCTCCATACAGTCAGGTAACAGCGACAGTTACAGGGATCGGACACACAAGCAGCAATCTGATCTCTATACAGTCAGGTAATAGCGACAGTTACAGGGGTCTGATACACAAGCTGCAATCTGATCTCCATACAGTCAGGTAATAGCGATAGTTACAGGGGTCTGATACACAAGCAGCAATCTGATCTCTATACCGTCAGGTAATAGCGACAGTTACAGGGGTCTGATACACAAGCAGCAATCTGATCTCCATACCGTCAGGTAATAGCGACAGTTACAGGGGTCGGATACACAAGCAGCAATCTGATCTCCATACCGTCAACTAATAGCGACAGTTACAGGGGTCGGATACACAAACAGCAATCTGATCTCCATACAGTCAGGTAATAGCGACAGTTACAGGGGTCTGATACACAAGCAGCAATCTGATCTCCATACAGTCAGGTAATAGCGACAGTTACAGGGGTCTGATACACAAGCAGCAATCTGATCTCCATACAGTCAGGTAATAGTGACAGTTACAGGGGTCTGATACACAAGCAGCAATCTGATCTCTATATCGTCAGGCAATAGCGACAGTTACAGGGGTCTGATACACAAGCAGCAATCTGATCTCCATACCGTCAGGTAATAGCGACAGTTACAGGGGTCTGATACACAAGCAGCAATCTGATCTCCATACCGTCAGGTAATAGCGACAGTTACAGGGGTCTGATACACAAGCAGCAATCTGATCTCCATACAGTCAGGTAATAGCGACAGTTACAGGGGTCTGATACACAAGCAGCAATCTGATCTCCATACAGTCAGGTAATAGTGACAGTTACAGGGGTCTGATACACAAGCAGCAATCTGATCCCTATACTGTCAGGTAATAGCGACAGTTACAGGGGTCTGATACACAAGCAGCAATCTGATCTCCATACAGTCAGGTAATAGCGACAGTTACAGGGGTCGGATACACAAGCAGCAATCTGATCTCCATACCGTCAGGTAATAGCGACAGTTACAGGGGTCGGATACACAAGCAGCAATCTGATCTCCATACAGTCAGGTAATAGCGACAGTTACAGGGGTCTGATACACAAGCAGCAATCTGATCTCCATACAGTCAGGTAATAGTGACAGTTACAGGGGTCTGATACACAAGCAGCAATCTGATCCCTATACTGTCAGGTAATAGCGACAGTTACAGGGGTCTGATACACAAGCAGCATTCTGATCTCCATACAGTCAGGTAATAGCGACAGTTACAGGGGTCGGATACACAAGCAGCAATCTGATCTCCATACCGTCAGGTAATAGCGACAGTTACAGGGGTCGGATACACAAGCAGCAATCTGATCTCCATACTGTCAGGTAATAGCGACAGTTACAGGGGTCTGATACACAAGCAGCAATCTGATCTCCATACAGTCAGGTAACAGCGACAGTTACAGGGATCGGACACACAAGCAGCAATCTGATCTCTATACAGTCAGGTAATAGCGACAGTTACAGGGGTCTGATACACAAGCAGCAATCTGATCTCCATACAGTCAGGTAATAGCGACAGTTACAGGGGTCGGATACACAAGCAGCAATCTGATCTCCATACAGTCAGGTAATAGCGACAGTTACAGGGGTCTGATACACAAGCAGCAATCTGATCTCCATACAGTCAGGTAATAGTGACAGTTACAGGGGTCTGATACACAAGCAGCAATCTGATCTCCATACAGTCAGGTAATAGCGACAGTTACAGGGGTCTGATACACAAGCAGCAATCTGATCTCCATACAGTCAGGTAATAGTGACAGTTACAGGGGTCTGATACACAAGCAGCAATCTGATCTCTATACCGTCAGGTAATAGCGACAGTTACAGGGGTCTGATACACAAGCAGCAATCTGATCTCCATACCGTCAGGTAATAGCGACAGTTACAGGGGTCTGATACACAAGCAGCAATCTGATCTCCATACCGTCAGGTAATAGCGACAGTTACAGGGGTCTGATACACAAGCAGCAATCTGATCTCCATACAGTCAGGTAATAGCGACAGTTACAGGGGTCTGATACACAAGCAGCAATCTGATCTCCATACCGTCAGGTAATAGCGACAGTTACAGGGGTCGGATACACAAGCAGCAATCTGATCCCTATACTGTCAGGTAATAGCGACAGTTACAGGGGTCTGATACACAAGCAGCAATCTGATCTCCATACAGTCAGGTAACAGCGACAGTTACAGGGATCGGACACACAAGCAGCAATCTGATCTCTATACAGTCAGGTAATAGCGACAGTTACAGGGGTCTGATACACAAGCTGCAATCTGATCTCCATACAGTCAGGTAATAGCGATAGTTACAGGGGTCTGATACACAAGCAGCAATCTGATCTCTATACCGTCAGGTAATAGCGACAGTTACAGGGGTCTGATACACAAGCAGCAATCTGATCTCCATACCGTCAGGTAATAGCGACAGTTACAGGGGTCTGATACACAAGCAGCAATCTGATCTCCATACCGTCAGGTAATAGCGACAGTTACAGGGGTCTGATACACAAGCAGCAATCTGATCTCTATACAGTCAGGTAATAGTGACAGTTACAGGGGTCTGATACACAAGCAGCAATCTGATCTCCATACAGTCAGGTAATAGCGACATTTACAGGGGTCTGATACACAAGCAGCAATCTGTTCTCCTTCCAATCAGGTAATAGCGACAGTTACAGGGGTCTGATACACAAGCAGAAATCTGATCTCCATACAGTCAGGTAATAGCGACAGTTACAGGGGTCTGATACACAAGCAGCAATCTGATCTCCATACAGTCAGGTAATAGCGACAGTTACAGGGGTCTGATACACAAGCAGCAATCTGATCTCTATACAGTCAGGTAATAGCGACAGTTACAGGGGTCTGATACACAAGCAGCAATCTGATCTCTATTCAGTCAGGTAATAGCGACAGTTACAGGGGTCTGATACACAAGCAGCAATCTGATCTCCATACAGTCAGGTAATAGCGACAGTTACAGGGGTCGGATACACAAGCAGCAATCTGATCTCCATACCGTCAACTAATAGCGACAGTTACAGGGGTCTGATACACAAGCAGCAATCTGATCTCCATACAGTCAGGTAATAGCGACAGTTACAGGGGTCGGATACACAAGCAGCAATCTGATCTCCATACCGCCAACTAATAGCGACAGTTACAGGGGTCGGATACACAAGCAGCAATCTGATCTCCATACAGTCAGGTAATAGTGACAATTACTGGGGTCTGATACACAAGCAGCAATCTGATCTCTATACCGTCAGGTAATAGCGACAGTTACAGGGGTCTGATACACAAGCAGCAATCTGATCTCCATACAGTCAGGTAATAGCGACAGTTACAGGGGTCTGATACACAAGCAGCAATCTGATCTCCATACCGTCAGGTAATAGCGACAGTTACAGGGGTCTGATACACAAGCAGCAATCTGATCTCCATACAGTCAGGTAATAGCGACAGTTACAGGGGTCTGATACACAAGCAGCAATCTGATCTCCATACAGTCAGGTAATAGTCACAGTTACAGGGGTCTGATACACAAGCAGCAATCTGATCCCTATACTGTCAGGTAATAGCGACAGTTACAGGGGTCTGATACACAAGCAGCAATCTGATCTCCATACAGTCAGCAAATAACGACAGTTGCAGGGGTCTGATACACAAGCAGCAATCTGATCTCCATACCGTCAGGTAATAGCGACAGTTGCAGGGGTCTGATACACAAGCAGCAATCTGATCTCCATACCGTCAGGTAATAGCGACAGTTACAGGGGTCTGATACACAAGCTGCAATCTGATCTCCATACAGTCAGGTAATAGCGATAGTTACAGGGGTCTGATACACAAGCAGCAATCTGATCTCCATACCGTCAGCTAATAGCGACAGTTACAGGGGTCTGATACACAAGCAGCAATCTGATCTCCATACAGTCAGCAAATAACGACAGTTACAGGGGTCTGATACACAAGCAGCAATCTGATCTCTATACAGTCAGGTAATAGCGACAGTTACAGGGGTCTGATACACAAGCAGCAATCTGATCTCCATACAGTCAGGTAATAGCGACAGTTACAGGGGTCTGATACACAAGCTGCAATCTGATCTCCATACAGTCAGGTAATAGCGATAGTTACAGGGGTCTGATACACAAGCAGCAATCTGATCTCCATACAGTCAGCTAATAACGACAGTTACAGGGGTCTGATACACAAGCAGCAATCTGATCTCCATACAGTCAGGTAATAGCGATAGTTACAGGGGTGTGATACACAAGCAGCAATCTGATCTCCATACAGTCAGGTAATAGTGACAGTTACAGGGGTCTGATACACAAGCAGCAATCTGATCTCTATACTGTCAGGTAATAGCGACAGTTACAGGGGTCTGATACACAAGCAGCAATCTGATCTCCATACCGTCAGGTAATAGCGACAGTTACAGGGGTCTGATACACAAGCTGCAATCTGATCTCCATACAGTCAGGTAACAGCGACAGTTACAGGGATGGGATACACAAGCAGCAATCTGATCTCCATACAGTCAGGTAATAGCGACAGTTACAGGGGTCTGATACACAAGCAGCAATCTGATCTCCATACCGTCAGGTAATAGCGACAGTTACAGGGGTCTGATACACAAGCAGCAATCTGATCTCTATACAGTCAGGTAATAGTGACAGTTACAGGGGTCTGATACACAAGCAGCAATCTGATCTCCATACAGTCAGGTAATAGCGACAGTTACAGGGGTCTGATACACAAGCAGCAATCTGATCTCCATACCGCCAACTAATAGCGACAGTTACAGGGGTCGGATACACAAGCAGCAATCTGATCTCCATACAGTCAGGTAATAGCGACAGTTACAGGGGTCTGATACACAAGCAGCAATCTGATCTCCATACAGTCAGGTAATAGCGACAGTTACAGGGGTCTGATACACAAGCAGCAATCTGATCTCCATACAGTCAGGTAATAGTGACAGTTACAGGGGTCTGATACACAAGCAGCAATCTGATCCCTATACTGTCAGGTAATAGCGACAGTTACAGGGGTCTGATACACAAGCAGCATTCTGATCTCCATACAGTCAGGTAATAGCGACAGTTACAGGGGTCGGATACACAAGCAGCAATCTGATCTCCATACTGTCAGGTAATAGCGACAGTTACAGGGGTCTGATACACAAGCAGCAATCTGATCTCCATACAGTCAGGTAACAGCGACAGTTACAGGGATCGGACACACAAGCAGCAATCTGATCTCTATACAGTCAGGTAATAGCGACAGTTACAGGGGTCTGATACACAAGCAGCAATCTGATCTCCATACAGTCAGGTAATAGCGACAGTTACAGGGGTCGGATACACAAGCAGCAATCTGATCTCCATACCGCCAACTAATAGCGACAGTTACAGGGGTCGGATACACAAGCAGCAATCTGATCTCCATACAGTCAGGTAATAGCGACAGTTACAGGGGTCTGATACACAAGCAGCAATCTGATCTCCATACAGTCAGGTAATAGCGACAGTTACAGGGGTCTGATACACAAGCAGCAATCTGATCTCCATACAGTCAGGTAATAGTGACAGTTACAGGGGTCTGATACACAAGCAGCAATCTGATCTCTATACCGTCAGGTAATAGCGACAGTTACAGGGGTCTGATACACAAGCAGCAATCTGATCTCCATACCGTCAGGTAATAGCGACAGTTACAGGGGTCTGATACACAAGCAGCAATCTGATCTCCATACCGTCAGGTAATAGCGACAGTTACAGGGGTCTGATACACAAGCAGCAATCTGATCTCCATACAGTCAGGTAATAGCGACAGTTACAGGGGTCTGATACACAAGCAGCAATCTGATCTCCATACCGTCAGGTAATAGCGACAGTTACAGGGGTCGGATACACAAGCAGCAATCTGATCCCTATACTGTCAGGTAATAGCGACAGTTACAGGGGTCTGATACACAAGCAGCAATCTGATCTCCATACAGTCAGGTAACAGCGACAGTTACAGGGATCGGACACACAAGCAGCAATCTGATCTCTATACAGTCAGGTAATAGCGACAGTTACAGGGGTCTGATACACAAGCTGCAATCTGATCTCCATACAGTCAGGTAATAGCGATAGTTACAGGGGTCTGATACACAAGCAGCAATCTGATCTCTATACCGTCAGGTAATAGCGACAGTTACAGGGGTCTGATACACAAGCAGCAATCTGATCTCCATACCGTCAGGTAATAGCGACAGTTACAGGGGTCTGATACACAAGTTGCAATTTGATCTCCATACAGTCAGGTAACAGCGACAGTTACAGGGATGGGATACACAAGCAGCAATCTGATCTCCATACAGTCAGGTAATAGCGACAGTTACAGGGGTCTGATACACAAGCAGCAATCTGATCTCCATACAGTCAGGTAATAGTGACAGTTACAGGGGTCTGATACACAAGCAGCAATCTGATCCCTATACTGTCAGGTAATAGCGACAGTTACAGGGGTCTGATACACAAGCAGCAATCTGATCTCCATACAGTCAGGTAATAGCGACAGTTACAGGGGTCGGATACACAAGCAGCAATCTGATCTCCATACCGTCAGGTAATAGCGACAGTTACAGGGGTCGGATACACAAGCAGCAATCTGATCTCCATACAGTCAGGTAATAGCGACAGTTACAGGGGTCTGATACACAAGCAGCAATCTGATCTCCATACAGTCAGGTAATAGTGACAGTTACAGGGGTCTGATACACAAGCAGCAATCTGATCCCTATACTGTCAGGTAATAGCGACAGTTACAGGGGTCTGATACACAAGCAGCATTCTGATCTCCATACAGTCAGGTAATAGCGACAGTTACAGGGGTCGGATACACAAGCAGCAATCTGATCTCCATACCGTCAGGTAATAGCGACAGTTACAGGGGTCGGATACACAAGCAGCAATCTGATCTCCATACTGTCAGGTAATAGCGACAGTTACAGGGGTCTGATACACAAGCAGCAATCTGATCTCCATACAGTCAGGTAACAGCGACAGTTACAGGGATCGGACACACAAGCAGCAATCTGATCTCTATACAGTCAGGTAATAGCGACAGTTACAGGGGTCTGATACACAAGCAGCAATCTGATCTCCATACAGTCAGGTAATAGCGACAGTTACAGGGGTCGGATACACAAGCAGCAATCTGATCTCCATACCGCCAACTAATAGCGACAGTTACAGGGGTCGGATACACAAGCAGCAATCTGATCTCCATACAGTCAGGTAATAGCGACAGTTACAGGGGTCTGATACACAAGCAGCAATCTGATCTCCATACAGTCAGGTAATAGCGACAGTTACAGGGGTCTGATACACAAGCAGCAATCTGATCTCCATACAGTCAGGTAATAGTGACAGTTACAGGGGTCTGATACACAAGCAGCAATCTGATCTCTATACCGTCAGGTAATAGCGACAGTTACAGGGGTCTGATACACAAGCAGCAATCTGATCTCCATACCGTCAGGTAATAGCGACAGTTACAGGGGTCTGATACACAAGCAGCAATCTGATCTCCATACCGTCAGGTAATAGCGACAGTTACAGGGGTCTGATACACAAGCAGCAATCTGATCTCCATACAGTCAGGTAATAGCGACAGTTACAGGGGTCTGATACACAAGCAGCAATCTGATCTCCATACCGTCAGGTAATAGCGACAGTTACAGGGGTCGGATACACAAGCAGCAATCTGATCCCTATACTGTCAGGTAATAGCGACAGTTACAGGGGTCTGATACACAAGCAGCAATCTGATCTCCATACAGTCAGGTAACAGCGACAGTTACAGGGATCGGACACACAAGCAGCAATCTGATCTCTATACAGTCAGGTAATAGCGACAGTTACAGGGGTCTGATACACAAGCTGCAATCTGATCTCCATACAGTCAGGTAATAGCGATAGTTACAGGGGTCTGATACACAAGCAGCAATCTGATCTCTATACCGTCAGGTAATAGCGACAGTTACAGGGGTCTGATACACAAGCAGCAATCTGATCTCTATACCGTCAGGTAATAGCGACAGTTACAGGGGTCTGATACACAAGCAGCAATCTGATCTCCATACCGTCAGGTAATAGCGACAGTTACAGGGGTCTGATACACAAGTTGCAATTTGATCTCCATACAGTCAGGTAACAGCGACAGTTACAGGGATGGGATACACAAGCAGCAATCTGATCTCCATACAGTCAGGTAATAGCGACAGTTACAGGGGTCTGATACACAAGCAGCAATCTGATCTCTATACAGTCAGGTAATAGTGACAGTTACAGGGGTCTGATACACAAGCAGCAATCTGATCTCCATACAGTCAGGTAATAGCGACAGTTACAGGGGTCTGATACACAAGCAGCAATCTGTTCTCCTTCCAATCAGGTAATAGCGACAGTTACAGGGGTCTGATACACAAGCAGAAATCTGATCTCCATACAGTCAGGTAATAGCGACAGTTACAGGGGTCTGATACACAAGCAGCAATCTGATCTCCATACAGTCAGGTAATAGCGACAGTTACAGGGGTCTGATACACAAGCAGCAATCTGATCTCTATACAGTCAGGTAATAGCGACAGTTACAGGGGTCTGATACACAAGCAGCAATCTGATCTCTATTCAGTCAGGTAATAGCGACAGTTACAGGGGTCTGATACACAAGCAGCAATCTGATCTCCATACAGTCAGGTAATAGCGACAGTTACAGGGGTCGGATACACAAGCAGCAATCTGATCTCCATACCGTCAACTAATAGCGACAGTTACAGGGGTCTGATACACAAGCAGCAATCTGATCTCCATACAGTCAGGTAATAGCGACAGTTACAGGGGTCGGATACACAAGCAGCAATCTGATCTCCATACCGCCAACTAATAGCGACAGTTACAGGGGTCGGATACACAAGCAGCAATCTGATCTCCATACAGTCAGGTAATAGTGACAATTACTGGGGTCTGATACACAAGCAGCAATCTGATCTCTATACCGTCAGGTAATAGCGACAGTTACAGGGGTCTGATACACAAGCAGCAATCTGATCTCCATACAGTCAGGTAATAGCGACAGTTACAGGGGTCTGATACACAAGCAGCAATCTGATCTCCATACCGTCAGGTAATAGCGACAGTTACAGGGGTCTGATACACAAGCAGCAATCTGATCTCCATACAGTCAGGTAATAGCGACAGTTACAGGGGTCTGATACACAAGCAGCAATCTGATCTCCATACAGTCAGGTAATAGTCACAGTTACAGGGGTCTGATACACAAGCAGCAATCTGATCCCTATACTGTCAGGTAATAGCGACAGTTACAGGGGTCTGATACACAAGCAGCAATCTGATCTCCATACAGTCAGCAAATAACGACAGTTGCAGGGGTCTGATACACAAGCAGCAATCTGATCTCCATACCGTCAGGTAATAGCGACAGTTGCAGGGGTCTGATACACAAGCAGCAATCTGATCTCCATACCGTCAGGTAATAGCGACAGTTACAGGGGTCTGATACACAAGCTGCAATCTGATCTCCATACAGTCAGGTAATAGCGATAGTTACAGGGGTCTGATACACAAGCAGCAATCTGATCTCCATACCGTCAGCTAATAGCGACAGTTACAGGGGTCTGATACACAAGCAGCAATCTGATCTCCATACAGTCAGCAAATAACGACAGTTACAGGGGTCTGATACACAAGCAGCAATCTGATCTCTATACAGTCAGGTAATAGCGACAGTTACAGGGGTCTGATACACAAGCAGCAATCTGATCTCCATACAGTCAGGTAATAGCGACAGTTACAGGGGTCTGATACACAAGCTGCAATCTGATCTCCATACAGTCAGGTAATAGCGATAGTTACAGGGGTCTGATACACAAGCAGCAATCTGATCTCCATACAGTCAGCTAATAACGACAGTTACAGGGGTCTGATACACAAGCAGCAATCTGATCTCCATACAGTCAGGTAATAGCGATAGTTACAGGGGTGTGATACACAAGCAGCAATCTGATCTCCATACAGTCAGGTAATAGTGACAGTTACAGGGGTCTGATACACAAGCAGCAATCTGATCTCTATACTGTCAGGTAATAGCGACAGTTACAGGGGTCTGATACACAAGCAGCAATCTGATCTCCATACCGTCAGGTAATAGCGACAGTTACAGGGGTCTGATACACAAGCTGCAATCTGATCTCCATACAGTCAGGTAACAGCGACAGTTACAGGGATGGGATACACAAGCAGCAATCTGATCTCCATACAGTCAGGTAATAGCGACAGTTACAGGGGTCTGATACACAAGCAGCAATCTGATCTCCATACAGTCAGGTAATAGTGACAGTTACAGGGGTCTGATACACAAGCAGCAATCTGATCTCCATACAGTCAGGTAATAGTGACAGTTACAGGGGTCTGATACACAAGCAGCAATCTGATCCCTATACTGTCAGGTAATAGCGACAGTTACAGGGGTCTGATACACAAGCAGCAATCTGATCTCCATACAGTCAGGTAATAGCGACAGTTACAGGGGTCGGATACACAAGCAGCAATCTGATCTCCATACCGTCAGGTAATAGCGACAGTTACAGGGGTCGGATACACAAGCAGCAATCTGATCTCCATACAGTCAGGTAATAGCGACAGTTACAGGGGTCTGATACACAAGCAGCAATCTGATCTCCATACAGTCAGGTAATAGTGACAGTTACAGGGGTCTGATACACAAGCAGCAATCTGATCCCTATACTGTCAGGTAATAGCGACAGTTACAGGGGTCTGATACACAAGCAGCATTCTGATCTCCATACAGTCAGGTAATAGCGACAGTTACAGGGGTCGGATACACAAGCAGCAATCTGATCTCCATACCGTCAGGTAATAGCGACAGTTACAGGGGTCAGATACACAAGCAGCAATCTGATCTCCATACTGTCAGGTAATAGCGACAGTTACAGGGGTCTGATACACAAGCAGCAATCTGATCTCCATACAGTCAGGTAACAGCGACAGTTACAGGGATCGGACACACAAGCAGCAATCTGATCTCTATACAGTCAGGTAATAGCGACAGTTACAGGGGTCTGATACACAAGCAGCAATCTGATCTCCATACAGTCAGGTAATAGCGACAGTTACAGGGGTCGGATACACAAGCAGCAATCTGATCTCCATACCGCCAACTAATAGCGACAGTTACAGGGGTCGGATACACAAGCAGCAATCTGATCTCCATACAGTCAGGTAATAGCGACAGTTACAGGGGTCTGATACACAAGCAGCAATCTGATCTCCATACAGTCAGGTAATAGCGACAGTTACAGGGGTCTGATACACAAGCAGCAATCTGATCTCCATACAGTCAGGTAATAGTGACAGTTACAGGGGTCTGATACACAAGCAGCAATCTGATCTCTATACCGTCAGGTAATAGCGACAGTTACAGGGGTCTGATACACAAGCAGCAATCTGATCTCCATACCGTCAGGTAATAGCGACAGTTACAGGGGTCTGATACACAAGCAGCAATCTGATCTCCATACCGTCAGGTAATAGCGACAGTTACAGGGGTCGGATACACAAGCAGCAATCTGATCCCTATACTGTCAGGTAATAGCGACAGTTACAGGGGTCTGATACACAAGCAGCAATCTGATCTCCATACAGTCAGGTAACAGCGACAGTTACAGGGATCGGACACACAAGCAGCAATCTGATCTCTATACAGTCAGGTAATAGCGACAGTTACAGGGGTCTGATACACAAGCTGCAATCTGATCTCCATACAGTCAGGTAATAGCGATAGTTACAGGGGTCTGATACACAAGCAGCAATCTGATCTCTATACCGTCAGGTAATAGCGACAGTTACAGGGGTCTGATACACAAGCAGCAATCTGATCTCCATACCGTCAGGTAATAGCGACAGTTACAGGGGTCTGATACACAAGTTGCAATTTGATCTCCATACAGTCAGGTAACAGCGACAGTTACAGGGATGGGATACACAAGCAGCAATCTGATCTCCATACAGTCAGGTAATAGCGACAGTTACAGGGGTCTGATACACAAGCAGCAATCTGATCTCTATACAGTCAGGTAATAGTGACAGTTACAGGGGTCTGATACACAAGCAGCAATCTGATCTCCATACAGTCAGGTAATAGCGACAGTTACAGGGGTCTGATACACAAGCAGCAATCTGTTCTCCTTCCAATCAGGTAATAGCGACAGTTACAGGGGTCTGATACACAAGCAGAAATCTGATCTCCATACAGTCAGGTAATAGCGACAGTTACAGGGGTCTGATACACAAGCAGCAATCTGATCTCCATACAGTCAGGTAATAGCGACAGTTACAGGGGTCTGATAAACAAGCAGCAATCTGATCTCTATACAGTCAGGTAATAGCGACAGTTACAGGGGTCTGATACACAAGCAGCAATCTGATCTCTATTCAGTCAGGTAATAGCGGCAGTTACAGGGGTCTGATACACAAGCAGCAATCTGATCTCCATACAGTCAGGTAATAGCGACAGTTACAGGGGTCGGATACACAAGCAGCAATCTGATCTCCATACCGTCAACTAATAGCGACAGTTACAGGGGTCTGATACACAAGCAGCAATCTGATCTCCATACAGTCAGGTAATAGCGACAGTTACAGGGGTCGGATACACAAGCAGCAATCTGATCTCCATACCGCCAACTAATAGCGACAGTTACAGGGGTCGGATACACAAGCAGCAATCTGATCTCCATACAGTCAGGTAATAGTGACAATTACTGGGGTCTGATACACAAGCAGCAATCTGATCTCTATACCGTCAGGTAATAGCGACAGTTACAGGGGTCTGATACACAAGCAGCAATCTGATCTCCATACAGTCAGGTAATAGCGACAGTTACAGGGGTCTGATACACAAGCAGCAATCTGATCTCCATACCGTCAGGTAATAGCGACAGTTACAGGGGTCTGATACACAAGCAGCAATCTGATCTCCATACAGTCAGGTAATAGCGACAGTTACAGGGGTCTGATACACAAGCAGCAATCTGATCTCCATACAGTCAGGTAATAGTCACAGTTACAGGGGTCTGATACACAAGCAGCAATCTGATCCCTATACTGTCAGGTAATAGCGACAGTTACAGGGGTCTGATACACAAGCAGCAATCTGATCTCCATACAGTCAGCAAATAACGACAGTTGCAGGGGTCTGATACACAAGCAGCAATCTGATCTCCATACCGTCAGGTAATAGCGACAGTTGCAGGGGTCTGATACACAAGCAGCAATCTGATCTCCATACCGTCAGGTAATAGCGACAGTTACAGGGGTCTGATACACAAGCTGCAATCTGATCTCCATACAGTCAGGTAATAGCGATAGTTACAGGGGTCTGATACACAAGCAGCAATCTGATCTCCATACCGTCAGCTAATAGCGACAGTTACAGGGGTCTGATACACAAGAAGCAATCTGATCTCCATACAGTCAGCAAATAACGACAGTTACAGGGGTCTGATACACAAGCAGCAATCTGATCTCTATACAGTCAGGTAATAGCGACAGTTACAGGGGTCTGATACACAAGCAGCAATCTGATCTCCATACAGTCAGGTAATAGCGACAGTTACAGGGGTCTGATACACAAGCTGCAATCTGATCTCCATACAGTCAGGTAATAGCGATAGTTACAGGGGTCTGATACACAAGCAGCAATCTGATCTCCATACAGTCAGCTAATAACGACAGTTACAGGGGTCTGATACACAAGCAGCAATCTGATCTCCATACAGTCAGGTAATAGCGATAGTTACAGGGGTGTGATACAAAAGCAGCAATCTGATCTCCATACAGTCAGGTAATAGTGACAGTTACAGGGGTCTGATACACAAGCAGCAATCTGATCTCTATACTGTCAGGTAATAGCGACAGTTACAGGGGTCTGATACACAAGCAGCAATCTGATCTCCATACCGTCAGGTAATAGCGACAGTTACAGGGGTCTGATACACAAGCTGCAATCTGATCTCCATACAGTCAGGTAACAGCGACAGTTACAGGGATGGGATACACAAGCAGCAATCTGATCTCCATACAGTCAGGTAATAGCGACAGTTACAGGGGTCTGATACACAAGCAGCAATCTGATCTCCATACCGTCAGGTAATAGCGACAGTTACAGGGGTCTGATACACAAGCAGCAATCTGATCTCTATACAGTCAGGTAATAGTGACAGTTACAGGGGTCTGATACACAAGCAGCAATCTGATCTCCATACAGTCAGGTAATAGCGACAGTTACAGGGGTCTGATACACAAGCAGCAATCTGATCTCCATACCGCCAACTAATAGCGACAGTTACAGGGGTCGGATACACAAGCAGCAATCTGATCTCCATACAGTCAGGTAATAGCGACAGTTACAGGGGTCTGATACACAAGCAGCAATCTGATCTCCATACAGTCAGGTAATAGCGACAGTTACAGGGGTCTGATACACAAGCAGCAATCTGATCTCCATACAGTCAGGTAATAGTGACAGTTACAGGGGTCTGATACACAAGCAGCAATCTGATCCCTATACTGTCAGGTAATAGCGACAGTTACAGGGGTCTGATACACAAGCAGCATTCTGATCTCCATACAGTCAGGTAATAGCGACAGTTACAGGGGTCGGATACACAAGCAGCAATCTGATCTCCATACCGTCAGGTAATAGCGACAGTTACAGGGGTCGGATACACAAGCAGCAATCTGATCTCCATACAGTCAGGTAATAGCGACAGTTACAGGGGTCGGATACACAAGCAGCAATCTGATCTCCATACCGTCAGGTAATAGCGACAGTTACAGGGGTCGGATACACAAGCAGCAATCTGATCTCCATACAGTCAGGTAATAGCGACAGTTACAGGGGTCTGATACACAAGCAGCAATCTGATCTCCATACAGTCAGGTAACAGCGACAGTTACAGGGATCGGACACACAAGCAGCAATCTGATCTCTATACAGTCAGGTAATAGCGACAGTTACAGGGGTCTGATACACAAGCAGCAATCTGATCTCCATATAGTCAGGTAATAGCGACAGTTACAGGGGTCGGATACACAAGCAGCAATCTGATCTCCATACCGCCAACTAATAGCGACAGTTACAGGGGTCGGATACACAAGCAGCAATCTGATCTCCATACAGTCAGGTAATAGCGACAGTTACAGGGGTCTGATACACAAGCAGCAATCTGATCTCCATACAGTCAGGTAATAGCGACAGTTACAGGGGTCTGATACACAAGCAGCAATCTGATCTCCATACAGTCAGGTAATAGTGACAGTTACAGGGGTCTGATACACAAGCAGCAATCTGATCTCTATACCGTCAGGTAATAGCGACAGTTACAGGGGTCTGATACACAAGCAGCAATCTGATCTCCATACCGTCAGGTAATAGCGACAGTTACAGGGGTCTGATACACAAGCAGCAATCTGATCTCCATACCGTCAGGTAATAGCGACAGTTACAGGGGTCTGATACACAAGCAGCAATCTGATCTCCATACAGTCAGGTAATAGCGACAGTTACAGGGGTCTGATACACAAGCAGCAATCTGATCTCCATACCGTCAGGTAATAGCGACAGTTACAGGGGTCGGATACACAAGCAGCAATCTGATCCCTATACTGTCAGGTAATAGCGACAGTTACAGGGGTCTGATACACAAGCAGCAATCTGATCTCCATACAGTCAGGTAACAGCGACAGTTACAGGGATCGGACACACAAGCAGCAATCTGATCTCTATACAGTCAGGTAATAGCGACAGTTACAGGGGTCTGATACACAAGCTGCAATCTGATCTCCATACAGTCAGGTAATAGCGATAGTTACAGGGGTCTGATACACAAGCAGCAATCTGATCTCTATACCGTCAGGTAATAGCGACAGTTACAGGGGTCTGATACACAAGCAGCAATCTGATCTCCATACCGTCAGGTAATAGCGACAGTTACAGGGGTCTGATACACAAGTTGCAATTTGATCTCCATACAGTCAGGTAACAGCGACAGTTACAGGGATGGGATACACAAGCAGCAATCTGATCTCCATACAATCAGGTAATAGCGACAGTTACAGGGGTCTGATACACAAGCAGCAATCTGATCTCTATACAGTCAGGTAATAGTGACAGTTACAGGGGTCTGATACACAAGCAGAAATCTGATCTCCATACAGTCAGGTAATAGCGACAGTTACAGGGGTCTGATACACAAGCAGCAATCTGATCTCCATACAGTCAGGTAATAGCGACAGTTACAGGGGTCTGATACACAAGCAGCAATCTGATCTCTATACAGTCAGGTAATAGCGACAGTTACAGGGGTCTGATACACAAGCAGCAATCTGATCTCTATTCAGTCAGGTAATAGCGACAGTTACAGGGGTCTGATACACAAGCAGCAATCTGATCTCCACACAGTCAGGTAATAGCGACAGTTACAGGGGTCGGATACACAAGCAGCAATCTGATCTCCATACCGTCAACTAATAGCGACAGTTACAGGGGTCTGATACACAAGCAGCAATCTGATCTCCATACAGTCAGGTAATAGCGACAGTTACAGGGGTCTGATACACAAGCAGCAATCTGATCTCCATACAGTCAGGTAATAGCGACAGTTACAGGGGTCTGATACACAAGCAGCAATCTGATCTCCATACAGTCAGGTAATAGTGACAATTACTGGGGTCTGATACACAAGCAGCAATCTGATCTCTATACCGTCAGGTAATAGCGACAGTTACAGGGGTCTGATACACAAGCAGCAATCTGATCTCCATACAGTCAGGTAATAGCGACAGTTACAGGGGTCTGATACACAAGCAGCAATCTGATCTCCATACCGTCAGGTAATAGCGACAGTTACAGGGGTCTGATACACAAGCAGCAATCTGATCTCCATACAGTCAGGTAATAGCGACAGTTACAGGGGTCTGATACACAAGCAGCAATCTGATCTCCATACAGTCAGGTAATAGTGACAGTTACAGGGGTCTGATACACAAGCAGCAATCTGATCCCTATACTGTCAGGTAATAGCGACAGTTACAGGGGTCTGATACACAAGCAGCAATCTGATCTCCATACAGTCAGCAAATAACGACAGTTGCAGGGGTCTGATACACAAGCAGCAATCTGATCTCCATACCGTCAGGTAATAGCGACAGTTGCAGGGGTCTGATACACAAGCAGCAATCTGATCTCCATACCGTCAGGTAATAGCGACAGTTACAGGGGTCTGATACACAAGCTGCAATCTGATCTCCATACAGTCAGGTAATAGCGATAGTTACAGGGGTCTGATACACAAGCAGCAATCTGATCTCCATACCGTCAGCTAATAGCGACAGTTACAGGGGTCTGATACACAAGCAGCAATCTGATCTCCATACAGTCAGCAAATAACGACAGTTACAGGGGTCTGATACACAAGCAGCAATCTGATCTCTATACAGTCAGGTAATAGCGACAGTTACAGGGGTCTGATACACAAGCAGCAATCTGATCTCCATACAGTCAGGTAATAGCGACAGTTACAGGGGTCTGATACACAAGCTGCAATCTGATCTCCATACAGTCAGGTAATAGCGATAGTTACAGGGGTCTGATACACAAGCAGCAATCTGATCTCCATACAGTCAGCTAATAACGACAGTTACAGGGGTCTGATACACAAGCAGCAATCTGATCTCCATACCATCAGGTAATAGCGACAGTTACAGGGGTCTGATACACAAGCAGCAATCTGATCTCCATACCATCAGGTAATAGCGACAGTTACCGGGGTCAGATACACAAGCGGCAATCTGATCTCCATACAGTTAGGTAATATCGACAGTTACAGGGGTCTGATACACAAGCAGCAATCTGATCTCCATACAATCAGGTAATAGCGACAGTTACAGGGGTCTGATACACAAGCAGCAATCTGATCTCCATACAGTCAGGTAATAACGACAGTTACAGGGGTCTGATGCACAAGCAGCAATCTGATCTCCATACAGTCAGGTAATAGCGACAGTTACAGGGGTCTGATACACAAGCAGCAATCTGATCTCTATACCGTCAGGTAATAGCGACAGTTACAGGGGTCGGATACACAAGCAGCAATCTGATCCCTATACTGTCAGGTAATAGCGACAGTTACAGGGGTCTGATACACAAGCAGCAATCTGATCTCCATACAGTCAGGTAACAGCGACAGTTACAGGGATCGGACACACAAGCAGCAATCTGATCTCTATACAGTCAGGTAATAGCGACAGTTACAGGGGTCTGATACACAAGCTGCAATCTGATCTCCATACAGTCAGGTAATAGCGATAGTTACAGGGGTCTGATACACAAGCAGCAATCTGATCTCTATACCGTCAGGTAATAGCGACAGTTACAGGGGTCTGATACACAAGCAGCAATCTGATCTCCATACCGTCAGGTAATAGCGACAGTTACAGGGGTCTGATACACAAGTTGCAATTTGATCTCCATACAGTCAGGTAACAGCGACAGTTACAGGGATGGGATACACAAGCAGCAATCTGATCTCCATACAGTCAGGTAATAGCGACAGTTACAGGGGTCTGATACACAAGCAGCAATCTGATCTCTATACAGTCAGGTAATAGTGACAGTTACAGGGGTCTGATACACAAGCAGAAATCTGATCTCCATACAGTCAGGTAATAGCGACAGTTACAGGGGTCTGATACACAAGCAGCAATCTGATCTCCATACAGTCAGGTAATAGCGACAGTTACAGGGGTCTGATACACAAGCAGCAATCTGATCTCTATACAGTCAGGTAATAGCGACAGTTACAGGGGTCTGATACACAAGCAGCAATCTGATCTCTATTCAGTCAGGTAATAGCGACAGTTACAGGGGTCTGATACACAAGCAGCAATCTGATCTCCATACAGTCAGGTAATAGCGACAGTTACAGGGGTCGGATACACAAGCAGCAATCTGATCTCCATACCGTCAACTAATAGCGACAGTTACAGGGGTCTGATACACAAGCAGCAATCTGATCTCCATACAGTCAGGTAATAGCGACAGTTACAGGGGTCTGATACACAAGCAGCAATCTGATCTCCATACAGTCAGGTAATAGCGACAGTTACAGGGGTCTGATACACAAGCAGCAATCTGATCTCCATACAGTCAGGTAATAGTGACAATTACTGGGGTCTGATACACAAGCAGCAATCTGATCTCTATACCGTCAGGTAATAGCGACAGTTACAGGGGTCTGATACACAAGCAGCAATCTGATCTCCATACAGTCAGGTAATAGCGACAGTTACAGGGGTCTGATACACAAGCAGCAATCTGATCTCCATACCGTCAGGTAATAGCGACAGTTACAGGGGTCTGATACACAAGCAGCAATCTGATCTCCATACAGTCAGGTAATAGCGACAGTTACAGGGGTCTGATACACAAGCAGCAATCTGATCTCCATACAGTCAGGTAATAGTGACAGTTACAGGGGTCTGATACACAAGCAGCAATCTGATCCCTATACTGTCAGGTAATAGCGACAGTTACAGGGGTCTGATACACAAGCAGCAATCTGATCTCCATACAGTCAGCAAATAACGACAGTTGCAGGGGTCTGATACACAAGCAGCAATCTGATCTCCATACCGTCAGGTAATAGCGACAGTTGCAGGGGTCTGATACACAAGCAGCAATCTGATCTCCATACCGTCAGGTAATAGCGACAGTTACAGGGGTCTGATACACAAGCTGCAATCTGATCTCCATACAGTCAGGTAATAGCGATAGTTACAGGGGTCTGATACACAAGCAGCAATCTGATCTCCATACCGTCAGCTAATAGCGACAGTTACAGGGGTCTGATACACAAGCAGCAATCTGATCTCCATACAGTCAGCAAATAACGACAGTTACAGGGGTCTGATACACAAGCAGCAATCTGATCTCTCTATACAGTCAGGTAATAGCGACAGTTACAGGGGTCTGATACACAAGCAGCAATCTGATCTCCATACAGTCAGGTAATAGCGACAGTTACAGGGGTCTGATACACAAGCTGCAATCTGATCTCCATACAGTCAGGTAATAGCGATAGTTACAGGGGTCTGATACACAAGCAGCAATCTGATCTCCATACAGTCAGCTAATAACGACAGTTACAGGGGTCTGATACACAAGCAGCAATCTGATCTCCATACCATCAGGTAATAGCGACAGTTACAGGGGTCTGATACACAAGCAGCAATCTGATCTCCATACCATCAGGTAATAGCGACAGTTACCGGGGTCAGATACACAAGCGGCAATCTGATCTCCATACAGTTAGGTAATATCGACAGTTACAGGGGTCTGATACACAAGCAGCAATCTGATCTCCATACAATCAGGTAATAGCGACAGTTACAGGGGTCTGATACACAAGCAGCAATCTGATCTCCATACAGTCAGGTAATAACGACAGTTACAGGGGTCTGATGCACAAGCAGCAATCTGATCTCCATACAGTCAGGTAATAGCGACAGTTACAGGGATCTGATACACAAGCAGCAATCTGATCTCCATACAGTCAGGTAATAACTACAGTTACAGGGGTCTGATACACAAGCAGCAATCTGATCTCTATACAGTCTGGTAATAGTGACAGTTACAGGGGTCTGATACACAAGCAGCAATCTGATCTCCATACAGACAGCTAATAGTGACACTTACAGGGGTCTGATACACAAGCAGCAATCTGATCTCCATACAGTCAGGTAATAGTGACAGTTACAGGGGTCAGATACACAAGCAGCAATCTGATCTCCATACAGTCAGCTAATAGCGACAGTTACAGGGGTCTGATACACAAGCAGCAATCTGATCTCCATACAGTCAGGTAATAGCGACAGTTACAGGGGTCTGATACACAAGCAGCAATCTGATCTCCATACAGTCAGGTAATAGCGACAGTTACAGGGGTCTGATACACAAGCAGCAATCTGATCTCCATACAGTCAGGTAATATCAGTTACAGGGGTCTGATACACAGGCAGCAATCTGATCTCCATACAGTCAGGTAATAGTGACAGTTACAGGGGTCTGATACACAAGCAGCAATCTGATCTCCATACAGACAGCTAATAGCGACACTTACAGGGGTCTGATACACAGGCAGCAATCTGATCTCCATACAGTCAGGTAATAGTGACAGTTACAGGGGTCTGATACACAAGCAGCAATCTGATCTCCATACAGTCAGGTAATAGTGACAGTTACAGGGGTCTGATACACAAGCAGCAATCTGATCTCCGTACAGTCAGCTAATAGTGACAGTTACAGGGGTCTGATACACAAGCAGCAATCTGATCTCCATACAGACAGCTAATAGCGACACTTACAGGGGTCTGATACACAAGCAGCAATCTGATCTCCATACAGTCAGGTAATAGTGACAGTTACAGGGGTCAGATACACAAGCAGCAATCTGATCTCCATACAGTCAGCTAATAGCGACAGTTACAGGGGTCTGATACACAAGCAGCAATCCGATCTCCATACAGTCAGGTAATAGCGACAGTTACAGGGGTCTGATACACAAGCAGCAATCTGATCTCCATACAGTCAGGTAATATCAGTTACAGGGGTCTGATACACAGGCAGCAATCTGATCTCCATACAGTCAGGTAATAGTGACAGTTACAGGGGTCTGATACACAAGCAGCAATCTGATCTCCATACAGTCAGCTAATAGTGATAGTTACAGGGGTCTGATACACAAGCAGCAATCTGATCTCCATACAGTCAGGTAATAGTGATAGTTACAGGGGTCTGATACACAAGCAGCAATCTGATCCCCATACAGTCAGGTAATAGTGACAGTTACAGGGGTCTGATACACAAGCAGCAATCTGATCTCTATAGAGTCAGCTAATAGCGATAGTTACAGGGGTCTGATACACAAGCAGCAATCTGATCTCCATACAGTCAGCTAATAGCGACACTTACAGGGGTCTGATACACAAGCAGCAATCTGATCTCCATACAGTCAGCTAATAGCAATAGTTACAGGGGTCTGATCAGGATGCCAGAAAGGCCATGACCGTGAGTTTGATTTCCCCCACACATTGAGCATGAACAGCGCCCGACAGAATAGTGAGAAGTTGAAACACACTATAAGCTTTGTTGTTGATTTTTCTGTAAGTCCTTGCTGTGCTAAGCACCCCATACTGAGCTCTCCAGCACAAGTAGACATAAGTATAATAAGTCTCATCTCAAGGTAAAAGTTATGAGTTCCTGCACTGTGCAAAAAATCTGTGCAAGTCACAAAAAGGGAGTTTGTGAGGGACGATGGAGTGGACTATTCCCAGGCTATTGAATCAGGTAATGAACCTGATTTACAGATGGCCATAAATCCATTTGCATCACAAATGATGACGTTTGTCATATTTATATCTGATACTTTGAGCACATCTGTTACTTGGAACTGAAGAGGCAGCTTCGAGGCATTTTATGTGTAAATTGCACATACTAGGGGCATGGGGCACTATTCTCCTCCTTAGAGAGGCGTCCCAATGAAAAATTAGGTGCATATTTAAAATAGAAATTTTAGGCAGTGCACTTTGTGGCAATGGACACACCTACTCCAGATATAAGACATTTGCAGAAGCGTAAGAGTAACCTCACATTGATGCATGTCTGGAGAACTCACAATTTATGTTTTAACTCTATTTAATCTCATAATCTTTTCTATTTTTTTAACCTTCTGCTAAGTAAATGTAAGACATGAGCTGAATGACATGAAATAGACATCTGGATTAACTCTACAGCCCATGCGTTTGCTGAATGGTTTTCTTGGCAATTTTCTGACAGATAAATTATTTTAATGAATTTAGAATGACATTGTGGAAAAGGAAAAATCTGTTCTTTATCGTGTTTCAGTAATTTATCAGCCTTAATTTCCCGGGAAGCCCCTTGAAGCTGTCGTAGTGTGGTTGGCCCTGGAAACCTCCTTGCATATCTCTTGTGTGTAAGGGTTGGGTTATTGTCCATACTCATGACATAGAAAACTAGACCCTCAGTCACAGAACAGGTGCTCACACTAAAACAGGGAGGATTAGTATATAATTTGTTGCTGGCTCCAGAGTAGTAGTATACATTCCTGAAATTAGTGAAATAAATAGTTTTGGCACATAAGCCAGCAGCGTAGACACTTAAAGTCTGATTCTGACTTGGGAGCAAAGCAAAATAAAAAAGAAAACCAAGTGACTCTGTAACTGGAACAAACCATGCTACAAATTAATGGGGGGGGGGGGGGGGGGGGGGTCGGAATGCATTTATTATTATGCATGCAGGTAGTTACTGGCTTATTCTGCATGTAGCCCACAGATGCTGGACAGCTTTATTTTACTTTCCCCGATCGGCACAGGAGATGCTCCCAGATGACAGGGAGAGTGGGCAGGTCTCCTGTGAAGTGGGAGGTCCAACCAGCCGATGACACAATTTGTGCTGAATCACATCATTGTAGCTCCGCCCCCGCGTCACAGTGCCAGTAATTGCTGAATTGTATCACATGGGCAGGGCATCGTCATGCCCCCAGCGCCGCCACTGTTGCCACTATATTCCCCCCCCCCTGCAGTGACGACCTAGGTTGGGAACTAAGATTTTTTGAGCAAGATAGGTCAATGGGCAGGCTGATATATTTATGTGGCCCTTGAACTTATGAGGGGTCCACACATTCCTTTAGCAGATGGGTGTCATATTTGGAAATCTGCATAGATGCGCTTGGCTACTGAGCATGACATCAGATCACCAATCTACATTCATGCAGTTCAAGCACCAGGAATGGACATGTTGGACAGTGAATGAGGAGATCTTCTCTCCCTGTCATGAAATACTGACCAGCAGAGACTGAACGTACATTGCTGAATATCAAAGGATAAATGCATTGGGAGAAATAATCCTGCCGTTCCTGGAGGCAGAGCCTGTGGTAGGGGCTTGGTGCATGGATGTTGCTTGGTTTGTGGTGCAGCGCAGAACAGGGATTTCTGTTTATGGAATCCGGTTGTTGAATGAGATAAAGGGCTGAAGAGGGCTCATTATCAGGGAGCTGCTGCTGTGGGGGCTGGGTGTATACTTGGCCAGTGTGTGTGTGCGCTGTGCAGGGTCACCCTCTGCAATTTCCGCTCCACAAAATGACCTGAATCTTACAACAGATAAGAGCTTATGGATTTGGGGTATCAGCCTTTTAGTTTTAATGGGTTTCATGTTGAGTTGATGCAGAGAATTACATTTCCACATTCACTCACTTTACTATATCTCACACACACACAAAATTACCACCTTTAATGACAAAACGTCCAGGTCCCCAGTCTTCAGTCCCCATGTCCCCATGTCCCCATACCCAGTCCCCAGGTCCCCAGTCCCCATGTCCCCATGTCCCCATACCCAGTCCCCAGTCTCCAGGTCCCCATACCCAGTCCCCAGTCTCCAGGTCCCCAGTCTCCATGTCTCCATTTCCCCAGTCTCCAGGTCCCCAGTCTCCAGTCCCCATACCCAGTCCCCATGTCCCCATTTCCCCAGTCTCCAGGTCCCCAGTCTCCAGTCCCCATTTCCCCAGTCTCCAGGTCCCCAGTCTCCAGTCCCCATGTCCCCATTTCCCCAGTCTCCAGGTCCCCAGTCGCACTCTTAATATAGATGAGAGATGATGGAGACTAAATAGAGCAGTAATAGGAGAAAACAATGTAAAAGTTTTTTGGATTGAAAGCGGCCTAAAGAGCTGCAGGTTTGGTGCTGATGTTCGGATGTCTGGATGTGATCAATATCCCGACCGCGTATATTGTGGTGCTCAGAATACCACCACTTGTCAGTTTCTGGGCGCCGGCATCCCGATGCTGGAATCCCAAAGGTAATTAGTGGGGTTGAGGGGAGGGTTAGCGTTAGGCACTAAGGGGGGAGGGATAGCGTTAGGCATTAAGGGGGGAAGGTTAGGATTAGGGTGCGGGGAGGGGGAGGATAGGTTATGGAGCAAGGAAGAAGGAGGTTAGGTTTAGGCACTAGGGGGAGGGTTAGGGTCAGGCACTGGGGAGGGAGGGTTAGGGTAGGGGGAGGGTTAGGGGCAGGGAGAGGGAGGGTTAGGGGTAGGGAGAGGGGGAGGTTAGGGTCAGGCACTGGGGAGGGAGGGAGGGGTAGGGAGAGGGGGAGGTTAGGGTCAGGCATCGGGGAGGGAGGGTTAGGGTAGGGAGTGGGGGAGGGGAGGGTAGGGTCAGGCACTGGGGGGAGATTAGGGTCAGGCACTGGGGACGGAGGGAGGGAGGGGGAGGGGGAGGGAGAGGGGTAGGGAGAGGGGGAGGGTTAGAATACTGATGAGAAGTGTCTGTATTCTAACCCTGTCGGCATGCTGGTATCGGAATTCTGACCACCAGGATCCCCAGTGCCGGTGTCCTGTACCCAGCCCCTCTCCTCTCTTTTCCTTGGGGCACATTTCTAGTTAGCAGACGCATCTCTCCAGAGCGCAGAGTAATTGTGTACGTGGATATCTGCCGAGCTGGCCATGGAGGTCACCGGTACAAAGCCAAGTTGCCGTATGGTGCACACGTAGTATGCTTCATCCTCCACAGGACCCTCCTCGCTCCAAGTGTATTTATATACACAGCAAGCCCTGAGCTCCAGGTACATAAACAGCGACAGCACCGTTACCCCAGCCTCTGTCTCTTCTCAGGACCATAGTTACAGTACTGAGAATGAATGGGGGTGGAGGGAGCTCACACAGTCCCAAATGTTCTTACTGTACTATAATAATAATAATAATAATAATAATAATAATAATAATAATAATAATCAAAGCTCACCTCAATGTAATGAGCAGCTTCTGATATCAATGCTATTTTAATGAAGCTTATTAACAGCATAGAAGTGCTTAATGTGCAACTGTAAATGGGAGAAAAGAAAAATGTTTCTAAAAAATGCACAGAATTATATGTAAAAGTAAATAAAAATAAAAGTAAAATAATATAATAAAATGAAACTAAAATGAAAATGAAAGTAAAATAAAATAAGGAATAGTAACATGAATAATTATAAACATAAATGGATTAGCAGAAGTGACAGGGATTGAGCATGAAGACACATGCACATACGCTACTAATGTAATCGCTCTCTTGGGGATAATGTATAACTATGGTATGGCTGGGCGTGAGCCTCTGTACACAGTCCGGTTCACTTACCGTATCTCTCTTTTCCAGGACATGTAAAAGGCTCCACGGTGGAAATCTGCAGAATTTAGTGGTGAAGGGAATAGAACAAATCCTGGTTAATCCAAAAATGAACATAAACCAAACCAAATGGGAAAGTATGCAGATGGAAACTATAAGGAACAAAGACAGCTTGATAATAAGGGACGAGGCCTGAATGCTATAGATAAACAGAACTATCAAAATGAAACTACCAGACTGACGTGGTGAATGGGCAAACGTGTACTACGAACCTATTTTTTACTCCATGTTAATTGTAACATTCAACAGTTTTATTTTGACTATTATTGCGCTTTGTACTCAAGTACTACAAGTTTCAGCATGGTAGCACCTCTTATTATGTTTAAAATAAGGGTGTGCAGTCCAAGCCCCTTCCCCCTTCCCTCTCTTTGTGTGTATATATTGTACACTTGAAGGCTGAGACTCCTGCTTGGTATTAGCGCCCCACATCCTACTTTGCATCCTACTAATATTAGAATGGATACTACAGTATTATAAATAAGTCCTGGATGAATTGACATAATGTGTTAGTATTAGAGATGTTAGGGATCCATCTTATGGGGGTCACCTTGACGTGGTGGATGGGCACACATGTACTAAGAACCTCACTTATACGCCATGTTAATTGTAGAGTTTATCGGGATTATTTTGGCTATCATTGTTTCTTAGCACTGAGAGTGTGCGCCTGCATTTTCTGTTTCCTGCTCTCAGACTGCATCTACTATATGGTTCTGGTCAAAGATCCTACTGAAGACTACAGAAAAGAACAACAAGAAATATTATTAGAAGGTCACCATTAAGGAATTCTGACAAAAAAGAATATGATCATCTCTACAATATCCACCCAATATCCCAGGTTTTTACCAGCTTCCAAAAAATTCAAAAAGACCTCAGAAATCTACCGGGCCGCCCTACTCAGCTGGGAATACATTTCATCAGTTCAAATTAGGGGTGAGCGGGTTCGGATTTCTGAAATCCGAACCCCCCCGAGCCCCCCCGATCCGAGTCCGATCCGAGTCAGGCTCGACTTTTCCCGCCTGACTCGGATCTGAAATCGAGGCAAAACGTCATCATCCCGCCTTCCGAGTCTCGCGGGTTTTGGATCCTATATAAGGTACCCGCGTCGGCGCCATTTTCTCACTCGGCTGTGGACAGTGAAGAGGGAGGGTGGGAGTTAGGGCTGTGTAGTGTAGTGTAGTGTAGTGTAGTGTAGTGTAGTGCTGCTGTTGTCCACTACTTCAAAGTCCATAGGGGCTGGCTGTGTTGTGCTGTGCTGCTGTTGTTAATAGGGGCTGTGTCCACTACTTCAAAGTCCATAGGGGCTGGCTGGACTGTGTTGTGCAGTCAGTTCTCCATAGGGGCTGTGTCCACTCCAAAGTCCTGTGCAGTGTCCCAGTCCTAAAGGAGTGCTGTAGTGTTGTCCAGGGGGTGCTCTGTCCATCAGGGGTGCTCCCCCCAAGTGCTAAAAAAATAATATATTTTCTGTGTTTGTGAATTGTGTGCGCAGTAGCCGCACGTGCATCAACAAAGTAGTGCCAAGCGTGCGCCTGTGTCATAAGTAAAGGGCCGGCTGGCTTGACCGTTAAAGGGTGCTGTAACCCCCGAAAGTACACTCCAGTCCAAACCAAAAAAAAATTATTTTCTGTGTTTGTGAATTGTGTGCGCAGTAGCCGCACGTGCATCAACAAAGTAGTGCCAAGCGTGCGCCTGTGTCATAAGTAAAGGGCCGGCTGGCTTGACCGTTAAGGGTGCTGTAACCCCCGAAAGTACACTCCAGTCCAAACCAAAAAAAAAATTATTTTCTGTGTTTGTGAATTGTGTGCGCAGTAGCCGCACGTGCATCAACAAAGTAGTGCCAAGCGTGCGCCTGTGTCATAAGTAAAGGGCCGACTGGCTTGACCGTTAAGGGTGCTGTAACCCCCGAAGTACACTCCAGTCCAAACCAAAAAAAAAATTATTTTCTGTGTTTGTGAATTGTGTGCGCAGTAGCCGCACGTGCATCAACAAAGTAGTGCCAAGCGTGCACCTGTGTCATAAGTAAAGGGCCGGCTGGCTTTACCGTTAAGGGTGCTGTAACCCCCGAAAGTACACTCCAGTCCAAACCAAAAAAAAAATTATTTTCTGTGTTTGTGAATTGTGTGCGCAGTAGCCGCACGTGCATCAACAAAGTAGTGCCAAGCGTGCGCCTGTGTCATAAGTAAAGGGCCGGCTGGCTTGACCGTTAAGGGTGCTGTAACCCCCGAAAGTACACTCCAGTCCAAACCAAAAAAAAATTATTTTCTGTGTTTGTGAATTGTGTACGCAGTAGCCGCACGTGCATCAATAAAGTAGTGCCAAGCGTGCGCCTGTGTCATAAGTAAAGGGCCGGCTGGCTTGACCGTTAAGGGTGCTGTAACCCCCGAAAGTACACTCCAGTCCAAACCAAAAAAAAAAATATTTTCTGTGTTTGTGAATTGTGTGCGCAGTAGCCGCACGTGCATCAACAAAGTAGTGCCAAGCGTGCACCTGTGTCATAAGTAAAGGGCCGGCTGGCTTGACCGTTAAGGGTGCTGTAACCCCCGAAAGTACACTCCAGTCCAAACCAAAAAAAAAATATTTTCTGTGTTTGTGAATTGTGTGCGCAGTAGCCGCACGTGCATCAACAAAGTAGTGCCAAGCGTGCGCCTGTGTCATAAGTAAAGGGCCGGCTGGCTTGACCGTTAAAGGGTGCTGTAACCCCCAAAGTACACTCCAGTCCAAACCAAAAAAAAAATAATTTTCTGTGTTTGTGAATTGTGTGCGCAGTAGCCGCACGTGCATCAACAAAGTAGTGCCAAGCGTGCGCCTGTGTCATAAGTAAAGGGCCGGCTGGCTTGACCGTTAAAGGGTGCTGTAACCCCCAAAGTACACTCCAGTCCAAACCAAAAAAAAAATTATTTTCTGTGTTTGTGAATTGTGTGCGCAGTAGCCGCACGTGCATCAACAAAGTAGTGCCAAGCGTGCGCCTGTGTCATAAGTAAAGGGCCGGCTGGCTTGACCGTTAAAGGGTGCTGTAACCCCCGAAAGTACACTCCAGTCCAAACCAAAAAAAAATTATTTTCTGTGTTTGTGAATTGTGTGCGCAGTAGCCGCACGTGCATCAACAAAGTAGTGCCAAGCGTGCGCCTGTGTCATAAGTAAAGGGCCGGCTGGCTTGACCGTTAAGGGTGCTGTAACCCCCGAAAGTACACTCCAGTCCAAACCAAAAAAAAAATTATTTTCTGTGTTTGTGAATTGTGTGCGCAGTAGCCGCACGTGCATCAACAAAGTAGTGCCAAGCGTGCGCCTGTGTCATAAGTAAAGGGCCGGCTGGCTTGACCGTTAAAGGGTGCTGTAACCCCCGAAAGTACACTCCAGTCCAAACCAAAAAAAAATTATTTTCTGTGTTTGTGAATTGTGTGCGCAGTAGCCGCACGTGCATCAACAAAGTAGTGCCAAGCGTGCGCCTGTGTCATAAGTAAAGGGCCGGCTGGCTTGACCGTTAAAGGGTGCTGTAACCCACAAAGTACACTCCAGTCCAAACCCAAAAAAAAATTATTTTCTGTGTTTAGCCGCACGTATATATCAAATCGATATAACATAAATGGAGGACCAAACTTTCTCCGATAAAAATAAAATAGAGAAAGATCAAGAACCACTTCCTCCTAGTGCTGAAGCTGCTGCCACTAGTCATGACATAGACGATAACATGCCATCAACGTCGTCTGCCAAGGCCGATGCCCAATGTCATAGTAGAGGGCACATACAATCCCAAATGGCAAAGTTCAGGAAAATGACCTTGAAAAAGACATTTAAATCAGCTGAAGAGAAACGTAAACTTGCCAATATGCCATTTACGACACGGAGTGGCAAGGAACGGCTAAGGTCGATCCCTAGTATGTTCATGACTAGTGGTTCAGCTTCACATGACGATGGAAGCCCTCCTCCCACTAAAAAAATCAAAAGAGTTAAGCTGGCAAAAGCACAGCGAAGAACTGTGCTTTCTAAGAAGATATCACAAATCCCCAAGGAGAGTCCAAGTGTGGTGGTGGTTGCGATGCCTGACCTTCCCAGCACTGGACGGGAAGAGGTGGCTCTTTCCACCATTTGCACGCCCCCTGCAAGTGCTGAAAGGAGCACCCACAGTCCACTTGCTGATATGCAAATTGAAGATGTCACTGTTGAAGTACAACAGGATGAGGATACTGGTGTAGCTGGCGCTGAGGAGGAAGTTGGCGAGGAGGATTCTGATGGTGATGTGGTTTGTTTAAATCAGGCTCCGGGGGAGACAGTTGTTGTCCGTGGGATGAAAAAGCCCATCACGGTCATGCCTGGGCAGAAGACCAAACATTCCACCTCTTTGGTCTGGCAATATTTCTATCCAAATCCGGACAACAACTGTCTTGCCATATGTACCATATGTAAAGGTGAAATAAGTAGGGGTAGGGACGTCAACCACCTAGGAACATCCTCCCTTATACGGCACCTGCAGCGCGTTCATAAAAAGTTACTGTCAAGTTCAGAAACTTTGGCTAAGACCGTAAGAAGTCCAGGGACACCTAAATCCCGTTGTCCTGTTGTATCCAAGTGCCTGCAAACCACACCGTCAACTCCCTCCTCGTCAATTTCCTCCTTAGTTAGGATCGGAAGTAGTCCTGCAGGCCATGTCACTGGCATGACTGACTCTCCTATCCGGGATTCCTCCGGAGGATCCTGCATTGCTACGCCTACTGCTGCCGCTGCTGCTGTTGCTGCTGCTGGGAGTCGTTCATCATCCCAGAGAGGAAGTAGGAACACCACTACTTTTACTAAACAATTGACCCTCCAACAGTCCTTAGCGAGGAGGATGAAGTACGACAGCAGTCATCCTGAAGCAAAACGTATAACTGAGGCCTTGACTGCTATGTTGGTGTTAGACGTGCGTCCGGTATCCGCCATTAGTGCAGTGGGATTTAGACAATTGATGGAGGTAGTGTGTCCCCGGTTCCAAATCCCATCTAGATTCCACTTCACTAGGCAGGCGATACCGAGACTGTACAGAAACGTCAGAAAAAGTGTCCTCAGTGTCCTGAAAAATGCCGTTGTACACAATGTCCACTTAACCACGGACATGTGGACAAGTGGAACAGGGCAGACTAAGGACTATATGACTGTGACAGCCCACTGGGTAGATGTATCACCTTACGCAGCAACAGCAGCAGCGTCACCAGTAGCAGCATCTCAGAAATGCCAGCTCGTTACAAGGCAGGCTACGCTGTGTATCACCGGTTTCAGTAAGAGGCACACCGCCGACAACCTCTTAGAGAAACTGAGGGAAATCATCGCCCAGTGGCTTACCCCACTTAGACTCTCCTGGGGATTTGTGATATCTGACAACGCCACCAATATTGTGCGGGCATTACATCTGGGCAAATTCCAGCACGTCCCATGTTTTGCTCACACAATAAACTTGGTGGTGCAGAATTTTCTGAAAAGCGACAGGGGCGTGCAGGAGACGCTTTGGGTGGCCCGAAAAATTTCTGGCCACTTTCGCCATTCAGCGACTGCGTGCCGAAGACTGGAGCGCCAGCAAACACTCTTGAACCTGCCCCGCCATCACCTGAAGCAAGAGGTTGTGACGCGGTGGAACTCAACCCTCTATATGCTTCAGAGGATGGAGGAGCAGCAAAAGGCCATACAAGCCTATACATCCACCTATGACATAGGCAAAGGAGGGGGTATGCATCTGACTCAAGCGCAGTGGAGAATGATTTCCGTGTTGTGCAAGGTTCTCCAGCCCTTCGAACTTGCCACACGTGAAGTCAGTTCAGACACTGCCAGCTTGAGTCAGGTCATTCCCCTCATCAGGCTTTTGCAGAAGCAGCTGGAGAAAGTGAAGGAGGAGCTAAGACGGAGCGATTCCGCTCGGCATGTGGGACTTGTGGATGAAGCCCTTCATTCGCTTTGCCAGGATTCCAGGGTGGTCAATCTGTTGAAATCAGACCACTACGTTTTGGCCACCGTGCTCGATCCTAGGTTTAAAGCCTATGTGGTGTCTCTCTTTCCGGCCGACACAAGCCTGCAGAGGTGCAAAGACCTGCTGGTGAACACACTGTCAGCTGAAGCGGAACGTGACACGTCAACGGCTCCTTCTTCATTTTCTCCTGCAACTGGGGCTGCCAGGAAAAAACTTAGGTATCCTAAGCAACCCGCTGGCGGTGATGCAGGGCAGGCAGGACCAAGTTTGGACATCTGGTCCGGACTGAAGGACCTGGCAACAATTTCTGACATGTCTACTGTCACTGCATATGATACTGTCACCATTGACAGAATGGTGGAGGATTACATCGGTGACAGCATCCAAGTAGGCATGGCAGACAGTCCATACCTGTACTGGCAGGAAAAAGAGGCAATTTGGAGGCCCCTGTACAAACTGGCTCTATTTTACCTGAGTTGCCCCCCCTCCAGTGTGTACTCCGAAAGAGTGTTTAGTGCAGCCGGGAACCTTGTCAGCGAAAGGCGTAGGAGGTTGCTTCCACAGAATGTGGAGAAGATGATGTTCATCAAAATGAATTATCAGCTCTTCCAGGGAGACCAGCCTCCAGAAGGTACAGAGGGACCTGTGGTGGTGGATTCAAGTGGGGACGAGTTAATACTTTGTGAGGATGAGGATGTACACACTGAAGAGGGTGAGGAATCGGTGGATGAGGAGGATGAGGATGACATCTTGCCTCCATAGAGCCAGTTTGTGCAGGGACACATTAATTGCCAGCTTGTTTTGTGGGGGCCCAAACGAACCAATCATTTCAGCCACAGTTGTGTGGCAGACCCTGGCGCTGAAATGATTGGTTTGTTAAAGTGTGCATGTCCTGTTTATACAACATAAGGGTGGGTGGGAGGGCCCAAGGACAATTCCATCTTGCACCTCTTTTTTTTCTTTGCATTATGTACAGTTTTGGGCCTAGTTTTTCAAACTGCCATCCTGTCTGCCACTGCAGTTTCACGCCTAGATGGGTCACGTGTTTGTGCCGCCCACTCGTGTCGCTTAGCATAGTCATCCAGCTACCTCGGTGCAACGTTTTGGACATAAAAACAATATTGTGAGGTGTGAGGTGTTCAGAATAGACTGGAAATGAGTGGAAATTAAGGTTATTGAGGTTAATAATAGCATAGGAGCAGAAAAACCTACAAATTCTGTGATTTTAGCTGTTTTTATGCTTTTTTAAAAAAAAATACAGATCCAAAACACAAAACCCAGAACCCAAAACACGGAAGGGTGGTTTTGGCAAAACCAATCCAGATCCAAAACACGAAGAAAGATCCAGATCCAAAACCAAAACACAAAACACGAAAAGTGGCCGGTGCACACCCCTAGTTCAAATCATTCTCAATACATAGACTACTTTCTGCAACCCTTAGTTTAATAACAAAGAAACTACATCAAAGATTCAATTGCAGTTTTACAAATCATCTCAAACCAGCAATGGGACAATAATCAGCTACATGTGACGTCAAATCCCTATACACCTGCATGAAACATGAGGATGGTTGTGCACCCACATACCACTAACTGCACCCACACTGAACTTCCTACAACCCAAATACACTTTATCAGAGGTGGAACAGAATGCATCATCGTAGACCACAATTATTTCTGGATTGAAACTAGAACCGCAATGGGAACACGTTCATGCCCAGCTATGGAATTTTATTCATAGTCAATGGGAGAACGACTATTTGTAATAATAATCCCTTCATCACCCATTTAAAATGCTGGATTAGATTCATAGATGATTTTCTTTTCATTTGAGACGGAGAAGATACTCAACGACACTCTTTCCTCAATTACGATATTTGCAACACTTTCAGCTTGAAATTTACCTCCAACTATAGCCGAGAAAAAATGTGATTTGTTTTTGGACATTATATTTTGAAAACATAGATTTCAAAGAAGCGCTTGTATTCTTGAAAAACTATAATGATGTAATGATGCCTATAAGGAACCGTGATACTTGCAGTAAAATATATAATAAATAAAAATATATATATTCACTGTAAATGAGAGTATGGAGTTGTAACTACTTGTATTCTAGTATGATAGACCGGTAATGTTTGCATACACAAGTCATTCAATACATAAATCAAAGCAACATGTTTATAGCTCTCTCTGTGATATTATGTGTGTATGTACATGTTCCCCGGAACTGACATAGCCGGCTGGTTCAGGATCGGCAATAATAGTCTCTTGCCCTACCTTTCCCTAGCTGTGATGATCCTCAATCAGCCTCATCCACTGACGGTTATTAACCAACGCGTTTCGTCATCAACATAACTTTGTCGAGGTGTCTGCGTGCCGAACAGAATGTTCCTTTTAACCCTGTGGGGTTCTTTTGATTGGTTAATTGGCTGTAGATTGATTGAATAGTGTATAAGAATAATACCTAGAATAGTGTAGAAGAAAGCACAAACTCTGCAGAACATCCTTACTGCAAGTTGTCTACCTCCAGAAAGAACTAACCCAGCACTAAATCAGGAAGAAATCCATTTCTGTCTAAACTGCAAAGCATGCAGGGAAGTAGGGAGTAACGCTACCAGACCAACAATGAACTTACGTTCAAAGGCCGAGAACAAAGTTTAAAATGAGACCGCATCTGAGCTGCACTACAGAAGGTGTTGTGTACTTATTGGAGTGCCCATGCGGCATACAATATATAGGCCAGACCATAAGAAAATGAAAAATCAGAGAAGTGAGGCACAACAGCACCCTGCTAACTTCCGGGGATAGACACTCTGTCCTGGCAAAAGGAAGACCAAGCGGTAGACACACGGATGCCACAGATGGCTGAGTAACTCATATTATTGCCGATCCTGAACCAGCCGCCTATGTCAGTTCCGGGGAACATGTAAATACACACGTAATATCACAGAGAGAGCTATAAACATGTTGCTTTGATTTATGTATTGAATGTCTTGTGTATGCAAACATTACCGGTCTATCATACTAGAGTACAAGTAGTTACAACTCCATACTCTCATTTACAGTGAATATACTTATATTTTTATTTATTATATATTTTATTGTCAGTATCACGGTTCATTACAGGCATCATTACATCATTATAGTATTTCAAGAATACAAGCGCTTCTTTATATTTTGAAATCATATTTGTTGGTCATCTCTAAGTGACCAAACTAATTGAAAGCAGCTTAAACAGAGGTGGGAGCGCAAGATAATTTAACCTTTATATTGAAATCTATGTGGAAGAACGGACACTCAAAACTAAAACATACAAAACAGACGTAGAGTGCAACAATTATCTTCAGGCTTCCAGCAATCATCACCCTAAATGGATTCAAAATATCCCTGGAGGACAATGTCAGAGGGTTCAGAGGAATTGCACAAGCGGTATTATCTTTAAAGAACAAAGTTCTTCTCTGAGGTATAGATTCATTGACAGAAGATACAAATTGAAAGATGTCAACAGATCCCTGAGCAAAATAAGAAAGATGAACAGAAGATAAACTAAATGACTGTATAGGAGTGGAGAGGGTTAAACCTCCTAGGCTGGGGGCGGACCTGTGTGGGGAATCATGTGATAATTAGGGCCTATGGGTTTTTAGGGTTGTAGGTATTAGCAGGGATATTAGAGTTGTTGGAGGCGGAGTCAGCCTCTTTTGTTCCTGTCTTCCCTCCCTCCCTAAATTTTATTTTCTATTGGTGTTTGGTGATTTCTTCATTGGCTATTTTAGACGGGAAAGAACGGCAGATTACCTATTAGAGCTGTGAATATCGGTTTATTCTTTGTTTCGCTCACCTACGTTGACTGTTAAAGTCTGCTGGACCACCCTGCCGGGGGCAGCATCATCACCTTACCCGGTGGGTAGTCCAGGTAGAAGGCTTGAGCGTATGTGTTGTGGTTGGAGTGTTTATAGTGTTAGGTTTGGGCTGTTAGCCGTTCTTTCTTTGCCACCATATTTAAATTGATTTAATTAATTTTAGTAACTAATTCATTATCTGTTATTTAAATAAAATAACTAACAAATTCTGCCAAATACAAGTCTCTGAGTCTTTATTTCAATTGAGTATATTTTATTGTCACTGATTCGCACGCGGGTCACTCCTCAGATGATGGGAGGTTTAATGAACTTTTAAAGTATAACCCAAAGAAGAATCCATCAGACCCATCCAGGATTACATACATGGCATTGGCCAATATAACAGCAGGACTAAACACTTGGTACTAATTCTTCACAGAAAACAGGCAACTCTGGATGATGACCTGAAAGATAAACCCCGCGGCTAATTGAATATGCCCCATACTGTACCCCGGAAGTAAAGATTCCTATCAGTTGTCATACAGAAGGACGCATAGTTATTAGAGTGCCCACGCGGCCTCTAACATGTGGGCCAGACAAGAAGAGAAATGAAAATCAGAATAAGGAAGTATATACACAATATAAGCAGAGTAATTACTACATACATACCACCCATAGCGACTCTAAACAATTCTACTTAAAACATGGAAAAGATGCCAATGGTTTAAAACTCCATAGAATCCCATTAGTGAGCAAAGACTGCGCATAAATCCTGATTTTTCGGCGGCTATTTTATTGAATAGCCTTTCCCCACGCCATGCGGCTAGTTGAACACCCCCCAATGGTATCATTGACACATACCTCTTGTATATTTTCACATGTTTTATAGCCATCCTTGAAGGAGTCTGTGAGTAAAATGCGTTAGTGGGCTTTGTGACCACTGCACACATTCCCATGATGTCACGCGTCAAGTTGGCATCCACCAATCGCCTCCAATCACTGCCAGCTTCTGACACCTTTGGGGACAGTAACAAGGTAAGAAGCGTGCCGGGATTACTTCCACGCACATCTATACATTTTCCCCAAAAGAACGGTAACATTATTAGTGCCTGTGTTGTCCTTCTTAGTCCCTGTCTATTCTGCTTATACATTTAGGTTTATATTCCTGTTTGTCCTCATTTTATTCATTTATCTTTTCCAGTTTATTTTTACATAGAATTCAAAGCACTTTTTAGAATTGTTCTTCCATCTCCTATTTATATTTGCATTCAGCATTTCTAGTCTGTTTATATGTGATTATTGTACACACCATCATCCAAACATACATTGTATAAATCACTACCATCTTGAATGTCAGTTACATATATGTGTAACAGTAATCACTGAATTAGGAAAATCCTTAAAGGACGGTGCTGTGTTGGTACTGCAGCTGCAGTGAGTACAGGCCAGTGTATGCAGCACTAAGGCATTATGGTCTATCAGACAAATAACTCAAAATAGATTTATGGGCCTATTTGTAAAGTATTCCCCAAAAACACCTGTTGCCAGTATGCACCCACAAATATTGAATGTAACACGGAGGAAGGTACCGCAGTAAGTATCTCTGATATCTGCCCTGGTCCCTGTCAGAATGGAAGAGCACTACTTTGCATTCTCCAATATGGCTCCTCCAAGGATGATGCTTCATTCTCCTACCAAGATGGCCACTGGAATTATGGGAGTCTGAGGTATCCCCCTTAGCTCCAGGAGACCTGCTTCTTTTACCCCCGATACTGCTATTCCAGCACCCTGCACCGCTTTCCAGCATCCAGAAGACAGTCATCGACTGGTGAACTGTCCCAACCCTGCTCTGCTACAAGCTCACTTCATGCCTCAACGGATGTTACAGTGAGTATGGCTGTACCTTCACTTATCAATAAACTACACTACTATTTAGTAGGGGTGAGCGGGTTCGGATTTCTGAAATCCGAACCCCCCCGAGCCCCCCCCAATCCGAGTCCGATCCGAGTCAGGCTCGACTTTTCCCGCCTGACTCGGATCTGAAATCGAGGCAAAACGTCATCATCCCGCCTTCCGAGTCTCGCGGGTTTTGGATCCTATATAAGGTACCCGCGTCGGCGCCATTTTCTCACTCGGCTGTGGACAGTGAAGAGGGAGGGTGGGAGTTAGGGCTGTGTAGTGTAGTGTAGTGTAGTGTAGTGTAGTGCTGCTGTTGTCCACTACTTCAAAGTCCATAGGGGCTGGCTGTGTTGTGCTGTGCTGCTGTTGTTAATAGGGGCTGTGTCCACTACTTCAAAGTCCATAGGGGCTGGCTGGACTGTGTTGTGCAGTCAGTTCTCCATAGGGGCTGTGTCCACTCCAAAGTCCTGTGCAGTGTCCCAGTCCTAAAGGAGTGCTGTAGTGTTGTCCAGGGGGTGCTCTGTCCATCAGGGGTGCTCCCCCCAAGTGCTAAAAAAATAATATATTTTCTGTGTTTGTGAATTGTGTGCGCAGTAGCCGCACGTGCATCAACAAAGTAGTGCCAAGCGTGCGCCTGTGTCATAAGTAAAGGGCCGGCTGGCTTGACCGTTAAAGGGTGCTGTAACCCCCGAAAGTACACTCCAGTCCAAACCAAAAAAAAAATTATTTTCTGTGTTTGTGAATTGTGTGCGCAGTAGCCGCACGTGCATCAACAAAGTAGTGCCAAGCGTGCGCCTGTGTCATAAGTAAAGGGCCGGCTGGCTTGACCGTTAAAGGGTGCTGTAACCCCCGAAAGTACACTCCAGTCCAAACCAAAAAAAAAATTATTTTCTGTGTTTGTGAATTGTGTGCGCAGTAGCCGCACGTGCATCAACAAAGTAGTGCCAAGCGTGCACCTGTGTCATAAGTAAAGGGCCGGCTGGCTTGACCGTTAAGGGTGCTGTAACCCCCGAAAGTACACTCCAGTCCAAACCAAAAAAAAAATAATTTTCTGTGTTTGTGAATTGTGTGCGCAGTAGCCGCATGTGCATCAACAAAGTAGTGCCAAGCGTGCGCCTGTGTCATAAGTAAAGGGCCGGCTGGCTTGACCGTTAAGGGTGCTGTAACCCCCGAAAGTACACTCCAGTCCAAACCAAAAAAAAAATAATTTTCTGTGTTTGTGAATTGTGTGCGCAGTAGCCGCACGTGCATCAACAAAGTAGTGCCAAGCGTGCGCCTGTGTCATAAGTAAAGGGCCAGCTGGCTTGACCGTTAAAGGGTGCTGTAACCCCCAAAGTACACTCCAGTCCAAACCAAAAAAAAAATTATTTTCTGTGTTTGTGAATTGTGTGCGCAGTAGCCGCACGTGCATCAACAAAGTAGTGCCAAGCGTGCGCCTGTGTCATAAGTAAAGGGCCGGCTGGCTTGACCGTTAAAGGGTGCTGTAACCCACAAAGTACACTCCAGTCCAAACCAAAAAAGAAATTATTTTCTGTGTTTAGCCGCACATATATATCAAATCGATATAACATAAATGGAGGACCAAACTTTCTCCGATAAAAATAAAATAGAGAAAGATCAAGAACCACTTCCTCCTAGTGCTGAAGCTGCTGCCACTAGTCATGACATAGACGATAACATGCCATCAACGTCGTCTGCCAAGGCCGATGCCCAATGTCATAGTAGAGGGCACATACAATCCCAAATGGCAAAGTTCAGGAAAATGACCTTGAAAAAGACATTTAAATCAGCTGAAGAGAAACGTAAACTTGCCAATATGCCATTTACGACACGGAGTGGCAAGGAACGGCTAAGGTCGATCCCTAGTATGTTCATGACTAGTGGTTCAGCTTCACATGACGATGGAAGCCCTCCTCCCACTAAAAAAATCAAAAGAGTTAAGCTGGCAAAAGCACAGCGAAGAACTGTGCTTTCTAAGAAGATATCACAAATCCCCAAGGAGAGTCCAAGTGTGGTGGTGGTTGCGATGCCTGACCTTCCCAGCACTGGACGGGAAGAGGTGGCTCTTTCCACCATTTGCACGCCCCCTGCAAGTGCTGAAAGGAGCACCCACAGTCCACTTGCTGATATGCAAATTGAAGATGTCACTGTTGAAGTACAACAGGATGAGGATACTGGTGTAGCTGGCGCTGAGGAGGAAGTTGGCGAGGAGGATTCTGATGGTGATGTGGTTTGTTTAAATCAGGCTCCGGGGGAGACAGTTGTTGTCCGTGGGATGAAAAAGCCCATCACGGTCATGCCTGGGCAGAAGACCAAACATTCCACCTCTTTGGTCTGGCAATATTTCTATCCAAATCCGGACAACAACTGTCTTGCCATATGTACCATATGTAAAGGTGAAATAAGTAGGGGTAGGGACGTCAACCACCTAGGAACATCCTCCCTTATACGGCACCTGCAGCGCGTTCATAAAAAGTTACTGTCAAGTTCAGAAACTTTGGCTAAGACCGTAAGCAGTCCAGGGACACCTAAATCCCGTTGTCCTGTTGTATCCAAGCGCCTGCAAACCACACCGTCAACTCCCTCCTCGTCAATTTCCTCCTTAGTTAGGATCGGAAGTAGTCCTGCAGGCCATGTCACTGGCATGACTGACTCTCCTATCCGGGATTCCTCTGGAGGATCCTGCATTGCTACGCCTACTGCTGCCGCTGCTGCTGTTGCTGCTGCTGGGAGTCGTTCATCATCCCAGAGAGGAAGTAGGAACACCACTACTTTTACTAAACAATTGACCCTCCAACAGTCCTTAGCGAGGAGGATGAAGTACGACAGCAGTCATCCTGAAGCAAAACGTATAACTGAGGCCTTGACCGCTATGTTGGTGTTAGACGTGCGTCCGGTATCCGCCATTAGTGCAGTGGGATTTAGACAATTGATGGAGGTAGTGTGTCCCCGGTTCCAAATCCCGTCTAGATTCCACTTCACTAGGCAGGCGATACCGAGACTGTACAGAAACGTCAGAAAAAGTGTCCTCAGTGTCCTGAAAAATGCCATTGTACACAATGTCCACTTAACCACGGACATGTGGACAAGTGGAACAGGGCAGACTAAGGACTATATGACTGTGACAGCCCACTGGGTAGATGTATCACCTTACGCAGCAACAGCAGCAGCGTCACCAGTAGCAGCATCTCAGAAATGCCAGCTCGTTACAAGGCAGGCTACGCTGTGTATCACCGGTTTCAGTAAGAGGCACACCGCCGACAACCTCTTAGAGAAACTGAGGGAAATCATCGCCCAGTGGCTTACCCCACTTAGACTCTCCTGGGGATTTGTGATATCTGACAACGCCACCAATATTGTGCGGGCATTACATCTGGGCAAATTCCAGCACGTCCCATGTTTTGCTCACACAATAAACTTGGTGGTGCAGAATTTTCTGAAAAGCGACAGGGGCGTGCAGGAGACGCTTTGGGTGGCCCGAAAAATTTCTGGCCACTTTCGCCATTCAGCGACTGCGTGCCGAAGACTGGAGCGCCAGCAAACACTCTTGAACCTGCCCCGCCATCACCTGAAGCAAGAGGTTGTGACGCGGTGGAACTCAACCCTCTATATGCTTCAGAGGATGGAGGAGCAGCAAAAGGCCATACAAGCCTATACATCCACCTATGACATAGGCAAAGGAGGGGGTATGCACCTGACTCAAGCGCAGTGGAGAATGATTTCCGTGTTGTGCAAGGTTCTCCAGCCCTTCGAACTTGCCACACGTGAAGTCAGTTCAGACACTGCCAGCTTGAGTCAGGTCATTCCCCTCATCAGGCTTTTGCAGAAGCAGCTGGAGAAAGTGAAGGAGGAGCTAAGACGGAGCGATTCCGCTCGGCATGTGGGACTTGTGGATGAAGCCCTTCATTCGCTTTGCCAGGATTCCAGGGTGGTCAATCTGTTGAAATCAGACCACTACGTTTTGGCCACCGTGCTCGATCCTAGGTTTAAAGCCTATGTGGTGTCTCTCTTTCCGGCCGACACAAGCCTGCAGAGGTGCAAAGACCTGCTGGTGAACACACTGTCAGCTGAAGCGGAACGTGACACGTCAACGGCTCCTTCTTCATTTTCTCCTGCAACTGGGGCTGCCAGGAAAAAACTTAGGTATCCTAAGCAACCCGCTGGCGGTGATGCAGGGCAGGCAGGACCAAGTTTGGACATCTGGTCCGGACTGAAGGACCTGGCAACAATTTCTGACATGTCTACTGTCACTGCATATGATACTGTCACCATTGACAGAATGGTGGAGGATTACATCGGTGACAGCATCCAAGTAGGCATGGCAGACAGTCCATACCTGTACTGGCAGGAAAAAGAGGCAATTTGGAGGCCCCTGTACAAACTGGCTCTATTTTACCTGAGTTGCCCCCCCTCCAGTGTGTACTCCGAAAGAGTGTTTAGTGCAGCCGGGAACCTTGTCAGCGAAAGGCGTAGGAGGTTGCTTCCACAGAATGTGGAGAAGATGATGTTCATCAAAATGAATTATCAGCTCTTCCAGGGAGACCAGCCTCCAGAAGGTACAGAGGGACCTGTGGTGGTGGATTCAAGTGGGGACGAGTTAATACTTTGTGAGGATGAGGATGTACACACTGAAGAGGGTGAGGAATCGGTGGATGAGGATGACATCTTGCCTCCATAGAGCCAGTTTGTGCAGGGACACATTAATTGCCAGCTTGTTTTGTGGGGGCCCAAACAAACCAATCATTTCAGCCACAGTTGTGTGGCAGACCCTGGCGCTGAAATGATTGGTTTGTTAAAGTGTGCATGTCCTGTTTATACAACATAAGGGTGGGTGGGAGGGCCCAAGGACAATTCCATCTTGCACCTCTTTTTTTTCTTTGCATTATGTACAGTTTGGGGCCTAGTTTTTCAAACTGCCATCCTGTCTGCCACTGCAGTTTCACGCCTAGATGGGTCACGTGTTTGTGCCGCCCACTCGTGTCGCTTAGCATAGTCATCCAGCTACCTCGGTGCAACGTTTTGGACATAAAAACACTATTGTGAGGTGTGAGGTGTTCAGAATAGACTGGAAATTAGTGGAAATTAAGGTTATTGAGGTTAATAATAGCATAGGAGCAGAAAAACCTACAAATTCTGTGATTTTAGCTGTTTTTATGCTTTTTTAAAAAAAAATACAGATCCAAAACACAAAACCCAGAACCCAAAACACGGAAGGGTGGTTTTGGCAAAACCAATCCAGATCCAAAACACGAAGAAAGATCCAGATCCAAAACCAAAACACAAAACACGAAAAGTGGCCGGTGCACACCCCTACTATTTAGGCATCTAATCTTGTGATTATTAAACTAAAAGGTGCAGAGAACTATACCACATGGAAGTTTGCTATGGAAATCCAACTAAAGCAAGAAAGACAGTGGAAAGTAACAGTACAGTAGATTCCAGGGACAGTCCAAACCCAGATGATATAAAACTGTGGAGCAACATGTATACTAGAAATGTGTGCAGTCCCCCGTGTTTTGGTTTTGCCAAAACCACCCACAAGTATTTTAGTTATGCATATGGATTTCTTTAAAAATTGATAAAAACAACCCAAATCATGTAATTTGGATTGGTTTTTGTTCCTACAGTAGTAGTAACCTTGATTACATTCATTTACAGTCAATTTTGACCACCTCACAGCTCATAATATTGTTTTCAGTTTTCACCCATATTGGCCAAAGGCTGCAGTGAGCTGACTGGCTAAACTAAGTGACAGAGCGGTGATAAAAACACCTGGCAGTTTAAAAAAGAATATAGCACATCTAGGAAACATAGTGGCACTGCAGTGGCAGACATGATGGAAGTTATATATGAACTATATGATACTATAGAACATTTTCATTAATCAGGAACTAGAGCAGAGGCTCAAGGCCAGCACAGGTAAATACAGGTGAAGTACTATTTTAAAGCAGAAGACATTGTCATATCATCGCTGTGAGAATTGTTTTGGGGTGTAGATAAAGAGTGGGAAAACAGATCACACAGAACAGTAATATATGCTGCATTACTCGGCGCAACAAATAACTTCTTGAAATACACCTCTATTTTATACAAAGACTGCAAAAAATGTATGACCCAAATATCTTCTCCTTTTGATTTTAGCCTGTTAAGGTATGAAATTACTCAGGAGAAATCAAACAGTAACATTTCAGTAGTACTTAAGAACTGTGAGCAGTCTAAAAGTTGAGTAGTGTCGATTTCAGTAACAGCACAGTAATAGATCGGACTTAGGCCAGTCTACTGGCCAGTGGCGGGCTGGGCCGGGGGGCAGGGTACCATCTGCCCCCCCGGGCCGGTACAATTGTCCAGCACTAGGGGCCGCCGCTGCGCTCTGTAAGAAGATATCAGTGACAGCAGGTTCCTATGCCTGCCTCCTGGCTGCTACTGTCAGATTGCAGCAGTGCAAGTAATGAAGGTGTCAGCAGACACAGACAGGCACTGGGGAAACTACATGGGTGGTCAGGGGCTGCACCGCACCACCCGTCCTGGCCGCGGCATTTACAAAGTGTGCCGAATCCTAAAGCTGCCTGGAGGTTGTTCTCTCTGCTCGTGTAAGATCAGGCGGTGCCTCCACTGCTCCAGCCGTGTGTGTGGGGGTGATCAGGGGAGCTGTGTGTGTGTGTGTGTGTGTGTGTGTGGGGGGGGTTCTGAGAGGTGGAGGCTGTGTGTGAGTGTAAACGGGGGAGCTGTGTGTGGGGGTGATCGCGGGAGCTGTGTGTGTGGGGAGAGTCTGAGAGGTGGAGGCTGTATGTGTGTGTGTGATCGGAAGAGCTGTGTGTGGGGGGGTTCTGAGAGGCGTAGGCTGTATGTGTGTGTGATTGGGGGAGCTGTGTGTGTGGGGGTGGGGGGGGTTCTGAGAGGTGTAGGCTGTATGTGTGTGTGATTGGGGGAGCTGTGTGTGTGAGTGGGGGGGGTTCTGAGAGGTGGAGGCTGTATGCATGTATGTGATCGGGGGAGCTGTGTGTGTGTGTGTGATCGGGGGAGCAGTATGTGTGTGTGTGTGTGTGGGGGGGTTCTGAGAGGTGGAGACTGTGTGTGTGTGTGATCGGGGGAGCTGTGTGTGTGTGGGGGGGTTCTGAGAGGTGGAGGCTGTATGTGTGTGTGTGATTGGGGGAGCTGTGTGTGTGAGTGGGGGGGGTTCTGAGAGGTGGAGGCTGTATGTGTGTGTATGATCGGGGGAGCTGTGTGTGTGTGTGATCGAGGGAGCTGTATGTGTGTGTGTGATCGGGGGAAGCTGTGTGTGAGGGGGTTTCTTAGAGGTGGAGGCTGTGTGTGTGTGAGATCAGGGGAGCTGTATGTGTGTGAGGGGGGGTTCTGAGAGGTGGAGGCTGTATGTGTGTGTGTGATCGGGGAAGCTGTGTGTGAGGGGGTTTCTTAGAGGTGGAGGCTGTGTGTGTGTGAGATCAGGGGAGCTGTGTGTGTGTGTGAGGGGGGGGTTCTGAGAGGTGGAGGCTGTGTGTGTGTGTGTGATCGGGGGAGCCGTGTGCGTGTGGGGGGGGGTTTATGAGAGGTGGAGGTTGTATGTGTGTGTGTGTGATCGTGGGAGCTGTGTGTGTGCAGTTGGGGGGTGGGTTTTCTGAGAGGTGGAGGCTGTGTGTGTGATCGGGGGAGCTGTGTGTGTGTGGGGGGGGTTCTGAGAGGTGGAGGCTGTGTGTGTGTGTGATTGGGGGAGCTGTGTGTGTGTGGGGATGGGGGAGGGGGAGTTCTGAGAGGTGGAGGCTGTATGTGTGTGTGTGATCGGGGGAGCTGTGTGTGTGTGGGGGGGGTTCTGAGAGGTGGAGGCTGTGTGTGTGATCAGGGGAGCTGTGTGTGGGGGGGGTTCTGAGAGGTGGAGGCTGTGTGTGTGTGTGTGATTGGGGGAGCTGTGTGTGTGTGGTGTTGGGGGGGGGTTCTCAGAGGAGGAGGCTGGCTGTGTGTGTGTGATCGGGGGAGCTGAGTGAGTGGGCAGAGAGCTGTATGGGGGGATATGAGTAAGTGGATGGAGCCATGTGGTGGGGGGTCTGTGTGTGAGGAAGGGAGAGCTATAAGAGGGTGGGATCTGTGTGAGGAGGGGAGAGCAATAAGAGGGTGGGGTCTCTGTGTGAGGAGGGGAGAGCTATAAGAGGGTGGGGTCTGTTTGAGGAAGGAAGAGCTATAAGAGGGTGGGGTCTGTGTGTGAGGAAGGGAGAACTATAAGAGGGTTGGGTTTGTGTGTGAGGAAGGGAGAACTATAATAGGGTGGGGTCTGTGTGTGAGGAAGGGAGAGATATAAGAGGGTGGGGTCTGTGCGCGCTCCAGGTTGCACAGCGTTACAGATACACGCCGTGTTATAGTACCTGCGCTCTAGGTTACACGGCGTTACAGATACACGCCGTGTTATAGTACCTGCGCTCTAGGTTACACGGCGTTACAGATACACGCCGTGTTATAGTACCTGCGCTCTAGGTTACACGGCGTTACAGATACACTCCGTGTTATAGTACCTGCGCTCTAGGTTACACAGCGTTACAGATACATGCCGTGTTATAGTACCTGCGCTCTAGGTTACACGGCGTTACAGATACACGCCGTGTTATAGTACCTGCGCTCTAGGTTACACGGCGTTACAGATACACGCCGTGTTATAGTACCTGCGCTCTAGGTTACACGGCGTTACAGATACACGCCGTGTTATAGTACCTGCGCTCTAGGTTACACGGCGTTACAGATACACGCCGTGTTTTAGTACCTGCGCTCTAGGTTACACGGCGTTACAGATACACGCCGTGTTATAGTACCTGCGCTCTAGGTTACACAGTGTTACAGATATACGCCATGTTATAGTACCTGCGCTCTAGGTTACACAGTGTTACAGATATATGCCATGTTATAGTACCTGCGCTCTAGGTTACACAGCATTACAGATATATGCCGTGTTATAGTACCTGCACTCTATGTTACACAGTGTTACAGATATACGCCGTGTTATAGTACCTGCACTCTAGGTTACACAGCATTACAGATATATGCCGTGTTATAGTACCTGCACTCTATGTTACACAGTGTTACAGATATATGCCATGTTATAGTACCTGCGCTCTAGGTTACACAGTGTTACAGATATACGCCATGTTATAGTACCTGCGCTCTAGGTTACACAGCGTTACAGATATATGCCGTGTTATAGTACCTGCGCTCTAGGTTACACAGCGTTACAGATATATGAAGTGTTATAGTACCTGCGCTCTAGGTTACACAGTGTTACAGATATACGCCATGTTATAGTACCTGCGCTCTAGGTTACACAGCGTTACAGATATATGCCGTGTTATAGTACCTGCGCTCTAGGTTACTCAGTGTTACAGATATATGCCGTGTTATAGTACCTGCGCTCTAGGTTACACAGCGTTACAGATATATGCCATATTATAGTACCTGCGCTCTAGGTTACACAGCATTACAGATATATGCCATGTTATAGTACCTGCACTCTATGTTACACAGTGTTACAGATATAATCCGTGTTCTAGTATCAGCGCTCTGTTACCCAGCGTTACAGATATATGAAGTGTTATAGTACCTGCGCTCTATGTTACCCAGCGTTACAGATACACGCCGTGTTATAGTACCTGCACTCTATGTTACACAGTGTTACAGATATATGCCATGTTATAGTACCTGCGCTCTGTTACACAGTGTTACAGATATACGCCATGTTATAGTACCTGCGCTCTAGGTTACACAGTATTACAGATACACGCCGTGTTATAGTACCTGCGCTCTAGGTTACCCAGCGTTACAGATACACGCCGTGTTATAGTACCTGCACTCTAGGGTACACAGCATTACAGATATATGCCGTGTTATAGTATCTGCGCTCTAGGTTACCCAGCGTTACAGATACACGCCGTGTTATAGTACCTGCACTCTAGGGTACACAGCGTTACAGATATATGCCGTGTTATAGTACTTGCACTCTATGTTACACAGTGTTACAGATATATGACATGTTATAGTACCTGCACTCTATGTTACACAGTGTTACAGATATATGCCATGTTATAGTACCTGCGCTCTATGTTACACAGTATTACAGATATATGCCGTGTTATAGTACCTGCACTCTATGTTACACAGTGTTACAGATATATGCCATGTTATAGTACCTGCGCTCTAGGTTACACGGCGTTACAGATATATGCCGTGTTATAGTACCTGCGCTCTAGGTTACACAGTATTACAGATATATGCCATGTTATAGTACCTGCGCTCTAGGTTACACAGCATTACAGATACACGCCGTGTTATATTACCTGCACTCTAGGGTACACAGCGTTACAGATACATGCCGTGTTATAGTACCTGCGCTCTATGTTACACAGTGTTACAGATATATGCCGTGTTATAGTACCTGCGCTCTAGGTTACACAGTGTTACAGATATACTCCGTGTTATAGTATCTGCGCTCTAGGTTACACAGTGTTACAGATATACGCAGTGTTATAGTACCTGCACTCTATGGTACACAGCGTTACAGATACACGCCGTGTTATAGTACCTGCGCTCTAGGTTACACAGTGTTACAGATATATGCCGTGTTATACTACCTGCGCTCTATGTTACACAGTGTTACAGATATATGCCGTGTTATAGTACCTGCGCTCTAGGTTACACAGCGTTACAGATATATGCCGTGTTATAGTACCTGCACTCTATGTTACACAGTGTTACAGATATATGCCGTGTTATAGTACCTGCACTCTATGTTACACAGTGTTACAGATATACGCCGTGTTATAGTATCTGCGCTCTAGGTTACACAGTATTACAGATACACGCCGTGTTATAGTACCTGCGCTCTAGGTTACACAGTATTACAGATACACGCCGTGTTATAGTATCTGCGCTCTAGGTTACCCAGAGTTACAGATACACGCCGTGTTATAGTACCTGCACTCTAGGGTACACAGCGTTACAGATACACGCCGTGTTATAGTACCTGCACTCTATGTTACACAGCGTTACAGATATATGCCATGTTATAGTACCTGCGCTCTATGTTACACAGTGTTACAGATATACGCCGTGTTATAGTACCTGCACTCTATGTTACACAGTGTTACAGATATATGCCGTGTTATAGTACCTGCACTCTATGTTACACAGTGTTACAGATATATGCCGTGTTATAGTACCTGCGCTCTAGGTTACACAGTGTTACAGATATATACGCCGTGTTATAGTACCTGCGCTCTAGGTTACACAGTGTTACAGATATATGCCGTGTTATAGTACCTGCGCTCTAGGTTACACAGTGTTACAGATATACGCCGTGTTTTAGTACCTGCACTCTATGTTACACAGTGTTACAGATACACGCCGTGTTATAGTACCTGCACTCTATGTTACACAGTGTTACAGATATATGCCGTGTTATAGTACCTGCGCTCTAGGTTACACAGTGTTACAGATATATGCCGTGTTATAGTACCTGCGCTCTATGTTACACAGTGTTACAGATATACGCAGTGTTATAGTACCTGCACTCTATGTTACACAGTGTTACAGATATATGCCGTGTTATAGTACCTGCGCTCTATGTTACACAGCGTTACAAAACAGCCTGGAAAAGAACTTTTACATTAGTGAGACCAGTGATGATACTTTCTTTTCTTCAACAAAGAACTTAATGATAAGTTATGGCCACACTCCCTCCTCACCTCAAGACTTCTGCCATGATGAACATACAGAGTGAAGTAAGCTAGAAGTAATGAAGATATATCTTCTATTATAAACAAGAGTCCATGTTTGCTGCAGCTAAAGCCTTTCCCAGATGTAACAATAGCTGGTGTAGACTAGAGATGTGCGCCGACCCCCGTGTTTTGGTTTTTATCTCCTCTGGTTTTGAATCTGGATTGGTTTTGCCAAAACCGCCGTTCCGTGTTTTGTTTTTTGTTTGGATCTGTATTTTTATTTTTTTTAAATCATAAAAAACCAGCTAAAATCACATAATTTGGGCCTGTTTTTGTTCCTGCAGTATTATTAATCTCAATAACATTTATTTCCACTCATTTCCAGTCAATTTTGACCACCTCACAGCTCATAATATTCATCGAGTTTAGGCCCAGAATTTGCACTAAGCTAGCTGGCTGACTAAAGTAAGCGGCAGCAGTGGGTGGCACAAACACATGGCAGTTCTACTTCCAACATGGCACATCAGGAAACAAATGTTTATATTATTCAAGAGGCCTGAGGGAGTTGGAGTATGTAAGTAGTTGAAGGCAGGGACAGGAAGGGTTGATTGGTAGTAAATTTAATTAAATTTTTTGATTCCAAAGTAAATTTATGAGGGAGAAGTAGATTTGAGGCATTTACAAAATAAATTTTACTCATTCACATCAGTCCTTGCCCCAGAAAAATCCTTGAGCACCGTGCCCTCTGCTGGGAGTGGAATTTCATCTCAGAAGGGGACCAGGAAGACTTCTAGTAGTAAACAAAGTTTTAAACTATTGCGATCCACACTTAATAGGGCAGCTCAGGACCACAGTGATATTCACAAATCATCAGAGTAGCATATAATAAAGAAAAAAAGCCCAGAAGCGCTAATGGGGATTTCTTGTAGTAGGAGAAAAAAGTTTCCTCTTTAAAATAATTATTACATAAATGTTCTTAATCACGTAGATTGTGCATTGTTCATAGCAGGTATTTAAAAAAAAAATATCAGCAGTTCTTAATTTGTTTAGAATGAGTCCAGACAATTCTCTTAACCAGTCACAATATCGCGTTATATACAAACTGTGATTTCAGACGTAGAATAGTCACTCCAATTCCTGGAATATTCCTCCTTCGCCTCGGACCACTTCTACTGCATACAGACCTCTCCGTATGCAGGGCCGTTTCTAGGGGCAGACTGTGCAATCGCACGGGGCGCACCGCCTCCCTGTGAACTGCCGGGCTCCCTCTGAGATTCAGTTACCAGCGGGCGTCCGGCAGAGCAGCCGGAGACGGAGGCTCCTGCTCCCCCAGTGTGCACTATGGGAGGTCGTCATGACGCCTTTCCCATAGTGCAGAGGAGCAGCCGAGCGGAGCGGACGCCGGAGCGGGGCTGAAGGTAAGTATTAGTGAGGTTTTTTTTGTGCAGGCAGCTTTTACTAGGTACAATACTTGGGGGGGGGGGACAACCGGGCACAGCTACTAGGGACATTACTCTGGGGGTACTTCTACTGGGGGAGACTCCACCACTGGGCGCACCCAGGCACTGCTACTGGGGACATTACTCTGGGGGCACTTCTGCTGGGGGAGACACAACTACTGGGGGCACCCAGGCACTACTACTGGGGACATTACTCTGGGGGCACTTCTGCTGGGGGAGACACCACTACAGGTGGCACCCAGGCACTACTACTGGGGACATTACTCTGGAGGCACTTCTGCTGGGGGAGACACCACCACTAGGGGCACCCGGGCACTACTAGTGGGGACATTACTCTGGGGGCACTTCTGCTGGGGGAGACACCACTACTGGGGGCACCCAAGCACTATTACTGGGGACATTAATCTGGGGGCACTTCTACTGGGGGAGACACCACTACAGGGGGCACCCGGGCACTACTACTGGGGACATTATTCTGGGGCACTTCTGCTGGGGGAGACACCACTACTGGGGGCACCCAGGCACTACTACTAGAGGACATTAATCTGGGGGCACTTCTACTTGGGGAGACACCACTACAGGGGGCACCCGGGCACTACTATTGGGGACACTTCTGCTGGGGGAGACACTACTACTGGGGACACCCAGGCACTACTGCTAGGGACATTACTCTGGGGGCACTTCTGCTGGGTGAGACATCACAACTTGGGGCACCCGGGCACTACTACTAGTAGGGACATTACAAGGGGGGCACTTCTACTTTGGGAGACACCACTACTGGGGGCACCCGGGCACTACTACACGGACATTATAAAGGGGGCACTTCTACTGAGGGAGGCACTACCACTGGGGCACCCAGGCACTACTACTGGGGACATTTCTCTGGGGGCACTTCTAATGGGGGAGACACTACTACTGGGGACAGCTGGGCACTACTGCTAGGGACATTACTCTGGGGGCACTTCTGCTGGAAGTTTGCCAACACTGCTAATTAGGACCCCCTATTCACATTGGACATTGGACTTGGTAATTATCTGGCTTGGAATATACAGCATTTGAGCACCAATTACATTGGACTTCATTTGGTCCGAAGCACTTATGGACTAGTCATTTATGGTGGATTGGATGACTAGCTTCTTTAACTTGCTGTCGGCCAGAGTCTATCCCATACAGCTTTTCTCGCCCCAGCGATTTGCGCAAAGCACGAACACTACTTGCACCAGACTCTTCATTGGGGGAGACCATTGCAATTTCACAGGGTCCATTTTTATCTTATTCAAATACTAAAAAAAATAGCCTGAAACAAAACAAGAATTAAGAGAAGAATTAAAATAAGAATTTAAAACAACATCATATTAGAAATCAATACATTTTAAAGAAAAAAAAAATCGGAGGTGGGGGAGGGTCAGGGGGCTCTATCAAGATAGCGGCAATTTAAAAAATAAAATGACCAGATGACCAACTTCTTTTTAAACTCTACGCTTAGAACAACTTCTGTCTCTCAAACATCCAGCAGAAGAAGTATGTACACCACCGATGGATCTTTACTGCTCTGCATGACATCTGGGCTCCCCGTCTCCATATTATGTCCTGCAATGCTTCCCAGCAGTGACTCTCTGTAACTGGGGTACTTGCCTGGCCTGCTCCAGTACAGAATGTTGCATTACAGTGCAGGGTCCTCACACCCCTCGCTATGCATGCGCACTCCAGTACTTTCACAGGAAGTTTTCTCCAATTATTGCAGGTGTCTCCTGGACAGGAATATAGGTATGTATGTGCTAGGTTCATTGGCTGATGGCTAAACTGTACCCTGGAATTTAGAACTGCAAGCTCCAAAAGGGACAGAGGCCCTCATTCAGAGGCGGTTGTAAGCGGCCGCTCGGTCGTACGCCTAACGATCGAGAATCAGAAAAAAAAACAATCGCACGGCCGGGCGATCGCAACCACAGTGATGCCCATACATGAACGAGTGATAACATTTAGCGATCGAGTCAATCGATAATACATAAGTCGCTGTATGTTAATTTTCTTCTGATGGATGCGGCCGCTTGTGTTGTGTGCAAATTACACCAAAAATTAACAAAAAAAACGCATAGAATAAGCCATCCCCATGAAATATATTTATTCTTATTATTCGCTAATGCTAACGCAGCTGAATCAATTACAAGCCAATTAGCAGTGTTATTAGCTTCATCAATCGATTATTAGCTGCTTGCATTGTGTGGCACAAAATAGAAACATCAATCCTAACATCAATAACATTTGATAGTATCGATTATAGTCTGGGGCTTGTGAGAGCACGTACCCAACCTCAAGCTGTACGATCAGCCAGGCCTCTAACCTGCTCGCAGAACGACGTTTTACTACTTCCGGCCTTCTATGTCGGTCGTAGCAGGTAATTTATGTACGAACCTAAAACGCCCTGAAAACGGTGAGGAACGCCTGCGTTTTTAGACCACCACCCCCGTCAACACCCACAAATGGCCTTTCATGTCAATCAATCTCACAAGCCACTTCCTGCTCGTAAGCCGTACGATCGACAGCATTTTGGATCGCAAGGTCTCGTACGCACATGCACACAACTAACCTTACGCATGCGTGGTTTGGAAACATCGGATGCGTATGACAGAGCGGCTGCTTACGACAGACTCTGAATGAGGCCCAGAGACTGATGTGAATGACAAATGTTCTCTGTACAGCGCTCGGTCATTAGAGCTCCTATATTATATATATATATATATATATATATATATATACACACACATTGTGATAGGATCACTGGTAAAGTGGTCTGTGGCAGGTACATTTGTCCCAGATTCCTGTCTTTTGTGTTTTAAACCCCCAGGAGAAAGTCTGCAGTGTAGCAGGCTTGAGTTTCGGTTTGTTTGAAAAGCCGGTTTGGGACCTGGGGGTTGTGGGTGAGAGGAGAGGGAGGGCTCCACCCACGGCCACTCCAGGTTTTGGTTCTCGCAGCCTGGTAACAGGCTTGTTAGTTTTCCACCTGAGAGTGGCCAATATAAGCCTAGTGTGTTTAGGGCTGAGTGTCTCACCTGGGAGAGCAGGCAGGGAGTTTGCTCAGAGACACTTGAAAAACCTATTTGTGAGTACTGTGCTGTGCTTTGTTGCTGGCGAGGGCATTAGGCCCTGCCAGGTTCTGGTAGTGAGGGAACTACCTGTGAAGTTAGTGCCCCGACAGGGCTAGGATTTATATTTATGTTTTCTTTATATTTCTGTCATTGTACAATAAAGACTGGCGCCGACCAGCTTGTACTTGCATCCAGACTGGTGTGCTGCTTCCCTGCTGCTGTGTGTGTGTGTAAGGAAGGAGTCCTCTACCCAGGAGAGGGACCCCCTAACCTAACTGTGTCACAATATGGTGGAGAATGCGGGCACCCACACACACTGAAGTTGCAGCGAGAGGAAAACTTTCTGTTTAAAAATTAAAGGGACAGACACCCAATTTGTGTCCTTGGAGTCCCATAGAGGAGGCATCAGCCAATGCTCAGAGAGGCAAGGTTTAGCTTCCAACCTACACCCCAGGACAAAATGGAGGATATTATTAAGGCCTTGCTTCAAGCTACAGCAGCTCAGCAGGAGACAAACAAACTTCAGCAGGAGACTAACAGACTTCAACAGGTCGCCATTGAGGAAACCCGCCAGGCCTTAGCGGAAAACAGCCAGGCCATAAGAGAGGTGGTACAGCGCCTGGTCGCCCGGCCCAGAGATGTTAATACTGGTCCTCCCACCACCACTCACTCCGTACGAGCCAGTCACTTCCTCCAAAAGATGACTTCGGGCGATGATGTGGAGGCCTATCTCGCCGCATTTGAAAGAACGGCCGAGAGGGAGAGTTGGCCCAAGGAGCAGTGGGCAAGTCTGGTGGCACCTTTTTTGTCTGGGGAGCCACAAAAAGCATATTTCGACTTATGCCTGGCTGATGCCAAGGACTATAAAAAACTAAAACAGGAGATCCTAACTCGCTTGGGAGTCACCACCTTTGTTCGTGCCCAACGGGTCCGCCGCTGGGAATTCCATAAGGACAAGCCTCCACGTTCACAGATGCATGACCTTGTCCATCTGTCCTCAAAATGGCTACAGCCCGAGACGCTGACGGGACCACAGATCGTGGAAAGGGTCGTGATGGACCGGTACCTGCGATCATTACCTGTGACTCTGCGCAAGTGGGTGAGCCATGCAGACCCTAAGTCCGCGGACCAGTTGGTCGAGCTGGTGAGAGGTACGTGGCGGCTGAGGAGCTGATGAGTATGCCCCACCGAGCCCCGATGGCGCACCGGCGAACTCCCACAGACACTGGTAAGACTGTTCCAGGGGAGAAGGGTGCTGGGTGGTGGAATGTACCTAAGACTGAGGGTGTAGAACCTGGAGACAGGCCTGCCAGGCCAGGAAGGTTCTTGCCCTGTAAACGACTAGACATTAATATGACTCAGTGTTTCCGATGTGGTGGCTTCGGCCATATTGCCGCTAATTGTGCACTTACAACTGAACCTATGCAATGTGATACTGCTCATGTCTACCGCAGGGGGTCTTTCTTTGCACAGATAGCCTGTACGGCTGACCGGCAGGCTGTGACTGATAAGCACATGTGTGTACTCACTGTAGATGGCAACCGACTAGAGGCACTGTTAGACTCTGGTAGCTTGGTGACACTTATAAAAGCTGAGCTGGTGAACCCCTTGCGACGTGAGGGGAAAACTGTTGGTGTGACCTGCATACATGGGGATACTCGATATTATGTTACTGCCGAGGTGAACATCGAGACACCATGTGGTTCTGCTATAGTTTCTGTAGGTTTGGTACATGGTCTGATGTACGATGCACTATTGGGGAGAAACTTTGCTCACTTCTGGAAGTTGTGGGAAAGCCGTTTTGTTCCACAGGTGAACAACCCCGATCCATTTGAGAAGGTTGTCAATGTAGTGGAGGAGGGAGTTTCTTCTGAGTCAGAGTTATTCCCTTTTTCTAATATGATTGGCGAACTAGAGAATGCGGAGCGTGACGGTGGCCCGCCAACTGATGTGCCTCCCATTGAGGTGGGAAGTGTTGTTGGGCCAGGTGATCGTCTGCCTGATTTAGAGGTCAGAAGAGAGGTCTTTGCCGTGGAGCAGTTGAATTACCCTACTTTGGTAAAAGCCAGGGAGAATGTAAAAGTAGTTGATGGTAAACCCGTAGACCCTGATAGTCCTTTGTTCTATCCCCACATGGCAATGTGGCAGGATTTGTTATATCAGGTGACTAAGAAGGGGGAAGATGTTGTGGAACAACTAATAGTTCCCAAAGCCTACAGAAGAACAGTGTTGGATCTGGCCCATGGTCATATAACGGCAGGCCATCTAGGGGTAGAGAAAACCACTGAGCGAATAATGCAGAGGTTTTTCTGGCCCGGGCTTCATAAAGAGGTATCTGACTTTTTCGCATCCTGCCCTGAGTGTCAGTATCATGCTCCCAGGCCACATTTTAAGGGTCCACTAGTTCCATTGCCTATCATAGAGGTGCCGTTTGAAAGAATAGCGATGGATTTGGTCGGACCCTTAATGAAGTCTGCCAGGGGACACCAGTATATTCTGGTCATAATGGATTACGCTACCAGGTACCCGGAAGCGATCCCGTTGCGCAATACGTCAACCAAGACCATTGCCAGAGAGCTAGTTCATGTCTTTAGCAGGCTGGGTATACCTAAGGAGATACTAACTGACCAGGGTACACCGTTTATGTCCAAAGTCATGAAAGAGTTATGCCGCCTGTTCAAAATCGAACAGTTAAGAACTTCGGTTTATCACCCCCAAACCGATGGGCTGGTCGAGAGGTTTAACAAGACGTTAAAACACATGCTTAGGAAAGTGGTCGACAAGGATGGTAGGGATTGGGACTACTTATTGCCGTATTTATTGTTGGCCATATGAGAAGTTCCCAGTCCTCCACCGGGTTTTCACCCTTCGACTTGTTGTATGTGAGACACCCAAGGGGGTTACTAGACATTGCCAAAGAGACATGGGAGGGGCAGTCTAGTCCTTACAAAATGGTGATTGAGTATGTTTCTCAAATGCAGGAGAGAATTGCTGCGGTAGTGCCGATAGTGAGAGAGCACCTGGAACAGGCTCAACAGGCACAGCAGAGGGTATACAACCGCAATGCTCGGTTACGCAGCTTTGCTCCTGGGGACAGAGTGTTAGTATTGGTTCCCACTGTGGAAAATAAACTTTTGGCTAAATGGCAAGGGCCCTTTGAAATCTTAGAAAGAGTGGGGCAGGTCAATTACAAAGTTTACCAGCCGGGGAAAAGAAAGCCGGAACAGATATACCATATAAATCTGTTAAAGCCCTGGAAAGATAGAACGGTACTGTCGGCCGTCCGAGACCCTCCAGTAAGTCCAGGGCCCTTAGTTCCCGAAGTGACAGTGGCAAAAACCCTGTCGGCAATTCAACAACAAGAGGTCAAGGAGTTTCTGATTAGAAATAGGGTGCTGTTCTCTGACGTACCTGGGAAAACCTCGGTCATTAAACATGACATCATCACTGACCCAGGGGTTAAAGTTAATCTAAAGCCCTATAGGTTACCAGAAGCACAAAGAGAATCGGTGTCGAAAGAAATTAAAAATATGCTAGAGTTAGGGGTTATTGAAGAATCACATAGTGAATGGTCAAGTCCCATTGTGTTGATTCCAAAGCCCGACGGGAGTGTGCGTTTCTGCAATGACTTCCGAAAGTTGAACAGTGTTTCAAAATTCGATGCCTACCCGATGCCAAGAGTGGATGAACTGATTGAGAGACTAGGGACGGCTAGGTATTTAACCACTCTTGACCTAACCAAAGGGTATTGGCAAGTACCGTTAACCGAGAGCGCCAAACAAAAGACAGCTTTTTCAGCACCAGAGGGCTTGTTTCAGTACAAGATGTTGCCCTTCGGGCTACATGGGGCACCTGCTACCTTCCAAAGAATGATGGACAGGATTCTAAGGCCCCATAGACGGTATGCGGCTGCTTATCTGGATGACGTGATCGTTCATAGTCCTGATTGGCAGTCTCACTTACCCAGGGTATAAGCAGTGTTGGACTCCATCTATAAGGCAGGTTTGACAGCCAACCCAAAAAAGTGTTGTCTAGGCATAGAGGAAGTAAAATATCTGGGATACACCATTGGCAGAGGCCTGATAAAGCCTCAGCTCAATAAAGTTGATGCCATACAAAACTGGCCACGGCCTCTGAATAAGAAGCAGGTGAGAGCCTTCTTGGGAATTACGGGGTACTACAGGAGGTTTATACCCAACTTTGCCACCATGGCAGTCCCACTGACTGACCTGACCAAAGGCAAACAAAAAGTCATGGTAGAATGGAGTCCTGAGGAAGAGAAAGCTTTTCAGGAGTTGAAAGTAGCGTTGTATTCCCAACCAGTCCTGATGACTCCTAATTTTGAAAGGGAATTCATAGTACAAACCGATGCATCAGAAGTAGGTATAGGAGCGGTCCTGTCCCAGAACAAGGAGGGTGAGGAACACCCTATTTTCTATCTAAGTAGAAAGTTGAATGTACATGAGAGAAACTATGCCACAGTGGAGAAGGAGGCGTTGGCCATAAAGTGGGCGTTAGAGGCTCTCAGGTACTACTTGGTCGGAAGAAAGTTCAAATTGATCACTGACCATGCCCCTCTGAAGTGGATGTCTGAAAATAAGGACAGTAATGCGAGAATTACAAGATGGTTCTTGGCGTTACAAACTTTTAAATTTCAGTGGACCACAGGCCAGGAAGCCAGCTGGCCAATGCTGACGTGTTGTCACGCGTTCATTGTTTGGGGGCTTCAGTTGTTCCGCCCCACAGGTCGAAACAAAGGGGGGGATATGTGATAGGATCACTGGTAAAGTGGTCTGTGGCAGGTACATTTGTCCCAGATTCCTGTCTTTTGTGTTTTAAACCCCCAGGAGAAAGTCTGCAGTGTAGCAGGCTTGAGTTTCGGTTTGTTTGAAAAGCCGGTTTGGGACCTGGGGGTTGTGGGTGAGAGGAGAGGGAGGGCTCCACCCACGGCCACTCCAGGTTTTGGTTCTCGTAGCCTGGTAACAGGCTTGTTAGTTTTCCACCTAAGAGTGGCCAATATAAGCCTAGTGTGTTTAGGGCTGAGTGTCTCACCTGGGAGAGCAGGCAGGGAGTTTGCTCAGAGACACTTGAAAAACCTATTTGTGAGTACTGTGCTGTGCTTTGTTGCTGGCGAGGGCATTAGGCCCTGCCAGGTTCTGGTAGTGAGGGAACTACCTGTGAAGTTAGTGCCCCGACAGGGCTAGGATTAATATTTATGTTTTCTTTATATTTCTGTCATTGTACAATAAAGACTGGCGCCGACCAGCTTGTACTTGCATCCAGACTGGTGTGCTGCTTCCCTGCTGCTGTGTGTGTGTGTGTAAGGAAGGAGTCCTCTACCCAGGAGAGGGACCCCCTAACCTAACTGTGTCACAATATACACACACACACACACACACACACACACACACACACATACATACATACTAGGCATGTATGTATATAAGTGATAATTAAAAGCAGCCCCTTTTTACAATCACGTTAGGTCACCTCCCAGTCTTTACTCTGAAACGCTCAGGGATTGCAAACCCCTTCTCAAGCGTTAGCGATGTAATACGCAATTGCGATCATCATCGGACACTTGGGTTTGCTCATGCACATTAAGGATTTCTAGGACTGTTTTCATGCGCAGTAGCAAATAATCGCTCAACTGTGGGAACCTAGAAACTGAATGAGACCCAGCATTGCCTACAGATCCCAGAGTCTCTGGCAGGACTGATAAATAAATGTGGGAAGATAGTATCACCGAGCAAGACCAGAGACCAGCTGTTGTGACTTATTAGTGTACTGTACATTACTTTTACAATTTTTAAACATTTCCTAATTAATGCCAACAATAGTTTTCCATGATTATTTAACTTCTGCTATTTGTTAAAGTTACTTTTGGGCATCGCCCCATGTCGTACTTACCAACATTTTGTTTCACCCCCTGGGAGTGTTTCCGGGAGGAATGATGCAGGACGCACAGTGAGGGGTGGAAGATTTGCGGCATTATGGCCCCCCATGACGCAATTGTGGTATCAGCGAGGAGATGGGGCCAGGATGATGCATTTCATAGAGAATTGCGTTATTATAGGGGAAGGAGGGGGCTGGAGGCTGCAGTGCTTCTGAGGCACTGATGGTGCCCCCAATGTAAGGTGCTCATCCCCCCGTTTAGCATGACTGCTCCCTTTCCCACATAGCGACGCACACTCTGTCCCAGATAATAGACCGTTGAGTCTTTTTTTGTTGCTTTTTTTGTTTTTTAATTACTATGTTTGTTATTCTGGAAAATAATTCTTTAACTTTTTTTAAATATAAATAATAATATTTTCCATTTTTCTTTGAATTGATCTCTCTTTAGTTTGCAGCGTGTTACAGATTTGTTGTCTCTCTCCCTTGGAAGGATTGGCTATATCCCGGACTTGGCATGTTGCATGCTGGCAGTCGGGCTACAGTATAAGGCTGGCCATACTGACTCAGTACACAAGCCTGTATGCAATTTGCTGAATGCTGGCATGCTCTCGCCACTAGAACAGAATGTCCTTAGCTGCTTTTCCACCCTCTTGTGTTCAGCACCCAAATGAGCAATCCTGCTACTCTATCCTACGTGTCTCCCTGCACCGTTACTATATTCTGTCTGCATATTTACTATCTGGCTGGCAGGTGGGGGCCAGAGCTACTTACACTGTTCACAGGAATTGTCCGAGGATCCCAGTTGGAGAGATGTCAAAGAAAGTTCCTCCACAGAGGGAAGACGGAGCTGCCATACTACGCTCACTACAGAACGGCATACTTGCCAGCTCTCCCTCATTGTCAGGGAGACTAACTGTAATAGCAGCAATCTTCCTGAAGAGTCTATTAATCTCCCTGATTGCACCTTACCCCCACTATGTAGCTGTTATATATTTAAAAAAAAAACCCAGAGCTGTATACATTCAAATGGGATCATTAGTATAATTTCCCTGTATTGGGTATAAGGCACAATGGGGGTCATTCAGACCCACTCACGAGCGGCAGTACGCTCGCAAGTGGGTCGATGTTCCCCACTGCGCATGCGCACGACGGAGGGAGCTCCGTCATGCACATGCGCGAGACCCGGCGAGCGACGGGCTTTCCATCGCTCGGGGTCTCGCAACAAAGGGGGCGTGCTGTCGATGTTGATTGACAGCACGCCCCCTTTGGTGGGCGTGCCTGCCAGACGGAGGCGTTCCCATGGGTGATGTCAGTGGGAGTGATTTTGGCTCTGATAGAGCCAAAATCACTCCTGGCCTTGCGGCTGGGAAACCCGACCGCAGGGTTTCCCTCGCAAGTCCGATGGTCGCGATGGTCAAGACCATCGCGACCATCTTTTTGCACGCTCGTATATGCTGTGGGTGGTGACCCACAGCTATACGAGCGTCCAGGAGGACGCTCCATTTTAATGGAGGAGGGCCCTGATTCAGAGCGAGCGCTCTGGTCAGAGCGTCCGGCTCTGAATCAGGGCCTATGATCCCTATGGCTACATGTATTAGTATAATTTCCCTGCATTGGGTATAAGGCACAATGATCCCTATGGCTACATGTATTAGTATAATTTCCCTGCATTGGGTATAAGGCACAATGATCCCTATGGCTACATGTATTAGTATAATTTCCCTGCATTGGGTATAAGGCACAATGATCCCTATGGCTACATGTATTAGTATAATTTCCCTGCATTGGGTATAAGGCACAATGATCCCTATGGTTACATGTATTAGTATAATGTCCCTGCATTGGTTATAAGGCACAATGATCCCTATGGCTGATAATTATCATTGTGTTTTCATCACCAAGTAAAGCTTAGTAACTGTTTTGGGGCTCATTTACCATTGGATGCAAGTCAGTATTAGGACACACCCCTCAGATGTAGCAGTACACGCCCCTCAGATGTATGACACGCCCCTCAGATGTATGACACGCCCCTCAGATGTATGACACGCCCCTCAGATGTAGCAGTACATGCCCCTCAGATGTATGACACGCCTCTCAGATGTAGCAGTACACGCCCCTCAGCTGTATGACACGCCCCTCAGATGTAGCAGTACACACCCCTCAGATGTAGCAGTACACGCTCCTCAGATGTATGACATGCCCCTCAGATGTAGCAGTACACGCCCCTCAGATGTATGACATGCCCCTCAGATGTATGACTCGCCTCTCAGATGTAGCAGTACACACCCCTCAGATGTATGACACGCCCCTCAGATGTAGCAGTACACGCCCCTCAGATGTATGACACGCCCCTCAGATGTAGCAGTACACGCCTCTCAGATGTATGACACGCCCCTCAGATGTAGCAGTACACACACCTCAGATGTATGACACGCCCCTCAGATGTAGCAGTACACGCCCACGTTACCTCCGCACTCATAGGTGCTGCTCTCACACTCTCCCTTACATGCTATTACAGAAGTAGGTAAGTATTACATTATTATATTGTCCAGGGCCAAATTAGGAGCCACATGGTCTTGGGGCTAAAAATGATCCAGGGCCTATTGTGGGAAGCGGAGGAGCGGTGACCAGTGCTGTGTGGACATGTACAAAACCTACACTATCAGCCCCAATATCTCACTATGGAGCCTATTTGTTATACAACACTGTGGTGAAAATTAACGTACACCTACTATTACAGGTCACGGATAGCTCCTGCTTACCTTTCAGTCCCGATCTGGCCGCTGTCACTACACAAACACTACACTATGGGGACCGAAACTCATCAAACTCCAAATATACTATATTATCAGATGGCGCAGATTCCCAGACCCTACTCCTTCCCAGGGGCAGAGAGAGCCGGGATGGGGATGTGGCCTAAGCAGAGGAGGCGTTAACATGCCCCCTTCGGAAGAATAATAAAAGCCCCTCAGTCCAGCGCAAATCCAGGGGGACGGGGGGAAGGAAGAGCGCAATCAGTGTAATCACTCCCCCCCCGGCCCTCAGGCAGAGGAGACTGCTGCGATCAGCCTCACCACCCATGTAAGAGAATGCATAAACAGGGAACGATGGCTATCCACAATCTCACAATGACTCATTTTACTGTAATTGCAGTCCACTTTTAGCTACAGCTTGATTGATGGCAGGGGAAAATTCCAGGACCATTGAACAAAACAGGGGCATGACTCCCTCGTTTTGTAGGTGTGACGAACCCAGGGTCTGTGTCGTTGGATGCAGACTACCTGGGCCCGGCAGACCAGTTGTGATGGCTTATGCAGACTGGCCGAGGGCTGTGATCATCGCGACCGGTGGTCACGATGGTCGGGATGGTGATCCGACGCTGCGACTTTATTTTCGTCTTAGGCGCAGCACTTGGATTGCAGAGGCGTGCATTTGCATTTTAGTTGTTCGGGATTGCACAGCAGATTCCCTGCTCTTTCTGTCCCTGTGTAATACCGTCCACATCAGATCAGACGCAGTGTCTCCACAGTAACATGTATAATAAAATACTTGTGTGCTTGTCTGACACATGGGTGTGGAAGAGTTACTGAAAATGTAACAATATTCCTCTAAATGCAAAAAGACAAAGACAAACACATTTTTAAATGAAGTTTGACAGGATAAAGAAGTCATAAGGTGCAAAATAATAACAGGTGACAAATCATAAAATAATCTGCGCAGCAGCTGCATAAAACAAAAAGCTGATGAAACAGAAACTGAGAAATTAAGATTTTTTGACAGCAACTATGAGGCAGTAGCCAGCTTATTAGTATTACAGTGATCCCAGGAACTGACCAGCTTTTACAGTGCGTCATGTAATGTGGAGACACTTTTTTGCACCTCTGCCTCCCTTCCATACGAGGTCACTACAAAAGGCTGTGTACATGCCTATGACTCAGTGGCATATCTATAATGGGTGCACACAGGCCCCTGGCCACAAGGGGGCCACACCATGCCCCCATTGTTATACTTACCTCTCCGTAATCTCAAAAGTGCTGCCCTGCATCGCTGTGCCGGAACTGGAGAGCAGCAAAGATCACAGGGAAAATGGTGTCGGCAATTTTCCCAGTGACTTGAGCATATGCAGTAGAGATGCCCCCTGGAATAAGATGCAGCCGCCATTTTCCAGGACACCTGCACATGAGCAGTAGATTTTGGTACCAAGCCAGAAATTACTACACTGCCTGAGAGGAGGGGGCCCACACTGAGTCTGCACACAGGATCTCTCCTCTCTTAAAATGCCCCTGCTATGACTGTTATACGCCCCTGCTGTGACCGCTGTACGCCCCTGCTGTGACCGCTGTAGGCCCCCGCTGTGACCGCAGTACGCCCCCGCTATGACCGCTGTATGCCCCCGCTATGAATGCACATCCGCCATAGCTGGGGAGGGTTCCGGTGGATCCCTCTGCCGGCTAATAGCTATGGGCTACACCGAGCACTAACGTCATCTTCAGATGGCGTTAGCTGCAGGGACAATATCTGGATGCATCGCATTATGGATATTGGTACATTTGTCTGCATCGCATCCCCCAAAGAAACCTATAGGGGAGGGGGCTGCCTACAGGAATGGAGGGGTCACAGCAGGTATTGGAGATTCCTGCTGTGGTCCCTCCTTCATACATAAGGGGGATACTTAGTATTTGAGGTAAACCCCCGAAAACGGGTCTTTTCTGGGATTTTACCTCAAATACACTTTGATAAATGAGCCCCTCAGTGAGCTCACAAGTGCCTGTGAGCCAGACGCTTCCGGGTCTGGGGCAGGGCTGGCGTTACCATTAGGAAGCTTTAGGCAGCCACCTAGGGCATCGGCCACTAGAGGGCGCTGCTGAGCTTAGCCTGCTACGACAATAAAGGCTGTCGCCCTGACTACTAATCACTCTGTGCAGACATCTGCATACACACAAAGATATCACGTACGTTACTGAGGAATATACTTTATTATCATCTCTGCTCTTCTGAGGGGCACCTAGTACAATGTGTGCCGGGTGTGTGGTGCACAAGATCCCTGAGTCACGGGGGGCTAATATAATGCAATGCCTATTCTCCTCTATGGGCTAATGTAATCTAATGCCTATTCTCCTCTATGGGCTAATGTAATCTAATGCCTATTCTCCTCTATGGGCTAATGTAATCTAATGCCTATTCTCCTCTATGGGCTAATGTAATCTAATGCCTATTCTCCTCTATGGGCTAATCTAATGCCTATTCTCCTCTATGGGCTAATGTAATCTAATGCCTATTCTCCTCTATGGGCTAATGTAATCTAATGCCTATTCTCCTCTATGGGCTAATATAACATAATGCCTATTCTCCTCTATGGGCTAATGTAATCTAATGCCTATTCTCCTCTATGGGCTAATCTAATGCCTATTCTCCTCTATGGGCTAATGTAACCTAATGCCTATTCTCCTCTATGGGCTAATCTAATGCCTATTCTCCTCTATGGGCTAATGTAACCTAATGCCTATTCTCCTCTATGGGCTAATGTAATCTAATGCCTATTCTCCTCTATGGGCTAATGTAACCTAATGCCTATTCTCCTCTATGGGCTAATGTAACCTAATGCCTATTCTCCTCTATGGGCTAATGTAACCTAATGCCTATTCTCCTCTATGGGCTAATGTAACCTAATGCCTATTCTCCTCTATGGGCTAATGTAACCTAATGCCTATTCTCCTCTATGGGCTAATGTAACCTAATGCCTATTCTCCTCTATGGGCTAATGTAACCTAATGCCTATTCTCCTCTATGGGCTAATGTAACCTAATGCCTATTCTCCTCTATGGGCTAATGTAATCTAATGCCTATTCTCCTCTATGGGATAATATTTAAAGATTGACATTTTTGACATACCTCATTGCGCAGATCATAAAAAGGTACACAGGCCTTTTCAAATGATCAATTTGATTATAAAGTACAGATAAAGACTAAGGGGTTGGTTCAGACCCGGACACTAAGCCACGATCGCTCTCATCCAAAAGGGGCCTGGTATGCAAATTCCACGATCGCACTGTCTGGTGTAAGGATGCCCTCTATGTCTTAGAGAGCGACGGCAGAGTGAGCGCACGCCGGTATAAAGACGCCCACTTTTCTTTCTAAACATGTAATCTCCAGGAAGTGTATGAATAATCAGAACCATCGATAACCATCGGAGTTGCGCCCAGACATGCCGGCGTTCGCAGCACCACTCCCCCATTCACAAGCACGTTCCCCTGTTACCACCCACATTCGGCACTATCTGTCACTCAAAGTAGCGTCCAGTCTGTGTACTACGAGCGCACAATTCCCAGACGCAGTGACTGGTTCGCGCATGCGGATTTTGACGCATGCGCATGGGCAGACGGGCGATAATCACCCATAGCCCGCGTCCCTCAGCTTAGCGACCGGGTCTGAAGCAGGCCCTAAGACCATTGTTTCTTTTTTGTATATTTGTCATTTCCCATGCATAAAATAGACATAAGTAACCAGTGTAATATATAATACAGTGCAGTGAGAAGGACCAATCATTCATTGCTACCAAGTATATTGAAAATGCCACAGAACTAGTAAGACAGAAGTTACATAAGAAATGGGAAAAAAAAGAAAGAGGAAGAAGCAGAGTAGAGGGAAGAGAGAAGGAGAGGTAGGAGAAGGAAGGTATAAGGGGGAACCGGACTAACTCATGGTAAAGACTAAAGGGGATATATTTACTAAAGTGAGAGTTTTTATGATTGGTTGCTATAGGCAACATCTCCACTTCTAAACACTCTCACTTTAGTGAATTTACCCCGAGATGTGCGCTGATCCCCGTATTTTGGTTTTGTATCTGAATTCATCTTCGCGTTTTGGTTTGCAATCCAAAACCTAAGATTCAGATTTAAATTCTGAATTGCTGGAAGACTAGAACTTTGACTCCGATTTATCCAGATTTCCTTAGGAGATTAGAACCGCGACTCAGATCTGTCTGGATTCACAAAATTTGGGTGGATTCGTATTTCTTGAGAACCGAACCGCACATCTCTAGTAAAGACTATGAGGTAGATGTACTAAGCCTTGGAGAAAGATAAACTACCAACCAATCAGCTCCTAGCTGCCATTTTCTACATGCGGCCTGTAAAGTGACAGGACTTGATTGGTTGGTACAGTATTTTATCCACTTAATCTCTCTCTAAGCCTTGATACATCTCCCCATACGGTATGCATGTGACTGAGCATCCTACAGGAAAATGTGAAAAAAATAAAAAATCCCAGGGCACTCTCTCAAATATATAAAAAGAAATGACCAGCAGGAGCCATGGACAACCAGTGTCCATTAAGGAATTTTAAAGACATGGCAGCTATAACTGTACATGAGAGACTCTAAAGCTTTGTACACAGCAGACAGAGAAGAGAATGACCCCGATCCTTTGCACATCTGTTTTACTGTTTACACACAACACAACTATCAGCCCTATCTGAAAGATGAATGCCATTAAGGTGACGTTTTTGGATGCAGTTTTTGGGGCCAATCATGCACACAATGGGCACGATTCTATTCTATGCGATGTGAATAGCGCCGGGAGTGAACTCCCGGAGCTATTCAATACACCGCGCTGCCAAGTCCGACTAGGATTTCTTCTCGCATCCCCCCAGGGATGAGAGCAGAAATCCGTCAAAAATCCTGGCGCGAGGCTGTTTTCTGCCCTTAGCACTGGTAAAACAGCATCGCGCCGGGAAGTTAGGTCGGGGAATGCCCGTTATCGCGCCTTCAACAGGGTGTTTAGTCGCGAGAACGGGCATTCTCCGACTAAACACCGTGCACAATCGAATAGCTCCGGGAGCTATCTCCCGGCGCTATTCACATCGCATAGAATAGAATCGTGCCCAATGTATTTATGGCACAAAATTAGCACATCAGGACTAAGATGGTCATGCAGCTGTTCCAGCTGGTTTGTGAATGACTGTCTGGTCCTGGTGCTGTGTACACACTGTGCAATAATCAGAGCAGCCAGCTGCTTATCTAACTTAGGTCTCTGTGACTTAATAACCCAGCTGGGTGACATGACAGTCTTTGAGGTATGTTTAACCTAGCTACACCATCAGGGGCATATGCAGGATTTCTAAATGGGTGTCCAGATCTTGATTGATAGAGTATAACCATAAATGATAGAGTATAGTCCATAAAGAGGAATAATTAGCACTTGACATGCTACAGTCTTCCTAATACAAAATGTTTGTAATACCTGAGACATATACAGGAGAGCGATCACAATAACTGATGTAGTAGTACAGTCAGCCACCTGAGCTGGGTTTTTTTTTTTCCAGATGTGGGCACCATTCCACAAACCATGTCCCATGATCTGTGGAGCATAGGAGCAAGCCCGCAGTCTTGGGGAGCAGCAGAAGAACCTAGCACTGGCACTGAACATATATGTACACATTGGTCTAGTTCAGAGGTTCTCAAACTCAGTCTTCAAGACCCCACACAGTTCACATTTTCTAGGTCACCTAGCAGGTGCACAGGTGTATTCATTATTCACCAACACATTTTAAAAGATCCACAGGTGTAGCTAATAGGGATGTGCGCCGGACCATTTTTGCCGGATTTGGTTCTATTTCGTCATCCGGCTTTGGATTTGGATTTTCCATACTGTGGTGCCTGGCTTTGGATTTTTTACAAAAATTGTCAAAAAAAGCTAAAATCACATAAATTGGGCTTTTTTTTTCTTCCTAGAGTGTTATTAACCTCAATAACATTAATTTCTAGTCATTTACAGTCAATTTAGACCACCTCACAGCTTAAATTATAGTCTTCACCATTATTGGCCAAAGGTTGCAGTGAGCTGACTGGTTACCAAGCGTCAGAGCAGTGGCACAGACACCACAGTATAAAGCACATCTATGAAACATTGCCACACAGCAGTGGCAGGAATGAACGGTAGTGCAAGATGGAATTGCCCTTGGGCCCTCCCACCCACCCTTATGTTGGATATTAAAAAGGACATGCGCACTTTAACAAACCAAGCATTTCAGCGACAGGGACTGCCACTTTGTGGCCGAAGTGCTTGGTTTGTTTGGGCCCCGACAAAAAATCTACCAATCTGCTAAAGGAAACAGGTCTACAGTGGCAAGATGTCACCATCATTGGCATCCTCACCCTCATCAGTGTGCACATCATCTGAATCCTCACACAATATTAATTCATCCCCGCTGGAATCCACCATTACAGAAGTATCTGTACTGTGACGTGATTGGCGGGTTTTCCTCATGAAATTTCCAGTTCATTTTAATGAACATCATTTGTTCTACATTTTGTGGAAGTAGCCTCCTACATCGTTTGCTCACAAGGTTCCCGGCTGTACTGAAAACTCTCTCCGAGTACACACTGGAGGGTGGGCAGCTTAAGTAATGCAAAGCCAGTTTATACAAGGGTTTCCAAATTGGCTTTTTTTTCTTCCAATATTCGAAGAAAATCTGTGACATGTCTTCTTGTATGGTGTCCTGAAAATAATCCTCCACCATTCTTTGGATGGTAATCGTATTAGATGGTGTTACGGTAGAGGTGTCACTGGTGTTGGGCAATTCTTTTAGACCCGACCAGATGTCAAAATGTTGACTTGACTTATCTGCATCACCACTGGGTCTTTTGGAAAAGGTGAATTTTTTTCTGGCTGCTGCTGGAGAAACCGAAGGAGGAGACATCACCGTAGTGCCATGTGTCACCCATAGCGTGCATCCAAAGCTTAGTGACTGGGTCTGAATCGGGCCCTAAGACCATTGTTCTTTTTTGTATATTTATCATTTCTCATGCATAAACAAAACAAAAGTAACCAGTGTAATATACAATATAGTGCAGTGAGAAGGACCAATCATTCATTGCTACCAAGTACATTGAAAATGCCACAGAACTAGGAAGACACCTTACTCAAGCTAGCAGTGTCAGCACTCACTTCAAATGTGGCAACTTCAAATGGTTTGAGCACCTTGCACAAGACAGAAACTACTCTCCACTGTGCTTGGCTAAGGTACATTCCCCCTCCTCTCCCAATGTCATGGCTTGTCGTATAACTATGGATGGCTTTTTGCTGTTCTTCCATCCGCTGAAGCATGTAAAGGGTGGAGTTCCACCTCGTTACCACTTCTTGCTTCAGTTGATGGCAGGGCAAATTAAACTGCTCTTGTAGGTGCTGCAATCTCCTGCATGCTGCTGCTGAATGCCGAAAATGTCCCGAAATTTTTCCGGGCCACAGACAGTATCTTCTGCACACCCCTGTCATTTTTTAAAAAACCCTGCACCACTAAGTTTATTGTGTGAGCAAAACAGGGGATGTGTTGGAATTCACTCAGCTGTAATGCTCTCATAATATATGTAGCATTGTTAGAAATCACAAATCCTGAGGAGAGTCCAAGTGGGGTAAGCCATGTTTCTATGACATCTCTGAATGAGCTGGCGTTATTTGTTAGATACTGCTGCTGCTGAAGGCGATTCACCCACCCAGTGGGCCGTCACAGTAATGTAATCTTTAGTTTGTCCACTACCGCTTGTCCACATATCTGTGGTTAAGTGGACAGTGGGTACAATAGCATTTTGCAGGCCAATAATTAGGTTCTGTTTAATGTCCTAGTACAGCCGAGGAATGGCTTTTCGGGTAAAATGAAGCAGAGATGGAATTTGGTACCGGGGACACATGACCTCAATTAACTATGTAAATCCCACTGCATTAATTGTGGATATTGGACGCAGATCTAATAATAGCATAGCTGTCATGGCATCAGTGATCCACTGTGCGACAGGGTGAGAGCTGTCATACTTGCTTCCCCTTGCAAGAAATTCTTTAACAGTGAATTGTTTTTTTGGTAAACTACTACTAGTAGTCTTCTTGGTCCACTTCTGGGATGAAGATCCACCCCCAGCAGCAGCAGGCCTAGCACTCAAAGATTGTTTCTTCTGAGGTGCCCTGGAAAGTAGAGTCACCGTGACTTAGCATTAACAAATTGGATGCTGGACTACCACTGATCATTCCTGAGGATATTGAAGAGGAAGGTGTTGTCAGTGGAGATTGCAGGTGCTGGGATTTAGTAGAGAGAAGGCATCTAGCTAATGCTGGGCTGCTTGTTGTTATTTTTTTAGCAATAGTTTCTGTTATCAAACACCTGTCATGAGCTTGCTGCAGATGACGTAATAGCGTGGAGGTTCCTAGATGCTTAACGTCCCTACCTCTACTAACCGTGATCCCACAACGGCTACAAATGGCTTGACAAATGTTGTCAGGTTTGGGTAAAAATAATTCCACACAAAATATGTGGATTTGTTGGTTCTATGCCCAGGCATGGCAATGTCCTTCTTATCTTGGCCAAGAGCTTCTTCCTCTGGTGCCTGACTCATACAAACAATATCCTCATTCTCAACATCCTCATCAGTGCCAGCGTCAGCTGCACATATATTCCCCTCACCATCTTGCAATTCCCCGGTGGCATCCTCAATTTCTATGTCCTTGGCAATACTGCTCATCCCCATAACTACAGATGGAACAGAAACTGTGGAGGGCAGCTTCTCTGAAAGGTCAGGCTTGCACATAGCAATACCACTCGTGGACCCACTTAGACTCTCCTCAGGGATTTCTGACATTTGTGTTTCTGAAAACACAGTTTGATCTACTGCCATATTGGTTTTACATTTTTTTTAGACTTCTTCTATAGTCAGATTGAAAAGGTCTTTTATTGTCATGAGAGGTACAAGATGCCTCACTGACAGTTGCAGAACCGCCACTTAGAAATAAAGGGCAAAGCCTGAGTCTTTCCTTGCCGCTATGTGTGTTGAATGGTATGTTGCCAATTTTCTGTTTCTCTGCAATAGTAGTAGTCTTTAGAGGTTTTTTTTTGTCTTTACCCGTGTGAAATCTAGATTTTTTGATTTCAGGTTCCCTAATTTTTTAAAGCCTCTCCGCTCTTGAGCATCAGCTGTAGATGATAGTGATAGACTTCCAGTCGCTGCAGTGCTAGCATTTGCTTGATGTTTCTGCTCTCCTCTCGGTTTGTTCTAATGACCCATATTAATTTATCAGTGTGAACTGGAGTCACGGAGCTTGTATACACACAGGGCCTGATTCAGAACCACTCGCAAGCGCTATGCGCTCGCGGAGACCCACTCGCAAGCACTATGCGCTCGCGAGCAGATTGATGTTTGGCCACCGCACATGCGCACGCCAGAGCCAGCTCCGATGTGCGCATGCGCGAGACCTGGCTAGTGACGGGCACTCCGTCACTATGGGTCTCGCACCAAAGAGGGGCAGCTGTTGATTTTGATTGACAGCTTGCCCCGTTGGAGGCAGGCAGGAGAAGGGCTGGCCAAATGGAGGCATTCCCAAAGGAATGCCTGCCATTTGGGAGCGGACCCACTGACATCACAAGTGATGTCAGTGGGTGAGCTTCCGGCTCTAACAGAGCGGCCAGGAGGCCACACAAAATAATAATAAAAAAAAAAACGCCCTGATTCAGAGCGAGTACTCTTTCAGAGCATTCGGCTCTGAATCAGGCCCACAGTGGGCTAATGCCCAGTCACGGAGCTTGTATACACCCAGTGGGCTTATTGTATACACACAGTGGGCTAATGCCCAGTCACGGAGCTTGTATACACACAGTGGGCTTATTGTATACACACAGTGGGCTAATGCCCAGTCATGGATTTTGTATACACACAGTGGGCTTATTGTATACACACAGTGGGCTTATGCCCAGTAAGGTCACGGAGAATGTATACACACAGTGGGCTTATGCCCAGACACGGAGCTTGTATACACACAGTGGGCTAATGCCCAGTCACAGAGCTTGTAATGCACACAGTGGGCTTATTGTATACACACAGTGGGCTTATGCCCAGACACGGAGCTTGTATACACACAGTGGGCTTATGCCCAGTAGGGTCACGGAGCTTGTATACACACAGTGGGCTTATGCCCAGACACGGAGCTTGTATACACACAGTGGGCTTATGCCCAGTAAGGTCATGGAGCGTATATACACACACAGCGGGCTTATGCCAAGACACGGAGCTTGTATACACACAGTGGGCTTATGCCCAGTAAGGTCACAGAGTTTGTATACGCACAGTGGGCTTGTGCACTTTCAATGAGCTTGTATACACAATGTGGGCTTATGCCCAGTAAGGTCACGGAGCTTGTATACACACAGTGGGCTTATGCCCTTTCAATGAGCTTGTATACACACTGTGGGCTTATGCCCAGTAAGGTCACATAGCTTGTATACACACAGTGGGCTTATGCCCAGTAAGGTTACGGAGATTGTATACGCACAGTGGGCTTATGCCCAGTCACGGAGTTAATATACACACAGTGGGCTTATGCCCAGTAAGGTCATAGAGCTTTTATACACACAGTGGGCTTATGCCCAGATACGGAGCTTGTATACACACAGTGGGCTTATGCCCAGTAAGGTCACAGAGCTTGTATACACACAGTGGGCTTATGCCCAGTAAGGTTACGGAGCTTGTATACACACAGTGGGCTTGTGCCAGACATGGAGCTTATATACACACAGTGGGCTTATGCCCAGTAAGGTCACGGAGCTTGTATACACACAGCCGTCTTATGCCCTTTCAATGAGTTTGTATTCATACTGTGGGCTTATGCCCAGTAAGGTCATGGAGCTTTTATACACACAGTGGGCTTATGCCCAGATACGGAGCTTGTATACACACAGTGGGCTTATGCCCAGTAAACTCACAGAGCTATATATGCCCAGCCCCAGTCACTGAGCTTTTATATAGCCCTGTCACAGAGCACACACAGTGGACTTATGCTGCCCAGTAAAGTCACGGAGGTCATTTATTTATAATAATATTAATCAAAGTCAGAGGGCTAATGCCCTTTGAAAGTCCAGCGGCAAAAATTTTGAAGAAAAACTACACTAACAGTGCACACTGCACACTAATTAAGTCTACCTAAGTCCTTCCTCTGCTCTGCCTCTGCAAAATGGTGCGAGTCCCGGGGGCGCCGCGCCTTTTATAGAGGCCGAATGTCACCCGAGTTTCGCGAGGTCTCGCGAGAATGTAGCGCCGGCCGAGTGATGTTCAGGCCTCAAGGTGGAATCCGAGTCAGGCGGGAACACCTGAACTTGCGTTCGGGTGGACTCAGATTCCACCTGTTCGGAGCGGTTCAGATTCCTCAGAATCCAAACTGTTCATCTCTAGTAGCTAATTATCTAACTTGTGATTGGGTGAGGAGACCTTGAAATCATGCACTGTTTGGGGTCCTGAGGACAGAGTTTGAGAACCTGTGGTCTACTTGTACACTATATAGTGTATGAAAAAATAAGAGTTATGGAAGACTTACCATTGATAACTTTCTTTGAGGTCCATAGGGTTCACAGGGACACCATGGGGGCACCAAACAGTAAAGCTTTCAGCTCCCAGGATGCCTCAGGTCCTCCTCCACATATACCCAACCCCCGGCCGCAGGCATTAAGTTCTGTAAACAAGCCCAAAGCAGGAGAAGGAAGGACAATCATACAGCAGAAACGCTCACAGAAAATGAGGGAATACCATGCCCGAAAAAATTACCCAATGGAGCCAGATGTATCAGGATGTGTGCCCTGTGGACCTCGAAAAAAAAGTTAACAATGGTAAGTCTACCATAACTCTTATTTTCTTCTTCAGGGACCATTGGGATCCACAGGGATCATGGGCATGTCCTAAAGCAGTTCCCCTAAGGGTGGAGATGCTCCTGAACAGAAAGGAGAACTCGTCGCCCAAAGGAAGCATCCCGAGTGGCAAAAGTATCAAAGGCATAGAACCTAAGAAAAAAGTGTGGACAGAAGACCATGTGGCTGCTTTGCACAATTGCTCAGCAGAAGCACCACAACTAAATGCCCATGATGGCCTCACAGACCGGGAAGAATGTGCTGTTGCTGTGTTTGGGACAGGGAGATCAGACTGTGTATACACAGTGAGAGAAAGTCATACGTAACCATCGAGCCAGAGTCTACTTATTAGCTGGCCATCCTCATTTGCGAAAACCATATAGCACACAGAGCATCTGATTTTCTAACAGTTTGTACAATCCACATAGATACAGAGCACAAACTACATCCAGGGAGGCTTCATCTACAGAGAGGTTTGAAGACTGAAAAGCTGGAACCAAAATCTCTTCATTCACAAGAAAACTGGACACTACCTTAGGAAGGTAACCCTCCCTTGTACAAAGAACAGCTTTATCCTGGTGAAAAATAAAAAATGGGGAGCGACAAGAGCGCTGCCATATCAGAGACTCTGCATGCAGAAGAGATAGCGAGGAGAATAAAAGTGTTTTCGCTGTCAACCATCTCAAATCTACTGATTCCATAGGTTCAAATTGGGGAGCTTGTAGCCCTTTGAGTACCAAAGACAAATCCCACGGTGCTACTGGTGGGACAAATGGTGGCTGAACTTGGAGAACTCCCTGAAAAAAAATTCTAACATCTGGCAGATAAGCAATCCTTCTCTGAAACCAGACTGACAGTACAGAGACCTGTACACTCAGGGTGGCCAGGCAGAGACCAAGGTCTAATCCAGCCTGGGATACCCTAAACACCTTAGGGTCACATTTTCTGTTGGAACACCATCGACTAAAATAATGCTAAACTCTGTAACAGATGCAGGCAGAGGAAGTCTTTTGTGCCCTAAGCATCGTTTGAATCACAGAGCTGGGGAAACCTTTGGCTCTTAAGATGGAAGATTCAAGACCCATATCGTCAAAGAAAGGTGAGGTAAGTGCGGATGCAGGCAGGGACCCTGCGCTAATAGATCCGGCCATAGAGGAAGAGGATAAGGACTGCCTATGGATAGATTCTGTATGTCAGTGAACCAATGATGTCTGGGCCAAGCAGGAGCCACTAGTATTACTGTTCCACCTTCCTGAGATCCCTTGGGAGGACGTAAATCAGAGAAAAGAGATACGCCAGCTTGAAGGCCCATCTTACTGCCAGTGTGTCCATGAAGGCTGCTGAGGGATCTCTGGTTCTGGACCATTACCTGGGTACCTTGTGGTTGTGACGTGATGCCATGAGGTCTGTGTCTGATAGGCCCCATGTGTTTACCAGGAGTTGAAAAAACCCAGGGTGGAGAGACCACTCTCCAGCATGTATGTTCTGACGACTTAGGAAGTTCGCTTCCCAATTGAGTTCTCCCGGGATGAATATTGCCAAGATCACCGGAAGATAACGTTGTGCACAAATCAGAATGTTTGTCACTTCCCTCATGGCTGCATGACTTTGCATGCCTCCCTGATGATTGAGCTACTGTAGGCTACTGTGGTTGAGTTGTCGGACTGGATATGGACCAGCCTGCCCTGGAGCAGTTCCTGTGCCACGATGAGTGGTTTGTATACTGCTCAAAGCTCCAGAATGTTTATGGGCAGATGACTTTCCTGATTTGTCTATCTTCCCTGAAAGGTGTGATGACCTGTCACTGCCCCCCATCCACTAAGACTGGCGTCCGTGGTGAGAAGCACCAAATTTGGAATCCAGAATGGGTGACCTTTGTCCAGATGATCCTTTTGTAGCCACCACAAGAGAGAGAACTCAACCTCTGGAGTGAGAAGGATCCTCTAGGACCTTATTAGATTATATTGTCCATTCCACCTGGAGAGAATCAAATTTTTGCAGAGGCCTGGGATGGAACGGAGCATACCTCACCATGTCAAAGGTGGATACCATTGACCCCAGGACCTGCATCGCTGATAGAATAGATACACTTTGCTTGTGTATCAATTTGTGTACTTGCAATGATAGGGCCACAATCTTGTCCTCTGGCAGAAATACCCCGTGTGCCTGAGAGTCCAGAAGTGCCCCCAGATGTACCATCTGCTGTGTTGGAGAAAGAGAGGATTTCTTCCAATTGGTGATCCATTCTTCTGTAGGCTGTTGGAGATGGTGTTGTAAAACAGCTGGAGACTGTGCCAACATCAGAAGGTCATCCAGATATTGTAGTATTCTGATTCCCTGATGCCTGAGTTAGGCCGTCATAACCGCAATTATTTTGGTAAAGACCAGAGAGGCCGTTGATAGACCAAAAGGTAGTGCTTGAAATTGATAATGTTATTTCAGGACAGCAAACCATAGAAAATGTTGGTGGGATGACGTAATAGGAACATGCAAATATGCATCCTGAATGTCCAGGGAAACCATAAAATTCACAGGCTCCATTGCCAAAAAAATTGACTGAAGAGTTTCATGTGGAACTTGGGTACACGGATAAACTTGAGGGTTTTTAGATTTAGAATAGGGCGGTAAGACCCATTCAGTTTCTGAACCAAAAATAGAGTGGCATAACAACCCCTTCCTTGCTGAAACATACCGGGATTATCACCCCTGCTTGAAGCAGGAAATAAATAGCCTCCTGAAGGGCCAAGGCCTTGATCCCATATAATGGGGGATCTGTGCAAAAAAACTTCTGGGGAGGATGCCTCCGGAAAGTGAGAGCATACCCCTGAGAGACCACTTCTCGGACCATGGCTTCTGTTGTTGTTTGATGCCAGTAATCCATTGTAGAAGTCAGCCTCCCACACTGGGATCCCCCAGGAGGAGGCCCGCCCCATCAGGCAGAAGGTTTGTCATAGGCTTAGAAGTTGGATGTCTGGCCGGTCCAGACCTCTTACAGTAGTTTGTCGCTTGGTTGTCCTGCAAAAACTAGATGGCCTGGAGTGGGAGATATATGTCAGCTGTTCTATCATCTGGTAGAGAATCTTCCAATGCCTCCGTCCATTCTTCAACAGCTTTGGCTAAGAAAGCCCCAGCCATAGCTGGTCGAGTAACAGCTCCAGATGATGAAAATTCTGTTTTAAGACAGGTTTCAATTTTTCTATCTGTGGGATCTTTAGATGGCGAGAGCAATGCGGTCCCCACTGATGACAATGGGGAGCCAACTTTATCTCTTTAATACTGTAGTTTATCCTTATGTATCACTATACTATTTTTTGCATTCTCTATAACAACTTTCTTCTACCCCATTTTGTATGAAGCGGTAGTTCATTTCTTCCATTTGAATGTAAAAAACTTAATTTTCAGTAGTTTTGTTTTATCCTTTTAAGTTGTCCTAAGGGTATTGAATTCCATCAATTTGGATGATGCTGACTGTTTGCATCTATATAGTTGTTTTTCTATAGTTCTTCCTATTTATAACATTATTTTTTATACAGATCTATGAAAATTAAATGATTGGTGCTATATTGAAATGTGAATGTAATATTGAGATCATTACAGTTGAGATATATGAAGAACTATTCTAGCTCTGAAATACAACATTACCAAATGAAAGACATCATCGTTCTGATGGTGCCAGGACACCAGATTCTCCCCGTGATGATTGTTATGACAAAATGTTTATGTTCCACCTCACTATGAATGAATTGTTAAAACTCAGGGCGAATCTGGTGCCCATAGCTGTCCCGACTTGTATATAACAGTTACCCTCAAAATAGAAAGAAAATATTTATCAGAATAAATTCAATACGGTCTAGAATAACCTGTTTAATTCAGATCATATTCAGAATGCAACAAAAATGTCAGGATTCTGCCTGGGATCGGCTGTTACTTACCGCAGCACCGGCTTCTCCTCACTAGTGGGCGCAGTAAGATGCCAGGTGCGGTGGTGGGTGATGCGGTGAGCAATCTTCCCAGGGCCCAGGTGACTTCCACACAATTCTTCATATTGGAGTTCCTGCGGTGCTGGTCATGGGCACAGCCATCTTGGCTGTATCACCTGATAGATCCTTATCCAATGGTAGCCGTGTCAGTTCGCAGCTGACTCCTTCGTCCAATGGACAGCTACAGTACCTAGGGGTTAAAACAGGACTCCAGGTAAACAGGAAGTACTGAGTCCTAGTGGCTTATTCCAGTGTTCATCCTATGTTGGATTTCCAGTGTTCTCAGAACCTCATCCAGTACAGTTTCCCAGAGCACTACTCTGGTGCTCCCCTTTTGACAAGATCCCCAGTGTGTACTCAGTACATCACCTGAGTACTGAATCTTAGTGTCCCATTCCAGTGTTCACCCTGTACTTGGATCTTCAGTCTGTTCACGGAACATCATCACTACTGGTGTATGCTTGTTGTCATTCCATTCCAGGTTCCTGTTCCCCTCCTCAGAGTTATTGTTATATCATCTTGTTATAATCTTCCGGGGCATATGGATTTGCACATTGTGTACTCAGTACACACCGCTGAGTACAATTATCGAACCATCCTCCAGTGCATTTGAATTTGCACATTGTGTACAATTACCACACCATCCTCCAGTGCGTCTGGAGTTGCACTTGGTGTACTCTGTACACACCAACTAAGTATAACCACTGAATCACCTTCTGTACCAATGGTGCACCAGTATCCACACCGTGCAGTGCAACCCCCACCCTCCTCCAGATCCAGCTGAGTATCCTACTCTTCAGTGGACCTTCCCTCTTGTCATTCTGTACCATTACTGCAAGCAACCCCATTATACCAACTCTGTACAAAAGGGTATAGAATATGTATTAGTACTTCTCCAAATTACTTCCTTTGGGCCATAGTGGTGTACCTCTCTCCATTTCCCACTCGTATCAGATACCTGACCAAAGGGTCGCGGCCTGCTTGTCAGAAGCAGTTAAACCAATATCCCTGCTTGGAGGGGTCACTGGTGAACACCTTCCGGCAGGTTAGACTCCATGCCTTTGGTCAGGTATCGTCAACATCCGATACTTGTGGATGAGGAGAACTTACATTCAGGCCTCTTGCGTCAGATTCCTCAACCCAGGACCTCAGCTTTCATCTCCTCAATAGGGGATTCCCCGAAGCAGAGTGTGACAAAAAACTTCCGTACTGCATTAATACCTTTAATGTGGCTAATTATAGAATGCAAAATGGTTATATTACCCATTACCAGGATGTAACCATCTCCAACACTGTATTGATTACATCTTCCAGAACATTGATGGTATCTTTCAAATATACCCTTGTGAGTTTTTATATGTTGGCTGTATCTCAAGACAATTAAAAACATGTCTCAGTGAGCATGGAAGAAATATAAAAATGGGCTTCAGAAATCATTCTGTTTAACTCCTTTATAAAAAAAAAAACGTCACACCTACTCAGAGAAATACAGTACATTAAATGTTTTTGGGGTATACATCAGATTCAAGATAATTGTAAATAAAGATATACTGAAGAAAGATGAGTTAATACGAATGCAGCAGATATTTAATCTAAGAACCTGGGGTATATTAAGAGCTATTGGGTCCCTGACCATAAAATGGGCTCTCCCCCCATGCCTGTTACAATGTGCCAGTCTGCACAGCATCCCAGGTCCATATGCTCATCCTGAGGTGGCATCTTTCTGGTGATAAATTTGGAAAGTCGGCACATGTGCAGAAAACAGTCTATATCTGAATATATCATAAGAAAGATGGCACTGCCCAGGCAGGCCCACTGGTCAGTTCTGGATGCAGGGGGTGTGGTTTAAGGACCCATGTGTACTGTACACCCCGCACCCATGACAGATACACAACTTCTAAAAACTCTAGTACTGAAATGTCCTGTAGATGATTTCTTCTGTGAATACAAGGACACAGACTTTCATTGGGACCCACACACAGGGCTGATGCAAGGTTTCTATGCAGCCTAGGCAACATTTTAGCCCATCACCCTATCCCGTCATTTGTGTCCCAGCTTGCTTACCCCCCATCTTATCACCTGTAATTTGGCTCCTCTGTGCCACTTCCTCCCATCCCATCACCTGTGTCCTGACTCCACTGTGCAACCTCCTCCCATCCCATCACCTATGTCCTGGCTTCTCTAAGGCACTTCCCCCCATCCCATCAGCTGTGTCCTGGCTCCTCTGTGCCACTTCCTCCCATCCCATCACCTGTGTCCTGACTCCACTGTGCAACCTCCTCCCATCCCATCACCTATGTCCTGGCTTATCTAAGGCACTTCCCCCCATCCCATCAGCTGTGTCCTGGCTCCTCTGTGATGCTTCCCCCCATCCCATCTCCTGTGTCCTGGCTCCTCTATAGTGCTACCCCATCTCGTCACCTGTGTCCTGGCTACACTATGATGCTTCCCCCCATCCCATCACCTGTGTCCTGGATCCTCTGTGCCAGTTCCTACCCCCCATCCCATCACGTGTGTCCTGGCTCCACTGTGCCACTTCCTCCCATCACCTGTGTCCTGGCTCCTCTGTGCCACTTCCTCCCCCCCATCCCATCAGCTGTGTCCTGGTTCCTCTGTGCCACCTCCTCCCATCCTATTACCAGTGTCCTGGCTTCTCAAAGGCACTTCCCCCCATCCCATCAGCTGTGTCCTGGCTCCTCTGTGCCACTTACTCCCAAACCATCACCTGTGTCACAGCTCCTCTATGATGCTTCCCCCATCCAATCACATGTGTCCTGGCTTCTCTGTTGCACTTCCTCCCATCTCATTACCTGTGTCCTGGCTCCACTGTGCCACTCACACCCATCCCATCACCTGTGTCCTGGATCTTCTGTGCCATTTCCTCTCATCCCATCACCTGTGTCCTGGCTCCTTTGTGCCACTTCCCCCTGTCCCATCACCTGTGTCCTGGCTCCTTTATGCCAATTCCACCCATCATATCTCCTGTGTCCTGGCTCCTCTGTGCCACTTCCTCCCCCCATCCCATGACCTGTGTCCTGGCTCCTCTGTGCCATTTCCTCCCATCCCATCATCTGTATCATGGCTCCTCTATGATGCTTCCCCCATCCCATCACCCAGCTCCACTATGCCACTTCCTCCAAACCCATCACCAGTGATCTGTCTCCTCTATTATGCTGCTCCTCATCCCATCACCTGTGTCCTGGCTCCTCTATGATGCTTCTCCCCATCCCATCACCTGTGCCCTAGCTCCTCTATGATGCTTCTCCCCATCGCATCACTAGTATCTTGGCTCCTCTATGGCACTTCCCTCCATACCATCACCTGTGCCCTGGCTCTTTTTTTCAAATATCTTTTTATTTTAGTTTTCAGACAAGAAGAAAATACAAAAAGGTAACAAAATACTCGAGTAAGTATAACAATAATAAGTCATTAAATATGACTGAGTAAATACAAACATACTGCTCCATGAAATAAAGACATAAAGACATAAAAGTCGACCAGGAAACAGTCATTACCAAGTATCTCAGACTGAATACAAATGAGTTCGAACAATGTAGAAATAAGGAACTCTAAAAGAAGTTCCCATTTCAAAAATCACATAAAAACTGTAACGATTGAGAACTTCAAGGCTCCAGCTTCTGGTATACTATTAGATATAAACACTTTATATCCTTAGCCAACTAATACAAAATAATACAATAATATAAAGAAAAACTAAAATAAATAGACAATATGCATAATGAAGAAGAAGAAAGAGAGGGAATAGAATAGGGGGGGGGGAGGGGAGAGATAAGTACCCATATTTTTAGGAGTTTCTAGGACTGAGTCTTCTATAGTAGAGACCTTTTAATAATTTAATACCGAAAATTTGCACAAAAGTCTTCCAAAATCCTCAAGGAAAACAGACATAATATATGAGTTAAACCAATTTTTGGTGTAGGTACCATGAAGTGGTTTCAAAAATGTTGTTAATATGGGTTTGAGTGGAGTTATCCAAGTGAGATATATAAAAGCCCCATTTTCTCTGGAAACGTTCCACCCCCTTCTCTATATCCGGGAGAGTATCTCGCCGGTCAAAATAAAGCACTTGAAGTATCATATGTTTAACATCACCAAGAAAAGGAGGGGTCCTTACTGTCCAATTCATGAGAATCGCTTTCTTAGCGATCGTCACTATTGTCGCAAGGAGTGGAATAACTGTTTTCTTATTATGAGGGAATACATTCCAATTACCAAAATTCGCAAGAATTAAAGCTAAGGGATCTTTTAGTAGACATAGTGATAACAAATCATTTATAAAGCACATAAGTTTATCCCAAAATTTGCGGATGCGTCCACATTCCCATATATTGTGCCAGAAAGTGGCTTTAGAGGCTTTGCACTTCACACATTGTCCAGTCTCCTCTACTAACATATGAGCTCTGCTACTCTGTGAAATATAAGCCCTGTGTAAAATCTTCACATGGACTTCCTGTAGGCGTGCAGAGTGTAAAATTTTCAGGGTGGATTCATAATAACTTAAAAGAATTTCAGGAGAATCTATTGTGGGGATATCTACGGCCCATCTCATTGCGCATTTATGCCATAGAGATTTTGCTTTAGATGAAGTGAATTCAGTCGTCAAAAATTTAGTTTTGTAATTATTTTGCATTGTGAATGTAAATATGGAATCTAATGCATCTTTTGCATTTGGGTCTGTCAAAGCAGGAGATATGTGTTGAATAAAATGTCTGACTTGGAGATACATAAAAAATTGGGAGTTAGGAAGATTGAATTTATCCTTAAGAATTTGAAAAGAAAGAAGGGTGCCCCCTGGGTCAAAAACATCTTTGATTTTTGCAAGGCCTTTAGCCTTCCAAATGAGGAAGTGGGAATTATCTAAACTTGGGCTAAACATCGGATTACCCCAGAGAGTGATGTATTTAGTAGAGCAGGCGTTTCGGTTGAGTCTCTGGTTAATGTTCCACCATGCCTTGTAAGTGTCACAAAAAATTATATTACCTAAAATTAGATTAGGGAGTTTGGGTTTAGGTGTGTGTAAAAGGGCACTTGGAGCAAAAGGAGAAAGTAGTTTTGTCTCCAGAGACAGATCTGTATAGATACTACGTCCAAGACACCAATCCAACACATATCTATAAAATACAGCTGCTGAAAAGTCCTTCAGATCTGGAATGCCCAAGCCACCTCTCCCTCTGTCACCCTGAAGCTCAGCAAGAGCTATTCTGGTCTTCCCGCCCCGCCATAAAAACTTGGAGGTAGCCTTCGAGTAAGCATTAATATCATTTTGAGTAAGAGCAATAGGAAGCATTTGAATCAGATAAGCGATCTTTGGAAAAATTATACTCTTCAAAACTGCCACTCTACCCATCAGCGACAAAGGAAGTTCCCGCCAATCCTCTAATTGTTTATAGATTTTTTAGAGTATTGGGGAAAAGTTACAGTTGTAAATTTTAGTAGTTATTTCGGGGATGTAGATTCCCAAATATTTTAAAGTGTTCTGTGATCTCAAAAATTGGGAACAAATAGTGGGTAGGATAGGAGGTGGATCCGTTCCTAAATACAACAATTCAGATTTGCTAAAATTTACTCTATATCCCGAAAAAGATCCAAAACGTGTAATATTTTCTAACATTGAGGGAATAGAAGACTCTGGATGGGATACAAACAACAACATGTCGTCTGCAAATAGAGCCAACTTGGACTCCACTACACCTATCCTAATACCTGAGAACTGACTATCATTCCTCAGCGTGACCGCCAGAGGTTCCAGTGCTAATGCGAACAACAAGGGGGACAATGGGCATCCTTGTCTCGTCCCCCTGCCTATCACAATGGGATGAGATAGGTAACCATTACAGTTTATCTGGGTTATTGGATTGGTATAAATAGCTGAAATTAAATTTATGAAATTATCAGGAAAGCCAAAACGTCTTAGAGATTCGAACAGATGGTCCCATGTTAGTAAATCGAACGCCTTTTCGGCATCCAAAGAGAGAAGTAAAGGCGTCCCCCGGCTCTCTTTGAGTTCTAATCCCTGCATAATCGAAATAACTCTTCGAATATTGGTCACTGAGTGTCTACCCATGATAAAACCTGTTTGGTCAGTAAGTATTACCGCTGGCAGGCATAGTTTAAGACGATCCGCCAAAATTTTTGTAAAAAGTTTATAATCCGAATTTAATAAAGAGATAGGCCTGTAAGACCCTGGATGTTCAGGATCTCTTCCTGGTTTTGGGAGCAATTTAAGAATGGCGCTGTTAAAATAAAGTGGCAGAGATTTATTTTGAAGTATATCATTATACATTTCTAATAGGGTATCTCCAAATTGGGGGAAGAGAATTTTCAAATACTCTCCAGTAAAGCCATCAGGACCTGGAGCTTTATTGGGTTTGAGAGAGCGTATCGCTTTAGAAAGTTCCAATATCGTAACAGGAGCACAGAGATTTTCTGCGGTTTCTTGACTAATCTGGGGTAAGTGTAATTGTTCCCAGAATCTATCTTTTTGTGTATAGTCTATTTGACTGTTTGCATAAAGATCTGAATAAAATATCCTAAGAGTTTCGGATATTTGTGTACCAGTGTGAATACGCTTACCCTTTGGATCTATTAGGGATTGGATGATATTTGTTGTACGAGGGCCACGTAATAAATTGGAAAGTAGACGCCCTGTTTTGTTGCCGAATTTGTGGAATTTAAAATCGGAGATATATTGTGATCTATCATGGTAGTTTGACACAATGGAATCAAAAGTAAATTTTTTATCTAGGTAAATTCTTTTATGTATGGGAGAGAGAGTCAACTTATATTTTTGAAAAGCGTCAGTTAGCTCTCGTTGGGCCTTATGGTAATTATTATAATAATTCTTCGTATGTTGTTTCACATATGATATTATTTCGCCTCTTATTACTGTTTTGGATGCTTGCCAGAACAGGGTAGGGTTTGTGAGCCTGTGTTCTTCATTATGAGTTTTATAGGTTTGCCAGGTGGACTCAAGCATAGATCTAAACTCAATGGAGTTGACCAAATGTGTGGGGAATCTCCATTGTCTATAAGGACCTTTGTCTATTTCTTCATTAATAGTGACCCAAATCAGTGCGTGATCAGAGATACAAATTGTTTCAATATGTGCCTCTTGCACCTTAGGAAAAAGGTTATTCGAGATTAACAGATAGTCGATTCTAGAAAGAGAGCCATGAGCAGCTGATAAACATGTGTATTCTTTTTCTAGTGGATGCAACGCTCTCCATATGTCTATAAGATCTAATTGTTGCTCAAAGGCTGAAATACCAAGCCTAGGTGGTTTAATTGGACAAGTCCTAACTGTTTGTCTGTCTAGAATTGGAGACGAAATGATATTAAAATCTCCTCCCACAATAAGGTTAGTCCCAGAAGGCGAATTTAATTTACGCAGAATTTTTTGGAAGAAAGGTCTGTTGTATACATTTGGCGTATAAACATTGCACAGTCTGTAATTAGTACCATTAATAGTCACATCAACTATTACAAAACGACCCTCTGGGTCCAGGACAGAAGAATGTATCACATAGGAGTGTTTTTTATGTATTAGTATTACTACACCTCTTGCTTTGGAGGTAAACGAGGCATAGGCCATAACTTTATATTGAAACATGTTTAATTTATTTATTTCAGGGTCTAATAAATGGGTTTCCTGAAACATCATTAGATCAATATGTTTTTTGCGGATATAAGTAAACACTCTCTTCTTTTTAATAGGAGAATGTAACCCACCCAGGTTCCACGAGCCAAATTTCAGTGAGCTCATTGTGCAGGAGAAGACCAGGTCTCACACTAGCAGCACTACCAAAGGTTACTCCATATAGTAGTAATAAACTCTAGAACATTTTTAAAAAACTCATGTTGCATATTAAGTATATTATCCTCATCAAGTCGGGGGGAGATGTGTGGGTTAGCAAGTGGAAAGAGAAGAGAAGGGGGGGGAAAGAGAAAAGAAAACATTCAGAAAAATAATTGCAAAATAAAAACACATATAATTACGCTCCAAAGGGAGGTAATCCATAACTGCAGCCCTCAGGCAACACATGAAAACCACTGATATGATTAGCATCAATACCCAAAACCTCAGGTAAAAATATAGAAAAAGAACAGAAAAAAAAACAGTATAACACAATATATTTTTTAGCCTGCCATGGCCCTATGATATATATGTTGACATTTAACTTAAACAGCTAGAGGAACGTTAAAATTCACCAGCAGAAGAAATAAAAAAGAAAAGAAAAAAGGCATTTATGAAAATCGTAGTAATTACCATACTCAATATACACTTTTCATTGACATATTGAAGAAAGTCTCTAGGTCACTCCACTGAAGGGGCAGAGTGAACGGGTGGAGAAACCTGAGCCGTCTCACCCTCTTCCGATAGGAATGCCATCGCATCGGCTGCCGTGGAGAAATCTTGATACGAGGAGCCATCAAACAATTGAAGGCGTGCAGGGAATAATAGTGCGAATTTGCGACCATCTCTAATCAGCCGAGAGCACACTGGGTTGAATTCTTTACGGGCTCTGGTGACCTCGGTAGAATAGTCCTGAAACAAAAATAGCTTGGTGTTTTCCCACATTAGATTGCGCTTGCGTCGAGAGGCTGACCAGATGGCTTCCTTATGTGCAAAATTTAAGCATTTGAAGATGACCACCCTAGGTCTATTTGAGCCTGTATCTCTGACCGGCCCCAGGCGGTGCGCTCGTTCAATTACTAAATCAGAGCTAATATCATTCAACTCCAGCAATTCAGGAAGGGACTGACGTAAGAAATGGTATAAGGCTGTTCCTTTGATAGATTCAGGAAGTCCCACTAGACGCAGGTTGTTCCTTCTGGAACGATTTTCTAAGTCGTCGATCTTATTGCATAGTTGATAATTAGATTTTTCCAGCGTTTCACATTTACTTTTAAGGATTTGTATGTCATGGAAGTTGACCCCCACTCTATTTTCAACTGTGTCCACAAGAGTTTCCACCCGTGCAACATTAGACTTAATATCTGCTATAGCCTGTGTAAAAATGGTTGCTTGATCTTGTAGCATCGGACCCATTGTGTCTATTATAGCCTGCACCATTGATGCGTAACTTATAGGCTGTTCGGGATTGGAATATATAGGCTTATTAGCGATCAAGTCGGAAGTTTGTAAGTTAGAGTCTTTCGCTTGCGGTTCAGTAACCGCGGCCATGGTGGAATCTCTGCGTCTGTCTCCTCGTTATTTCTGACTAGATTTCCCTGGCATGAGTGGAGGGAAAAATTTCTCCATACAGTGGAGACACTGAGCAAGAGACGTAACAAATTAAAAGAGGGGGGGGGTCACAGACACCTAAAAGGTGTTTAATATATGGTCGGGGTGGCAGTGAAGATACAATATAGAACTATGCCATATCACACCGGAGGTTCAGGGTGAGTAGAAAGCGGTTACTACATACTTGGGAATAATAAACAGGCTTGTATAATGAGTAGCAGGCTGGGAATGAGAGTGAACAGCATGCACCAAGTGAGGATAAATGACATTGACCGGTAGATGTGGAGAGAGTCTGCCTCTAAAATATAGAGAGTAGTGAGATTAATAAATCTCCCTTCACCAGAAGTTGTGTTCTGTAGCCGCGAGCCGCGACCAGCTCACTGCTCGTAGCGTGTCTCAAATGGCGCCTGTGTCTCTTCACAATTCCTCTGTGTACCACATTCCAGAGGGCAGCTCCGGCTCCTAAAGACTGCCACGAGAAGATGGGGGTGAGTCTCGGGCGAATCGCTGCAGGGCGGAGGACGGGGGGGGGTGAGTGTCCTTGGTGAGCCGCGCGTATGTTAGCCGCGAGTCCCGACTAAATGCAGCCGGAAATCGAGGCCGTGGTCTGTAAGGCGATCGGAGGCCGCAACCCGCGGCAGCGGTAATACTCACTGCCCGATTCCGCGGACCTCGCGCGCCCGGTACTGAGTGACCCGGATGGGTGAAGGAGGCAGAAATCAGCCACCAGCGTGTGTCAGAAGCCGATTAATCCCTTCAGTCAGCGGGAGCTCCGGCTGCAAGCGTCCATCTTCTTCAAAGCTCAGGCCACGCCCCCGTGCCCTGGCTCTTATGTGCCACTTCCTCCCATCCCATCAACTGTATCCTGGCTCCTATGTGCCACTTCCTCCCAACCCATCACCTGTGTCATGGCTCCTCTATGATGCTTCCTTCTATCCCATCACCTGTGTCCTGGCTTCTCTATGATGCTACCCCCATCCCATCACCTCTGTCCTGGCTCCTCTATAGTGCTTCCCCACATCCCATCATCTATGTCCTGGCTCCACTAGGCCACTTCCTCCCATCCCATCACCTGTGAACTGGCTACACTATGCCACTTTCCCCCATCCAGTCACCTCTGTCCTGGCTCCTCTGTGCCACTTCCTCCCATCCCATCACTATATATATCATGATGCTTCCCCCATCCCATCAACCGTCTCCTGGATCTGCTGTGCCACTCCCTCCCATCACCTCTGTCCTGGCCCCTATGCAGTGCTTACCCCATCCCATCATCTATGTGCAGGCTCCACTGGGCCACATCCTCCCATCCCATCACCTGTGAACTGGTTCCTCTGTGCCACTTCCTCCCATCCCATCACCTGTATCCTGGCTCATCTGTGCCACTTCCTCCCATGCCATCAGCTGTGTCCTGGCTCCTCTGTGCCACTTTGCCCCCCCATCCCATGACCTGTCTCCTGGCTCCTCTATAGTGCTTACCCCATCCCATCATCTACGTGCTGGCTCCACTGGGCCACTTCCTCCTATCCCATCACTTGTGTCCTGGCTCCTCTATGATGCTTCCTCCTATCCCATCACCTATGTCCTGGCTCCTCTATTGTGCCTCCCCCATCCCATCACCTATGTCCTGGCTCCACTGGGCCACTTCCTCCCATCCCATCAACTGTGAACTGGCTACACTTTCCCCCATCCCGTCACCTGTGTCCTGGCTCCTCTGTGCCACTTCCTCCCATGCCATCACTATATATATCTTAAGATACTTCCCCCCATCCCATCACCTGTCTACTGGCTCTGCTGTGTCACTCACTCCCATCACCTCTGTCCTGGCTCCTCTATAGTGCTTACCCCATCCCATCATCTATGTGCCGGCTCCACTGGGCCACTTCCTCCTGCCCCATCACCTGTCTCCTGGCTCCACTGTGCCACTTCCTCCCATCCCATCACCTGTGTCCTGGCTCCTCTATAATGCTTCCCCGCATCCCATCACCTGTGTCCTAGCTCCTCTATGATGCTTCCTCCCATCCTGTCACCTGTTTCCCTGCTACTCTATGATGCTTCTTCCCATCCCATCACCTGTGTCCTGGCTTCTCTATGGCACTTCCCCCCATCCCATCAGCTGTGTCCTGTCTCATCTATAATGCTTCCTCTCATACCATCACCTGTATCACTGCTCCTCTATGATTCTTCCTCCCATCCCATCACCTGTGTCCTGGCTCCTCTATGATACTTCCTCCCATCCCATCACCTGTTTCCCTGCTACTCTATGATGCTTCTTCCCATCCCATCACCTGTGTCCTGGCTTCTCTATGGCACTTCCCCCCATCCCATCAGCTGTGTCCTGTCTCATCTATAATGCTTCCTCTCATACCATCACCTGTATCACTGCTCCTCTATGATTCTTCCTCCCATCCCATCACCTGTGTCCTGGCTCCTCTATGATACTTCCTCCCATCCCATCACCTGTGTCCTGGCTCCTCTATGATACTTCCTCCTATCCCATCATCTGTGTCCTGGCTCCTCTATAATGCTTCCACCCCATTCCATCACCTATGTCCTGGCTCCTCTATGATGCTTGCCCCCCATCCCATCACCTGTATCCCTGCTCCTCTATGATTCTTCCTCCCATCCCATCACCTGTGTCCTGGCTCCTCTATGATACTTCCTCCCATCCCATCATCTGTGGCCTGGCTCCTCTATGATGCTTCCCCCCACCTCATCACCTGTGTCACCTGTGTCCTGGCTCCTTTATGATGCTTACCTCCGACATAACTGGTGTCCTGGCTACTTTATGATGCTTCCTCCCATCCAATCACCTGTGTCCTGGCTCCTCTGTGATGCTTCCTCCCATTCCATCACCTGTGTCCTGGCTCTTCTGTGATGCTTCCTCCCATCCCATCACCTGTGTCCTCGCTCCTCTGTGATGCTTCCTCCCATCCCATCACCTGTGTCCTGTCTCCTCTGTGATGCTTCCTCCCATCCCATCACCTGTGTCCTGGCTCCTCTGTGATGCTTCCTCCCATCCCATCACCTGTGTCCTGGCTCCTCTGTGATGCTTCCTCCCATCCCATCACCTGTGTCCTGGCTCCTCTGTGATGCTTCCTCCCATCCCATCACCTGTGTCCTGGCTCCTCTGTGATGCTTCCTCCCATTCCATCACCTGTGTCCTGGCTCTTCTGTGATGCTTCCTCCCATCCCATCACCTGTGTCCTCGCTCCTCTGTGATGCTTCCTCCCATCCCATCACCTGTGTCCTGTCTCCTCTGTGATGCTTCCTCCCATCCCATCACCTGTGTCCTGGCTCCTCTGTGATGCTTCCTCCCATCCCATCACCTGTGTCCTGGCTCCTCTATGATGCTTTCCCCCCACCCCATCACCTGTGTCCTGGCTCCTCTATGATGCTTCCCCCCCATCCCATCACCAGTGTCTTGGCTCCTCTATAATGCTTCCACCCCATCCCATCACCTATGTCCTGGCTCCTCTATGATGCTTCCCCCCCATCCCATCACCTGTGTCCTGGCTCCTCTATGATGCTTTCTCCCATCCCATCACCTGTGTCCCTGCTCCTCTATGATGCTTCCACCCATCGTAATCACCTGTGTCCTGGCTCCTCTATGATGCTTCCACCCATACCATAACCTGTGTCCTGGCTCCTCTATGATGCTTCCACCCCATCACCTGTGTCCTGGCTCCTCTATGCTGCTTCCCCCCCATCCCATCACCTGTATTCTCACATATTATAATTAAGCAAGGGGAATTAAAAATAAATCTTTTCTTGTGAGCATCAAACCTAAATTCATTTTTAATAAAGGAAGATCACATATGTCTTTGTGTAGACATCAGACATAACCATATAATGCTGATTGGTTGAGCCCATACTCCGTTTCTTCCATTGCCTGCATGACCACCAGCTTTATTTGGTGCATCAGATACAATCCATTGTGAACATGCTTTTGGTTACTCCTAACATTGATTATAAGGCATGTGTTTGGGCTGGGATTAGACCCAGGAACATACCCGTTCCTGTTTCTGCATCACGTCTCATTAGGTCACATCTCCAAGTCTGCATGCTACACTTCTATGATCACACCCTTTCTGTACTTAACGATTGCAGCGCTATGAGACAGCAATGCTAGCCACTGCACCACCCAGTACATAGCAGCTCTTCTACCACTTATAGAAATACTGTAAATATTTGTTGTCATTGTTTCATTGGAATCTACAGTGTAGGGTAGAAACATGTTGACAACCAGCAACCAATCAGATTGCATTCACGTACAGGATAGATCCATGCCCATAACAGAAACTGACAGCAATTGGGTTAACAGGGCGTTTTACATAGCAGTGCAGGGTTTTGGTTGAGTGCATAAGATAACCATGTCGTACCCCTATAGGCATGAACTGCTTAGGCTAAACAGGAGTTTTCAACCTGAAAGCATGTTTCTCATATTTGTTTTATATGCATGCACACGCGTGCACAAAACAGACGCACACACACACAAACATAAACAAGTCCATGTACTTAGCTGGATATTCTATTTAGATAGTCTGAAACATGAGCTCCGGCGTCATTGAGCGATGCTATCGTGCCGAGTAAACACAGGGATGTTTGACTTGTGTCCAATGAGAACAATGAATTGGATAAAGATGCCTGGAGAAATAATTGCAATATAAGCCATAGGGTGCAGACAAGCAGAGGCTGCGTGTGACTTGGTGCCTGTATAACGGCAGAGGAGCGACACTACTGATCAACACGACGCCTACAACTTTTATTTTTTTATACTTTCTTATTTCCAATACTTGTTGCCAATGTTGATGTTTATGGAGTCACTGAATGTTCTGAAAATTGTTCCATGTTTAAAGTACAGGGTTTTAAAATTGCGATTAAGCCTGGCCTACAAGGGTAATGTCCCACCTACTGGAAATTATAAGGATAATATAAATTGCTCCTTGGTGAACTAAAAGTTCCATAATAACTTACAATGGAGGGGGGGGGGGGGGGTATTATTTATCCACATATAATTTACAGGAGTCTAACCATATATTAACATCACCTGTGTATTATATCATATTTCTGAATATGTTTTTTTCTCATATGTTTGTAAATGCAATGAATGGATGCTGCCCTATGAATTACAGGACTATCACTAAGAGATCACAGGAGGAACATTTACCAAATGGCCATGGTCACAAATAAAGCATCTGCCAGTCACAAAAACACCATTTTCATCATTATAAAGAATTGTACAAAATGTTCACTTTAATAAGGCAGTAACAAAGCTACTAGATACAACAGTAACTCCGTGTTTGCAAGTGAGACATTCACTATGGCAGGGGTGTACAAACTTTTTTCTTGGCATGCCATACTAAGAAAATGGCTTTGAATGGAGTGCCACAATAATTTCCCACAGTTACCTCCCAGCAATTAGGCAAGGGTTCACACTATACCACACTGCATTGTCTACAGGCCACATTATACCACTCTGTAGTGACCCCAACTCAAATTATGTCACTCCGTATTACTCACAGGTCACATTATATCACTCTGTAGTGACCCCAGTTCACATTATGTCATGCTGTATTGCCTCCAGTTCACATTATGCCACACTGTATTCTCCCCAGTTCACTCTATATCATATGCTTTACTTCCCCCAGTTCACATTATGCAATGCTGTATTTTTCCCAGTTCACATTATGCCACAATGTATTGTCCCCAGTTCACATTATACCATGCTGTATTGTCCCCAGTTCACATTATGCCATGCTGTATTGACCCCAGTACACATTATGTCATGCTGTATTGACCCCAGTTCACATTATGTCATGCTGTATTGACCCCAGTTCACATTATGCCACACTTGTTATGGACCCAGTTTACATTATGCCATTCTGTATTAACCAGTTGATATTATGCCATACAGTATTGCTCCCAGTTCATATTATGCCATGCTGTATTGCTCCCCATTCACATTATGCCATGCTGTATTGACCCTAGTTCACATTATGCCATGCTGTATTGACCCCAGTACAGATTATGCCACACTGTACTGACCCCAGTACACATTATGCCATGCTGTATTGACCCCAGTACACATTATGTGATGATGTATTGACCCCAGTTCACATTATGCCATGCTGTATTGCTGCCAGTACACATTATGCCATGCTGTATTGCACCCAGTTCACATTATGTTATGCTGTATTGACCACAGTTCACATTATGCCACACTGTATTTTCTTCAATTCACATTATGCCACAATGTATTGCCCCCAGTTCAGATTATACCATGCTCTATTGTCCCCAGTTCACATTATGCTACTCTGTATTGCCCACAATTCATTGTGCCATGCTGTATTGCTCCCCGTTCACATTATGCCACACTGTATTTTCTTCAGTTCACATTATGTCACACTGTATTGACCCCAGTTCACATTATGCCATGCTGTATTGCTCCCAGTAAATATTATGCCACACTGTATTGACCCCAGTTCACATGATGCCATGCTGTATTGACCTCAGTTCACATTATGCCACTCTGTATTGCCCCCACAATTATGTCATGCAGTACTACCATCAGTTCACATTATGCCATGCTGTATTGGACCCAGTTCACATTATGCCATGCTGTATTGGACCCAGTTCACATTATGCCATGCTGTATTGCTCCCCATTCACATTATACCATGCTGTATTGACCCCAGTTCACATTATGCGATGCTGTATTAACCAATTCACATTATGTCATGCTATATTGCTCCCAGTTCACATTATGCCATGCTGTATTGCTCCCAATTCACATTATGCCATGCTTTATTGCTCAGTTTGTTAGAAAACAGTGTGCTCCCGCATGGTCTCCTCACTGTGCAATAGAACCCAGAGTCTGCAGGGAGGTCCATCCCCCAATTTGATGTTTTACTTCACACTTCTGACTGCAGCTCTCTTTACTGTGAGAGAGACATATTGGAAGACAGTAGTCTCCTACTTAGCTCCTAAAGAGAACCTGGTTAATACCTGCTATAAAGCTGTTCCAGCATCCCTGGACTGCTACCCATTTGCAGCATACACTCACCAGCTGGTGAGCTATATAGAACCCCTCTCTGCACAAGCTCCACTCCATTACCAGCATACATGTAACAGTGAGTACGGCTGTTCCTGCTATCTATCAGTAAACCATTAGTGGGTAAGTAACTGGGCTGTTCATAGTATGAGTCAAACGCTGGTGTGTGCCTATATACAGGGGCACCAAAAGGGGGAGCAGGTACTATTTACCCAGGCCCGGGCTTCCTGAGGGAGCCGGCGGAGGCCCGGTACCACCCCCCTCCTTCTCTCTCCCTCACAGCAGCCCAGCACACAGCACATGGTGAGCTGCAGTGGGAGACTGCTCGTGGCTGCTGAGCAGCAGCCACAGCAGTCTCCTATGCCTGTGGGGAGGGAGTGATCACACTGTCGTACCCCCCCTGGCTTTGGGCTGGGCTGAGGGGTTCACAGCACCACCCCAGCATGCAAAAGTGTGTTTTTTTATTTTTCCCTCAAGGGGGCGTGGCCATGTCTCTCGTGATTAGGCCACGCCCCCTCTGTACCTGGGCCCGGCAAGTCTCCACAGCCCTGCCTATATAACTCTGCAATATCAACACCTACACACATCATTTCCAACACAGTTCACATTATGCCATGCTGTACTGTCCCCAGTACACATTATGCCATGCTGTATTCTCCCCAGTACACATTATGCCATGCTGTATTCTCCCCAGTACACATTGTGCCATGCTGTATTCTCCCCAGTACACATTATGCCATGCTGTATTCTCCCCAGTACACATTATGCCATATGCTGTATTGTCCCCAGTACACATTATGCCATATGCTGTATTCTCCCCAGTACACATTATGCCATATGCTGTATTCTCCCCAGTACACATTATGCCATATGCTGTATTGTCCCCAGTACACATTATGCCATATGCTGTATTGTCCCCAGTACACATTATGCCATATGCTGTATTGTCCCCAGTACACATTATGCCATATGCTGTATTCTCCCCAGTACACATTATGCCATGCTGTATTTTCCCCAGTACACATTATGCCATTCTGTATTCTCCCCAGTACACATTATGCCATGCTGTATTCTCCCCAGTACACACTATGCCATGCTGTATTCTCCCCAGTACACATTATACCATATGCTGTATTCTCCCCAGTACACACTATGCCATATGCTGTATTCTCCCCAGTACACATTATGCCATGCTGTATTCTCCCCAGTACACATTATGCCATATGCTGTATTCTCCCCAGTACACATTATGCCATATGCTGTATTCTCCCCAGTACACATTATGCCATATGCTGTATTGTCCCCAGTACACATTATGCCATATGCTGTATTCTCCCCAGTACACATTATGCCATATGCTGTATTCTCCCCAGTACACATTATGCCATATGCTGTATTCTCCCCAGTACACATTATGCCATGCTGTTTTCTCCCCAGTACACATTATGCCATGCTGTATTCTCCCCAGTACACATTATGCCATATGCTGTATTCTCCCCAGTACACATTATGCCATATGCTGTATTCTCCCCAGTACACATTATGCCATATGCTGTATTGTCCCCAGTACACATTATGCCATATGCTGTATTGTCCCCAGTACACATTATGCCATATGCTGTATTCTCCCCAGTACACATTATGCCATATGCTGTATTTTCCCCAGTACACATTATGCCATGCTGTTTTCTCCCCAGTACACATTATGCCATGCTGTATTCTCCCCAGTACACATTATAACATATGCTGTATTCTCCCCAGTACACATTATACCATATGCTGTATTCTCCCCAGTACACACTATGCCATATGCTGTATTCTCCCCAGTACACATTATGCCATGCTGTATTCTCCCCAGTACAGATTATGCCATATGCTGTATTCTCCCCAGTACACATTATGCCATGCTGTATTCTCCCCAGTACACATTATGCCATGCTGTATTCTCCCCAGTACACATTATGCCATGCTGTATTGTTCCCTGTACACATTATATCAGGGACAAGTTGAAAAGTAACCAGCTTTTACCTCTTATAGAAACATGGTTAACTGAATGGTCACAGACACAGTTATGTTACTTGCATGATGTCAGCTGAGGCGCATGGAGCTTACGGAGCATATGCAGAGAGATATATGTAGGTTTAGGAGCTAATGTTAACAACAGAAGAGAATTTACAGTAGTACCAATGTTTTTAAACCATCATGTCCTGATAGCTTCCATAGTGACACATACTCAGCAGGTTTCAGGCCAAGTTACCTGATGGGGGCAAATGCTATTCAGTAGGAATAAGTGAAGAACAGGTCAACAACAGAACCACTGGGCCTGTCCAGGTTTTGGAGAAGGTAGAGTAGCAAGACAACCTTAGAGGTCCCAAAGAGTCTCAATGCATGTCTAAGGGGCCAGAATATCATGCACAAATATTAGTTAATGCAACATTTGTTCCAATTTATAAAAGCCTAATGCAGAAATATCACAGATATCCCCTGCACTCATTTAAGGAGTGATGCACAGCTGATTTTCCTATTTATCAAGATCCAAACTGTACAAGTTTTTCGAGCCTGACTTTGACAGCTAATGCAATCTTCCGATGGGGCTATATAAAGGGTTCTGAGAGACTGAGAGAGCAAGGATGGATCCATCCATTATGGTCTTTAGCTAAATGGGTGTCACTGCGCAACAGCTGGGCATCAGCAAGAAGTCACTAGAATGTGGGAAACAAGATCCGTAAACTCTGGGGCTACACTGCATTACTAGAGGTGAGGACAATAACAGGATCTTCGACAGAGGTCCCTGCAAGGTGGATTGGAGTCTGCTGCATGTAAAATGCAGGACTTAGAACTCCAAGTGAGTACCAGAATTGACTTTAAAAAAATATTGGAAAGATTAGAAGAGAGCCACTGGAGAGGTATGAGGTACTACAATGAGCAAGCAGCTCAGGATACTGGAGCTCTGCACAATGGTGTAACTTGGAATGCTGTAGCACAATATACGGTACCTGATTCTGACCCTTGATCCCAGCATATGAGTGAGATGAATACAGCACAGAGAGATACAGAGCAGTGGAGCCCAACACACAGGAGTGAGATGAATACAGAACAGAGAGATACAGAGCACTGGAGCCCAGCACACAGGAGTGAGATGAATACAGCACAGAGAGAGATACAGAGCTCTGGAGCCCAACACACAGGAGTGAGATGAATATAGCACAGAGAGATACAGAGCACTGGAGCCCAGCACACAGGAGTGAGATGAATACAGCACAGAGAGATACAGAGCGCTGGAGCCTAACACACAGGAGTGAGATGAATATAGCACAGAGAGACACAGAGCTCTGGAGCCCAACACACAGGAGTGAGATGAATATAGCACAGAGAGATACAGAGCACTGGAGCCCAGCACACAGGAGTGAGATGAATACAGCACAGAGAGATACAGAGCGCTGGAGCCTAACACACAGGAGTGAGATAAATACAGCACAGAGAGAGATACAGAGCTCTGGAGCCCAACACACAGGAGTGAGATGAATATAGCACAGAGAGATACAGAGCAATGGAGCCCAACACACAGGAGTGAGATGAATACAGCACACAGAGAGATACAGAGCACTGGAGCCTAACACACAGGAGTGAGATGAATACAGCACAGAGGGGTAGATGTATTATAGCATCACTTAACGTGCTGCTATAACGCTTCCTGCTTTGCCTCTTTACCGAGGCGAAGCAGGAAGCACTACCGATGTGATATATAAACATCTCATCGGCCGGAGAGGGGGAGCGTTAACTCCTCCCTCCGGCGCTACCCGCTGGAGACAGCAGCGCATCAGCCTAGTGCTGATGCGCTGTGTCTCTCTCCCGGCCTGCTCCACTGAGCACGCGCGGGATCTCGCAAGTATCGCAAGATCCCCGCGTGGAGCCTTGGAGCCGTTAGCCACTGCAGCAGGGACAGCGCTGTCCCTGCTGTGGGGATAGGCTAATGCCAGGCTGTAGCTGTTGATAACGACAGCTACAGCCGGCCGAACAGTCATGCGTTATGACCGTTCGTACATAGCCCTGCCGTCGGCGCTGCTATCTTGTAGATAGCAGCGCCGATAATGACAGGTGGCGCATAGCACCCCTGTCATTTACCGCCCAGGCCCCCGATCATACATCGGGGAGAAGCAGTATCAGCGCACATAACGTGCGCTGATACCGCTTCTGGGCTTCGTACATCTACCCCAGAGAGAGATACAGAGCGCTGGAGCCCAGCACACAGGAGTGAGATGAATATAGCACAGAGAGATACAGAGCGCTGGAGCCCAACACACAGGAGTGAGATGAATACAGCACAGAGAGATACAGAGCGCTGGAGCAAAACACACAGGAGTTAGATGAATACAGCACAGAGAGAGATACAGAGCGCTGGAGCAAAACACACAGGAGTGAGATGAATATAGCACAGAGAGATACAGAGCGCTGGAGCCCAACACACAGGAGTGAGATGAATACAGCACAGAGAGAGATACAGAGCGCTGGAGCCCAACACACAGGAGTGAGATGAATACAGCACAGAGAGATACAGAGCACTGTAGCACAGTACACAGAAGGGAGATGAATATCGTTACCTCCAGCTTACAGAACACAAGTGCTTAGCCTATAACAGCCCAGTTTCCTAGACCAACTATCATTCACTGGTACTCGGCAGCCACTAGAACTTCAACTCTAAATAGTGTAAACTCAAGATAACAGACACATACATTTGAAGGGAATAGTACACCTCACAGAACACTAGAACTATATGTAGAAAACAGGAAGACAGATTCTCAGTATAGCACTGCCAATTTGCACTGGAGTATGCTTGCCATTTTCCCCATTAGCACTAATAAATGTTTTGCTGGACAATGACTTCATATAGCAGTTTTTTCAGAATAGAGAATTAATGACAAAAAACAGGTTTTCTGAATGCACATTTAAATTAGGGATGTGCAGGCTCGGATAGGTTCGAGTTTGCACGTGGAGTTCGGATTTTTCCCTCCAAAAAAACGGAACTCAGAACGAGGCAAAACGTCATCTTACATGGACGAACATCATCATTCCTGGACAAAAGACCAGGAATGATGATGTTCGTCCATGTAAGATGACGTTTTGCCTCGTTCTGAGTTCCGTTTTTTTGGAGGGAAAAATCCGAACTCCACGTGCAAACTCGAACCTATCCAAGCCTGCACATCCCTAATTTAAATGCTTTGTAGAAAAATACTGAACAGTTCTTTCCAATAGCAAAAGTATTTTCCACAGTAGAGAATTGGTGGCAAGTAACAGGTTTCTAAATGCACAGGTAAATGCTTTGTAGAGAAACACTGAACAGTTCTGTCAAATAGCAATTATTCACTGTCGAAAATACTTGCTAACAGATAAGGAATTTCCAGAACAGCATGTACTTTATGCAGCAGCAAGCTATTGAGTAGATCTTCAGAACATTTCAGATTAGTTGTACTGTAATGAAATGCTAAACAGTTTTTTAATAGGCACAAATAATTTTCACTGTAGCAAGATACTTAGCAGATCTTTAGAAGAATCCAGGTTAGCTTTACAATAGAGAACTATTACAAGGCAACAGGTTTTCCAAATGACACTGGCAGATGAGGCAGACTGAGCAGCTAGGAACAGGAATCCATACATGTAGAGGACAAGACAGAATCAGACTGATTACAACTGACAACAGAGTGTTCATGGAGACTGCCTATAAAGACTGAACATCCAGTCTGTACTAATCAAAGAACAGAGCAAGGCTCTAACCCTAGCTGTAGCAATCAGCAGCCCATCATGATGAGACCTAGTCTGCACAGATGACTGGTTGCCAGGAGACTGATTGTAGCTCATATTAAAACAATAAAATATGTAAAACCTAAGACCTTATGTCAAGAACAGTTGCCACCATACTAACTGGCTAGTTTCTATTCCCACTGGACAGTTCAAACAGTTGAAAAGAAAGTGTACCAATGAGAAGGTGTTTCTTGATTAAGCCAATGAGAGGAAAAATAGTTTGTCGTGTGGATATGAAAGAGGGGAAATCATAACTACCTTAATCTATTTCACAAGAAAGGATAGAAGAGATATCATTAAAGGTCATAAGAAAGTTAATGAAGATGAAAAAAATTATAATAAATTTGAGTAGGCTTTTGTCACAAATTATTCCTCCCAACACTGATAGGTGATGAAACTTTTAAAGAAAATTGGAACATATTAAAGAAGGACCCCATAATAGGACCAGATTACCGGATATCCCTGTTTGCATTTTTAAAAATCTCCATATCTAAAGTCTAAACTAGTTAATAGCCTGTGTATTGATTTTTATAGATGCGGGGGTTGCCTAGGATGTAAGAATTTAAAGAATAATTTTGGGGGGTAAAATAGAAAAGATTGTAATCAATGCTAAGAAAGACAAAAATTACAGATTTTTTTCTTATTCAAATAACATTATTTATGGTATTGAATGTACATGCTAAAAATTTTACATTGGTATTACCAGTATATGCCTACAAATAAGGATAGGGGGACATCTAGGTAATATTAAAAAGGGAGTAGTTTAGCACTTTCAATGCATGCTAAAGAAGTACTTTAAAGTAATGTTGCCAATATTACATTTTTATATGGAATTATAAAAGTGGAGGGAACATTGGATCCAAACATATGACATGTAGACTAGCTATGGCAGAAATTAGTTGCATTCATATTTAAAAAAAAAAACTTATTTCATCTGGTTTAAATAAGGATTTTTAGTTAAAATGGTTTTTATAATTTTTATTACAACTTTATTGTGACTTATTCACTATGGAAGGGCATACTTTAATATATGTTTTTCTAGTTTTTAGGTGTGATGTATTGGGACCATTCATTAATATACTGTATATATATTTCCAAGATGGCCTCTGTTCTTTATATTATGTCAGTTACAATGGGGACCACCCAGTTCCCTTGGTAACCAAACCCTAACCATTTTAATTGAGATGACAGTCTGGTACTGAACTTTCTTCTGATTTGGGGTCTGAAACTTGAAGTGTGATGGTAAAGGAATGAAGAAGTCTGGGAAAAGTTCCACACCAGTTCTGAAGCCTGTGGATGGAAGTCAGAGGTTCTGGCGGGAATATCAGTTTAAGGAGGATTTCTTTAGACTGAAGAAGAAATCATTGGAGCGGACTTTATAAAACTGAAATGGATTCTATAGGGCTTCATATGGACAACTGGGGAATGTTTAGTGTAGTGAATGCATGTCTAGTTTTAGGATGTTTCTTGTGATTGTCCTTCACTGGACAGCTGTGGTATAATTACTGCTGTTGGAGATTTCCTCTCCTCATGCCTTATGAAAAGATACTAGAGTATTGAAATACGATGGTGAGAAAGAGAATCCAGCTGGTGATTCGTATCCTGAGGAAACCCTTTATCCATTCATGCCCAATTGTCTACCTGCATGTGTAGATAACTTAGCTTGTTCTTGACATGTATAGATGTTTTTTAATTTCATTGCACCTTATTCTATAAATAAATCTGAATTACACTAAAGGGGGATATTGTTTCCTTTATCTGAGCACAAATTGGAGGAATTAAGAACACATTCTGCAGGAGGTGCCCTCGTTAAAAAAAAAAAAAAAGGATCTTCTACATTTTTAAGCACAATAGTCTACCAGCATGTGTAGACTCAACATCTGGTAGGAGTCCATTATTTGGATGTTATTATATTATTATTGGTTTATTCAGGATGACATTGTTTTTTCTGTATCTTTCTCTGTTTTTGAGTTTCATCAAAGGATTCAGGTCATCAGTATGTGTATGAGTCTTCAGTAACGAAAACAAACAAGCTTGTTACACCAATACTAGTTACATCACCACTTTAGAGGACCTTCACTTTTAACAACAAAGGGACGTATTGTATCATTCAAATACAGCACCGGTGTGTTTGTAATTTTTGTTTTCTATCAACAGGAGCAGGCTTAATCATGGACATAAAAGGGAAGACTTTAGACTTAAAAGCAGGCTTCAATAGAGAACAGTAAAAAAGAAATTGATATCTTGAGTGAAGGTAGTAAGGGTCAATACATTTTGGACCCAACTATTGAGATCTTTGCTTAATCCTCAAATTCTGAGTAGATACTTATAAAGTGTCTCCCACCTTGAAGCCATAAGATCTTCTGTGTTTATTAATTGTCCTACAAGAATGTTCCATAGCTCTTCTGAGGGCCATTTAGGTATTTTTTTCGTATTCTGCCAAAGTGAATAGAAACTTCTACTGGAACATCTTCTTGAGGTAATACAAATGAAAAACCTTTAGGATTTAATACATAATTACAGAAAAAAGTTGAAATACCTGAAACATCATATATCATGTTATTTTATGCAAACATGGCCCATGTTAACCAATTCTTTTGATGTTGTGACACATAAAACCTCAAAAATTGTTCCAATGTCTGGTTCTAACCTGCTCCGTCTGTCCATTAGTCTGGGGTTGATATGCAGAAGAAAAACTCAGATTAACTCCCAGCATTAAACAAAAAGACTTCCAAAAACTGGCATAAAACTGTGTTCCTTTATCGAAAACAATGTTACTGGGGATCACATGCAACAGAAAAATATTGGAAACAAAATGTTTTGCTAACTCCTTAGCTGAGGGTAAACCTTATAGGGTAACAAAATGTGCCATCTTAGAAAATCTATCCACTACTACCTAGATAGTAGTGAAACCCATAGATTCAGGGAGTTCCACAATAAAATCCATAGACAGGTGCATCCACGGTTTAGCAGGTATGGGATGTGGAGTAATAGAACACATTGGTTGACCTCTAGGTACTTTAACACAGCCATAATCTAGACAGGAAAGCACAAATTCTCTAGCATCTTCTCGACCACCACACATACTGTGACAACAACTTTAATGACTTTAGACTACCAGGATGGCATGATACTTTAATGGAATGAGTCTCCTGAAGAACCACCTTCAGAAAAGAATCTGGAACAAACAAATGATTAGCTGGTAACTACAGAGGTGCTTGTGCTTGAACGGATATTAACTCTTTGGCTTAGTTCTTAACCAAGCCTAATAACATTTTTCCAGATGGAACAATCATTGTATCAGGAACAACTGTGAATGTAATAGACAGGGCTTCTGCCTTTAAGTTTACAGAGCCAGGGTGATTGAGATGGCAAAATGAAATCTAGAATAAAAAAATGTCCATCTGGCTTGTCTTGAATTCAGCCTCTTGGCTTCCTGTATATGTAGCAATTTTTTGTGGTCAGTATAAAGCAATCTTATACTTTGCTCCTCCTAGCCAGTGTCTTCACTCTTCTAGTGCCCATTTAATAGCCAGCAAGTCACAGTTACCCACATCATTTCTTTCTGAGCCAAAACTTTATTTGAAAAAGGCACAAGGATGAAGCTTGTGGTCGCTGTATGTGCAACAAATGCAGCCTTCCGCTCACCCCCTTCACAAATGCATATCAGGTTACAGGCACCTCTCAAATCAATCTTCATATAGACAGATGCACCCTTCAAATGGTCAAAATATTCTAGAATAAGAGGTGATGGATACCTATTCTGAATCATTATCTTGTTTAGACCTTTATAGTCCATACAATGCCTAAACCCCCATCTATTATTTGCCACAAAGAAGAGGCTTGCTTCCGACAAAAACCTTGAAGGTCTGATAAACCCCTTTTCCAGATTCTTAGTAGCAAAATCTTCAATAGCCTTTCTTCCAGGAACAGGTAAATTAAACGAATGCCCCTTGGGCAAACGACTTGCAGGAAAAAGATCAAATCCACAGTGATATGAGAAATGTGTAGGCAGGATTCAGCTGACTTCTTACTGAATACATCTTCAAATTCCACATAAACATAATGACTCAAAATTACTGTAAGCTAAGATGATAATAATTGAATAGGACGGGTCAAACACGACTTTCAACACTTAGACCTCTATTCAGAGTTTTGTCCCGTCTCCCAACCAATAGTAGGATTATTTGTTTGAAGCCATGGATATCCTAAATTACCGGAAAATAGAGAGAATAAATAACAAAAAAAAATTATCTTCATGCAAAATTCCAAGAGACAACCGAACTGAGAGCCTGATTCAGACCAGGACGCTACGCTGTGCTTGCTCGCATTGAGCAATTTTTTGCAATCTGCGCATGCGTATGAGTTGCAATGCGCGTGCGCAAACCAGTCATTGCGATGAGAAAGTGCTCGCCCGTAGCTTGCAGTCGGGCCGCTATTTTGAGTGACAGTGCCGTTTGTGGGTGGTAACAGGGGAAGGTGCTTGTAAAATGGGGTGTGGATGTGCGAACGCAGGCATGCCCGACCGTCAGAACGACGTTTAATGGGTGTGCATAATTAGCAAAGTAGCGTCATTACACACGTGACTGGGTTGTATTTTAGCCTGAACTGCTTGCAATGTTGTGGTGGGAAAAGGCTACCACAAGCGATGCGAGCAGCTCCGATGGCTCTCGATGTTCTCGATTAATCCTACAACTTCCAGAGAGGATGTGTGTTGCAAGTGGCAAAGGGGCATCTTTATACAGGTGCAAGCGCATAGTGTGGCCACTCGCTATTACTAGGTCCAGAGACTGTCATAGAGGTGATGGCCCTTCCTGAAAGCAAATGTCCATAAAAACCAGTAATAATGACTGGAGTTTCCAAAGGTTGGACCATCAGATTACATTTTTTAACAACTTGTTGGTCAAAAAAGTTCCTTGCTGCTCCACTGTTAATTAAGGCACATAAGGAGGCTGAAGTACTAGAAGTAGAATGCAACAAAATTGTAACATTGAGGGAGTTAACCATATTACTACTCAAAGCAAACAAGAAAGCACTCCCCTTCACCACCTAGGCTTTGAAGTTTTCCAACTTCTTAGGGCACACATCCACCCAATGGCCATTATTTCCGCAATAAATACATTTAAATCGGAATGGGTATGAAATACCGCCGGTCGCATGGCCGGCGGTTCGATTCCCGTCAGCGGCAGCCCGACATGAGCAGAGTTCGAAGCAGCGGAAGCCCGACAGCGCTGGAAATCCTGATCGTGGATAGGTGAGTATCTACTAACCTAACTACCCTAACCCTCCTTAGGGGTGCCTAACCCTACCTTCCCCCCCAAGTGCCTAACCCTAATCCCCCCTCTAAGTGCCTAACCCTAACCACCCCCTTCCCCGCTGCCTAACCCTAACCCTCCCCCTAGCCTAACCCTAACCCTCCTGGGGGGGTGCCTAACCCTGAGTCCCCCCGGGAGCCCTAAACCTAACCCTCCCCCCCGCGGCTGTCCGCTCGCAGCGCCCGGCATCACTATGATCGGGATGCCGGGCGCCGGTCTCCTGGCATCGGGGAAATGCGGGCGTCTACTTCTAGACACCCGGCATTTCACCCTTGCCGGGATATGACAGTCAGGAAGCCGGCTGCCGGTATTTAGGCTGTCGGCTTCCCGATTGCATACCTTTAAATCTGTCTCTTTCTCTTCCATAGATAATCAATTAACTCCAACTTGCAAGGGTTCTTCCTGATTCCTGTAGCATATCATTTGAGAGGAGGATACTGACTCCATAACAAAATTATGTTCTCTAAAACATTGTTCAATCTTAATAGACAGCCCTATCAAGAATTCCAATGATTCAACCACAGGATACTGTAACAGGGCATCCTTAATAGATTCAGATAGCAGTCATCTGAATTGATTTCTCAAGGCTGAATCATTCCAGGTGGAATCTAAAGACCACTTGTAAAGCTTAGTAGCATAATTCTTCCACTGAATAAGATCCTTGTAGTAGGGACCACAATTGTAACTCAGTTGATGCCACATTATCTGGTTCATCATAGAGCAGGCCAAGAGCACTGGAAAACTTATTCATGGAAGATAATGCCTCACAACCTAATTTCAAACCAAAAACCCATGTCTATGGATCACAGACACAAATTTAAAGGTAATAAGTCACCTCACTAAAAGTATAAGTAGAAAACACCAAGCTAGATCCTCATTATAGTACTGGCAATTTCCACTGAAGAGTATGCTTGCCAGTTTTCCAAATAGCACTGATAAATGTTTTTCTGGACAATTCCTTCATATGGCACAAGTTTTTTCACAAATAAAGAATTAATGACAAATATCAGGTTTTTTGAATGCACATATAAAAAAATACTGAACTGTTCTTTCAAATAGCACAAGTATTTTCCACAGTAGAGAATTGATGGCAAGTAACAGGTTTTCTGAATGCACAGGTAATGCCTTGTAGAGAAACACTGAACAGTTCTGTCAAATAGCAATTCTCTACTGTGGAAAATACTTGCTAACAGATAATGGATTTCCAGCAGCAATCTATTGAATAGATCTTCCTAGTACTCCAGATTAGTTGCACTGTAATGAAATGAAATGCTGAACAATTCATTTTAATAGGCACAAATAATTAGCACAGTAGCAAGATACTTAGTGAATCCAGGTTAACTTCACAATAGATAAATATCAGCAGGTAACAGACTTTCCAAATGACAAAGACAGATGAACTGCACTGGGCAGCTCAAAGCAGGTATCCATGCATGCATGAGGACAAGATAGAATCAGATTTGTTATAACTCACAACAGCATGTCCAAGGAGACACCCTATAAGGGCTGACCATCTAGTCAGTGCAGTCAAAAAATCTAGAAAGGCTCTAACCCTGACTGCAGCAATCAGGAGCCAGAACAAAGCCCAGCATGATAAGATCTAGTGTGCACAGATGACTGGTTGAAGCTCACATTATTAACCTGACAACTATCTACTAAGCTGTGCATATTCCAGGTTCTAACAGAGATATAGAGCACTGTAGCCCAACACACAGAAGTGAGATGAATACAGCACTCAGAGAGCTACAGAGAGCTGGATCCCAGCACAGAAGACTGCTAGCTGAGCCCAACTGATAGGGTCATTGGCGGAGTTGATCAGCTGACCAGAGTTTGCAAATGGGAGACTTGGGGGCATGTTCAATTAGGTGCAAGAATAGAAAAAAATCTCACACCTGTGGGGTTGTTCCTATAGGTGCGGGATTTTTTCTATTTAATTAGGTGCAGGGTTTTTCAGTTTTTGAACACTAGGAGGTTGTTTTCCTCGCATCTCCAGAGCAAGTCTGATTTTTCTTAAAATAATAAATTTTAGGAAAAATCTGACGGACTTGCTCTGGGACCATGGCGGAACCCCCTCTGAGAACTAATGAAGTAATTTGAAGTTTCCAATAAGCTTAATTAGTCCTTAATTACTCACCTTCTGAAGCAGTGTCTTCTTCCTCCAGCGTCGGGACCCGGTCTCCTGCAGCAGAGGTGAGCATGTCATTGTGTGTGTGTATAAGTGTGTATGTGTGTGACACACCCTCCCTGTAACGGGTGCTGGAGAACTAAATCTCCCAGCAGCTCTTGCTCCTCCCACCAGCCCCGAAGCCTCCCAACAGCCCCCGTGACTCAAAGCAGCCCCCTCCCCAGTGAAAAGATGAAAGGGAGGACACCGGGAGCTGCGGAAACTCCTGGACACAAATATAATTTTTTTCCACGTACCACCAGCTCTGAAAACCCCACAACCATTTTCTTTAATTGGAAATCACGGGTATCGGGAGCGTGAATATACGCAGATGCAGTATTACAAAATTGACCTTGCTAATCCTCGCGCCAAATTGAATATGCCCCTTGGTCTTACTCTGAAGCAGTGGCGTTTCTATAATGAGTGCAGGGTGTATGGTGGGCATGTGCCCCTGGGATAGGACCAGCATCATGGTTTACAGGAGGAATGGCAGTAAGGGGCCTGGATTGCCTAGGGGCCCACAGTGATCAGACTTTATTTTATATTTAAAGTGCTAGACTCTGGCTCCAGGAGGAGAAGACGGCCGGCCACTGCATATCCTGGTTGTCCATTACCCCTCATCTGCTCCAAAGCCTAGCAATTCATTGCAGGCATGGAGAGGTTGGGTTTGGGGCCCTGCCCTATTATTTGTACTGGGCCTTACAATTTCTGATAGCAGCCAGACTGCACCCCCTGCATGGGAATGTTATCTGCAACCATTGACTTACCTACTTACATTGACCTCCTGTCTGCAGCATGCACAGATGTCTGACATCAGCTTCAGAAAGATGGTGCTGGTGCCATGTTTCCAGAGACTGTATTATACACAGAATGGAAGTTGCTCATAATCATTTTATTGCAGAGTGCTCGGGGAATTTGTGTCTAGTGTTTCCTTTTTCAGAGACCTTTGGCCTGATTCAGATTTGGGAATAGAGTAAAAAAGAGGCAGTAACTGTGTACCTCAACAAAACATTACAGAATGAAAAGCGGAGGGTTTCCATTGTAGCGCTAAGTTAGGGGAAAGTGTGTGTGGGAGGAACGAGCAATTTATGATGGGAACCCACGGATAATGGACTGGAATCCCAAATACACAAAATTAGTACAATAAGGATAGTTTCATACACTTTATAGGCACGTGTAGCTTTAAATAGCAGGACTGGACTATTACCAATCTAGATGTAGAGATAAATCTGATTTCAGACTGATCTTTTCCACCAGATGTAAGGCTAGTGCATGTGCACACTATTAGTGATGCCTATTTTCACCAGTGAATGGATGGGACCAGTGGTGGCTCCAGGGGCAAGGCTGCAGCACAGTCCAACATTCAAGTAGGGGAGTCACACCAACTACCACACCAAACACTGCCAAACATAGATGTTTGGTACTCACTGGCAGTTGGTGTCACTCCCCTATTTGAATGTTGGACTGTGCTGCAGCCTCACCTCTGGAGCCACCACTGAATGGGACACATAGTTGCGTATCACTGGGAATATGGGTGAAGATCCGTACTTAGTTCTGAGTATGCAATGCGGCCACATTTGTGTGTAACTCTGCATCTGGTGCACACTGTCCCCTGATCTCCTTACGCCTTGTCAGATACTTTGCATATTGTAACTGAATATAATTTGATGAAAATAAAATATGAAAAATGTACATTAGAAGAACAATGTTATTTTCTCAAAGTTGAAAATAGGATCCTGGTGCAAAAATTCATCTTGACTTGTTTCCCTTCCTTCAGATTACACTCACTTACTACACGCCCCGATCCTGTAACTCACTAAGGGGTATAATTACTACATGCCCCCTTCTGTAACTCACTAAGGGGTATAATTACTACACGCCCTCCTCCTGTAACTCACTAAGGGGTATAATTACTACACGCCCCCTTCCTGTAACTCACTAAGGGGTATAATTACTACACGCCCCCCTCCTGTAACTCACTAAGGGGTATATTTACTGCACGCCCCCTCCTATAAATCACTAAAGGGTATAATTACTACACGCCCCCCTCCTGTAACTCACCAAGGGGTATAATTACTACACGCCCCTCTCCTGTAACTCACTAAGGGGTATAATTACTACACGCCCCCCTCCTGTAACTCACCAAGAGGTATAATTACTACACACACCCCTCCTGTAACGCACTATGGGCTCTATTTATTATCATTATTTTTACTCAAATAATGTGAAAAAGGGTGTTTTGTGTTTTCTCACCCTTTTCACATTATTTTAGTAACACCTAAAAACTTACTAAAGGGCAATTGGAGTAGAATTAATAAAATTCTACTCCAAGCCCTAATTATCACATATTTTTCGTAGTTACTAAAAATACTGGGGAAAGCGCTGTGATAATAACGCCACCTGGAGGTGGCATTATACAGGGTCTCCCCTGATTTCCAAGCTCCTGCTCTGCTCCAACAGACAGAGCAGAGCATGGAGCCGATCACACACTGATCACTGATCATATACATAATGGAAAAAAAAAAACAACTTACCCGAGTCCATGAACCAGTGATCGGGGCTCCGGTGATCGCAAGCTCTGTCCCTGCAAGGGATCTTTAGTAAATCCCTGGGATATTGTCTGAATTCACTCAAGCACAGGAGTGAAGAGAGAGGGGTGAAGAGACTGCTGATGCGGACGCATCGCAGGGATGGGCTCCTTTGGTGCCTCTGTCCTTGCATGTGAACTTCAATACATTCGGGCAGTACATCATTTCTTATTACTGCGAACTAGCCGTGATAAGAAGTTATAATTATCAGGTCCAAAAATACATAAATATGCCCCAAAATAATAAATAGTCTGAACATTTACAAACCCCTTAACTTTTTTAGTACAACCTTCTGGCCCTTTAAAAAAGTAGCACTATATAATTTCATTACTATTATTACTAGTATGCCCGTGGCGAACATTTTGCCAATTTAAACCCAGAACATAAGTATGGAAAATGCTTCGCTAGATAATGGCTACATCATATGTTAGTATGACGGAATTGGGTAATAAAAGGTGTGCGTGACGCATAACCGGCTAAGCCACGCCCTTTAATGGTTTTTGGGGATTTCTTTATTAGTAACATTTCACCAATTTGTAAGTGCGATGATACATTTGGCCATGGACTCTGAAAATGGACCTTTTGCAGGGACTGCGAGCTCAGCCTCTATAAATGCAAATGAAAATGCACTGTTACTCCGCCTCACCGTCTCCCAAGCCTCTCGCCAATTAGCGGCAGTCGGCAGCTCTCGTGGAAAGCAAAGAGGCGTTGCTTTTGAGGCACAAACTGGGGGCTGATTGGCTGGGAGTTTCGAGCCTGGAATCGAGTAGTTGAAGAAAGTAGGTGAGGTAAGAGCGCCCCCTACGGCAGCAGCCACACGTGTTGTGCCACCCGCGCGCCCTTCCTCATTATGTAGTAGCTACGTCATGCAGCCAGGCGGCCAATCAAGACCCGAACTGGGAAGAACGTAACAGTGCCCGCACTTGGCTAGGGCCCATGTGAGAGCACAGACCACCAGTACTGCGTGAGAACAGCAGCTGGTGGTCACCCCTATCCCGCTTCCCCTGGGTCGCTGTGCCAGCTCTGTGTTCTGGTAACTTTGTTGACATTTTAAGATTAGCTATACCAAAGCATTTATTATGGTTTTTGTCGATTTTTTTCTTTATCAACATTTTGTACAGTTTTATTCCAAATTCTGTAATTTATTGCCGAATGAAATCCATCGCAACAGAATCACATTAATATCTTTTCTTTTTTCGCTCTTAGTCTTTGAGATATTCAAATTCAAAGAGCGTTCCGGACAAAGTATATTTTAAGATTACTACTATTATTATTACAATTATTTTTACTACTATTACTACTACTACTACTATTATTACTGTTATTGTTACTACCTGTATTATAATTATTATTACATAAATAACACATGCAAGCACTGAGTATGCCTGGTAAGGAACTGGTGCTGCATTTGCTCAGTTTACATGAGATCAGGGAAGCCCAAGCAGGCTGTGCTCCCCATAATCTCTGCCCCATCTGGCCTCTAATGGTCATCCAGGGGCACTGACTTCAACAACAATTACCTTCAACATGTGGAGTTGACACTTATTCCATTTGTACATTTCAAGCTGTCCTAGAATATTCCGGCCTTAGCACTGGCACAGCCTCACATTACTGGCTCCTGAGGACAATCTCTAATCGTGGTCGCAATGATGAGGACAATGGGCACCAGCCTTATTTAAAACTATAATACTATTTAAAGAAGAACAACTACTGAGGCCGCATAGAGCAAATGAGTGTAACAGCTTTGCTATGTGTAAAGCACATATGTAGACATTCCTGTGACAATGGCTTCTATTCTAGTGCAAAAAACAGATCAGGATTAATGCTAAAAAACAAACTTCACTTCTAGGGGTGCAGAGATGATGATTACTGTACATTGCAGACCGGGACTTATGGAGCATACACACGGTCAGATTTGTCAGATGAACAATTTGAATGATTTTACCAACGATTTGAACGATTCTTGACTGCATTAAAATGAATGGAATCGTCCAAGTCTGACTGCAAACACATCAGATGTCAGATATCGTTATCTGACCATCTGGAACGCACATCGTTCAAATCTTCATCTTACAGATCTGACAGGTGAGATATGAACGATTGAATGACTTTTTAAATCATTATCGTTCAGATCTGAAGGAAAAATCTGACAGTGTGTATGCACCATCTCTCTTCTGGGACAATTGTCTGCACTCCTGGCATCTAATCTGGGGCACCCTACACAAGAGTAGAAAACTATTTATTACAATCCTGTGGGAGAAATGTAATTGAGCTAATGACTTAGTGGCATGGAGAGAAAACCCAGTGCCATAAAGCTAAATACTGGAGTATACAAGGTAATAAGAGAAGGAGGCAGGAGAATGCAGGGTAAAGATAGGAGGAGACAGGAGAATGCAGGGTAATGATAGGGAGCATGGAGGAGACAGGAGAATGCAGGGTAATGATAGGGGGAGAGGAGGAGATAGGAGAATGCAGCGTAATGATAGGAGGAGACAGGAGAATGAATGGTAATGATAGGGGGAGAGGAGGAGATAGGAGAATGCAGCGTAATGATAGGAGGAGAGGAGGAGACAGGAGAATGCAGGGTAATGATAGGAGGAGACAGGAGAATGCAGGGTAATGATAGGAGGAGAGAGGAGACAGGAGAATGCAGGGTAATGATAGGAGGAGACAGGAGAATGCAGGGTAATGATAGGAGACAGGAGAATGCAGGGTAGTGATAGGAGGAGAGGAGGAGACAGAAGAATGCAGGGTAATGATAGGAGGAGACAGGAGAATGCAGGGTAATGATAGGAAGAGAGGAGGAGACAGCAGAATGCAGGGTAATGATAGGGGGAGAGGAGGAGACAGGAGAATGCAGGGTAATGATAGGAGAGGAGAAGACAGGAGAATAAATATTTGGTATACTGTAGTGCAACTTTTTTTCATTTTTGGGGAGTGGGTCCCCCTGGATTGCCTTTGTGGATCTGTTTCAGGGCACCGCATTATAACACATTTTTCTTCTAGAACACATTTTAACCCTTCACTGTTTGTTTATTATATATGCACATCACTTTTTATTATCATTCTCTATATGCAGCAGTAGCTGCTCTTAACTATCTCTTTCACATTGCACTTTTCTAACTATGGCGGTGCCCTGGAGCGGATTAGCTAGGCTAGTTTGGGGATGTTCTGCGCACTGGATTTGAATCGTAGTAGGTTAGGGACCTACCCTACAGAGGTTACCTGGATATGGTGGGTAGGCCCATAACCTTGGCCAAGATTATGCTAAAAACCTCTATTGATTACAAAATTTAATTGCATTTATATATTATTAATAAATTGGAGTTGTGCACCTGAGATTTGTCTGTTTATGTGCCTGCAATTAGTCTAATCGGGTAGCACCTCCCATTATATATATATATATATATATATATATATATATTTATATTCAGGGTGTGCAGTCCAGAAATCTTTCCCATATAATGATAGGGGGAGACAGGAGAATGCAGGGTAAAGATAGGGGAGAGGAGGAGACAGGAGAATGCAGGGTAATGATAGGGGGAGAGGAGGAGACAGGAGAATGCAGGGTAAGGATATGGGGAGAGGAGGAGACAGGAGAAAGCAGGGTAATGATAGGAGGAGACAGGAGAATGCAGGGTAATGATAGGAGGAGAGGAGGAGAAAGTAGAATGCAGGATAATGATAGGAGGAGACAGGAGAATGCAGGGTAATGATAGGGGGAGAGGAGGAGACAGGAGAATGCAGGGAAAGGATAGGAGGAGACAGGAGAATGCAGGGTAATGATAGGAGGAGAGGAGGAGACAGGAGAATGCAGGGTAATGATAGGAGGAGACAGGAGAATGCAGGGTAATGATAGGAGGAGAGGAGGAGACAGGAGAATGCAGGGTAATGATAGGGGGAGACAGAAGAATGCAGGGTAATGATAGGGGGAGACAGGAGAATGCAGGGTAATGATAGGGGGAGAGGAGTAGACAGGAGAATGCAGGGTAATGATAGGAGGAGACAGGAGAATGCAGGATAATGATAGGGGGAGTGGAGGAGACAGGAGAATGCAGGATAATGATAGGGGGAGACAGGAGAATGCAGGATAATGATAGGGGGAGACAAGAGAATGAAGGATAATGATAGGGGGAGACAAGAGAATGAAGGGTAATGATAGGGGGAGACAGGAGAATGAAGGGTAATGATAGGAGGAGACAGGAGAATGCAGGGTAATGATAGGAGGAGACAGGAGAATGCAGGGGAATGATAGGAGACAGGAGAATGCAGGGTAATATAAGGGGGGAGAGGAGGAGACAGGAGAAGGCAGGGTAATGATAGGAGGAGAGGAGTAGACAAGAGAATGCAGGGTAATGATAGGAGGAGAGGAGGAGACAGGAGAATGCAGGGTAATAATAGGGGGAGAGGAGACAGGAGAATGCAGAGTAATGACAGGGGGAGACAGGAGACTGCAGGGTAATGATAGGAGGAGACAGGAGAATGCAGGGTAATGATAGGGGCAGACAGGAGAATGCAGGGTAATGATAGGGGGAGAGGAGGAGACAGGAGTATGCAGGGTAATGATAGGAGGAGACAGGAGAATGCAGGGTAATGATAGGAGGAGAGGAGGAGACAGGAGAATGCAGGGTAATGATAGGAGGAGACAGCAGAATGTAGGGTAATGATAGGAGGAGACAGGAGAATGCAGGGTAATGATAGGGGGGAGAGGAGGAGACTGGAGAATGCAGGGTAATGATAGGGGGAGACAGGAGAATGCAGGGTAATGATAGGAGGAGACAGGAGAATGCAGGATAATGATAGGGGGGAGAGGAGGAGACAGGAGAATGCAGGGTAATGATAGGGGGAGACAAGAGAATGCAGGGTAATGATAGGGGGAGACAGGAGAATGCAGGGTAATGATAGGGGGAGACAGGAGAATGCAGGGTAATGATAGGGGGGGACAGGAGAATGCAGGGTAATGATAGGGGGGAGAGGAGGAGACAGGAGAATGCAGGGTAATGATAGGGGGAGACAGGAGAATGCAGTGTAATGATAGGAGGAGACAGGATAATGCAGGGTAATGATAGGAGGAGACAGGAGAATGCAGGGTAATAATAGGGGGAGACAGGAGAATGCAGGGTAATGATAGGAGGAGAGGAGGAGAAAGTAGAATGCAGGATAATGATTGGAGGAGACAGGAGAATGCAGGGTAATGATAGGGGGAGAGGAGGAGTCAGGAGAATGCAGGGTAATGATAGGAGGAGACAGGAGAATGCAGGGAAATGATAGGAGGAGACAGGAGAATGCAGGGTAATGATAGGAGGAGACAGGAGAATGCAGGTAATGATAGGAGGAGACAGGAGAATGCAGGGTAATGATAGGGGGGAGAGGAGGAGACAGAAGAATGCAGGGTAATGATAGGGGGAGACAGGAGAATGCAGGGTAATGATAGGAGGAGACAGGAGAATGCAGGGTAATGATAGGAGACAGGAGAATGCAGGGTAATGATAGGAGGAGACAGGAGAATACAGGGTAATGATAGGAGGAGACAGGAGAATACAGGGTAATAGTAGGGGGAGACAGGAGAATGCAGGGTAATGATAGGAGACAGGATAATGCAGGGTAATGATAGGAGGAGAGGAGGAGACAGGAGAATGCAGGGTAATGATAGGAGGAGAGGAGGAGACAGTAGAATGCAGGATAATGATAGGAGGAGTCAGGAGAATGCAGGGTAATGATAGGAGGAGACAGGAGAATGCAAGGTAATTATAGGAGGAGACAGGAGAATGCAGGGTAATGATAGGAGGAGACAGGAGAATGCAGGGTAATGATAGGAGGAGACAGGAGAATGCAGGGTAATGATAGGAGGAGACAGGAGAATGCAGGGTAATGATAGGGGGAGATTGGAGAATGCAGGGTAATGATAGGAGGAGACAGGATAATGCAGGGTAATGATAGGAGGAGACAGGAGAAAGCAGGGTAATGATAGGAGTAGAGGAGGAGACAGGAGAATGCAGGGTAATGATAGGAGGAGAGGAGGAGACAGGAGAATGCAGGATAATGATAGGAGGAGACAGGAGAATGCAGGGTAATGATAGGGGGAGAGGAGGAGTCAGGAGAATGCAGGGTAACGATAGGAGGAGACAGGAGAATCCAGGGTAATGATAGGAGGAGACAGGAGAATGCAGGGTAATGATAGGAGGAGATAGGAGAATGCAGGGTAATGATAGGAGGAGACAGGAGAATCCAGGGTAATGATAGGAGGAGACAGGAGAAAGCAGGATAATGATAGGAGGAGACAGGATTATGCAGGGTAATGATAGGAGGAGACAGGAGAATTCAGGGTAATGATAGGAGGAGACAGGAGAATGCAGGGTAATGATAGGAGGAGACAGGAGAATGCAGGGTAATGATAGGAGGAGACAGGAGAATGCAGGGTAATGATAGGAGGAGACAGGAGAATGCAGGGTAATGATAGGGGGAGAGGAGGAGACAGGAGAATGCAGGGTAATGATAGGAGGAGACAGGAGAATGCAGGGTAATGATAGGAGGAGACAGGAGAATGCAGGGTAATGATAGGGGGGAGAGGAGGAGACAGGAGAATGCAGGGTAATGGTAGGGGGAGACAGGAGAATGCAGGGTAATGACAGGAGGAGACAGGAGAATGCAGGGTAATGATAGGAGGAGACAGGAGAATGCAGGGTAATGATAGGAGGAGACAGGAGAATGCAGGGTAATGATAGGAGGAGACAGGAGAATGCAGGGTAATGATAGGAGGAGACAGGAGAATGCAGGGTAATCATAGGGGGAGACAGGAGAATGCAGGGTAATGATAGGAGGAGACAGGATAATGCAGGGTAATGATAGGAGAAGACAGGAGAATGCAGGGTAATAATAGGGGGAGACAGGAGAATGCAGGGTAAAGATAGGAGGAGAGGAGGAGACAGGAGAATTCAGGGTAATGATAGGAGGTGACAGGAGAATGCAGGGTAATGATAGGAGGAGACAGGAGAATGCAGGGTAATGATAGGAGGAGAGGAGGAGACAGGAGAATGCAGGGTAAAGATAGGAGGAGACAGGAGAATGCAGGTTAATGATAGGAGGAGACAGGAGAATGCAGGGTAATGATAGGGGGGAGAGGAGGAGAGAGGAGAATGCAGGGTAATGATAGGGGGAGACAGGAGAATGCAGGGTAATGATAGGAGGAGACAGGAGAATGCAGGGTAATGATAGGGGCAGATAGGAGAATGCAGGGTAATGATAGGTGGAGAGGAGGAGACAGGAGTATGCAGGGTAATGATAGGAGGAGACAGGAGAATGCAGGGTAATGATAGGAGGAGAGGAGGAGACAGGAGAATGCAGGGAAATGAAAGGAGGAGAGGAGGAGACAGGAGAATGCAGGGTAATGATATGAGGAGACAGGAGAATGCAGGGTAATGATAGAGGGAGAGGAGGAGACAGGAGAATGGAGGGTAATGATAGGGGGAGAGGAGGAGACAGGAGAAAGCAGGGTAATGATAAGGGGAGAGGAGGAGACAGGAGAATGCAGGGTAATGATAGGAGGAGACAGGAGAATGCAGGGGAATGATAGGAGACAGGAGAATGCAGGGCAATGATATGAGGAGACAGGAGAATGCAGGGTAATGATAGAGGGAGAGGAGGAGACAGGAGAATGGAGGGTAATGATAGGGGGAGAGGAGGAGACAGGAGAAAGCAGGGTAATGATAAGGGGAGAGGAGGAGACAGGAGAATGCAGGGTAATGATAGGAGGAGACAGGAGAATGCAGGGGAATGATAGGAGACAGGAGAATGCAGGGCAATGATATGAGGAGACAGGAGAATGCAGGGTAATGATAGGGGGGAGAGGAGGAGACAGGAGAATGCAGGGTAATGATAGGGGGAGACAGGAGAATGCAGGGTAATGATAGGAGGAGACAGGAAAATGCAGGATAATGATAGGGGGGAGAGGAGGAGACAGTAGAATGCAGGATAATGATAGGAGGAGACAGGAGAATGCAGGGTAATGCTAGGGGGGAGAGGAGGAGACAGGAGAATGCAGGGTAATGATAGGAGGAGACAGGAGAATGCAGGGTAATGATAGGAGGAGACAGGAGAATGCAGGGTAATGATAGGAGGAGACAGGGGAATACAGGGTAATGATAGGAGGAGACAGGAGAATACAGGGTAATAGTAGGGGGAGACAGGACAATGCAGGGTAATGATAGGAGGAGACAGGATAATGCAGGGTATTGATAGGAGGAGAGGAGGAGACAGGAGAATGCAGGGTAATGATAGGAGGAGAGGAGGAGACAGGAGAATGCAGGGTAATGATAGGAGGAGACAGGAGAATGCAGGGTAATGATAGGAGGAGAGAGGAGAATGCAGGGTAATGATAGGAGGAGACAGGAGAATGCAGGATAATGATAGGGGGGAGAGGAGGAGACAGGAGAATGCAGGGTAATGATAGGGGGAGACAGGAGAATGCAGGGTAATGATAGGAGGAGACAGGAGAATGCAGGGTAATAATAGGGGGAGACAGGAGAATGCAGGGTAATGATAGGATGAGACAGGATAATGCAGGGTAATGATAGGAGGAGACAGGAGAATGCAGGGTAATAGAAGGGGGAGACAGGAGAATGCAGGGTAATGATAGGAGGAGAGGAGGAGACAGGAGAATGCAGGGTAATGATAGGAGGAGACAGGAGAATGCAGGGTAATGATAGGGGGGAGAGGAGGAGACAGGAGAATGCAGGGTAATGATAGGAGGAGACAGGAGAATGCAGGGTAATGATAGGAGGAGACAGGAGAATGCAGGGTAATGATAGGAGGAGACAGGAGAATGCAGGGTAATGATAGGAGGAGACAGGAGAATACAGGGTAATGATAGGAGGAGACAGGAGAATACAGGGTAATAGTAGGGGGAGACAGGAGAATGCAGGGTAATGATAGGAGGAGACAGGAGAATGCAGGGTAATGATAGGAGGAGAGGAGGAGACAGGAGAATGCAGGGTAATGATAGGAGGAGAGGAGGAGACAGTAGAATGCAGGATAATGATAGGAGGAGTCAGGAGAATGCAGGGTAATGATAGGAGGAGACAGGAGAATGCAGGGTAATGATAGGAGGAGAGAGGAGAATGCAGGGTAATGATAGGAGGAGACAGGAGAATGCAGGGTAATGATAGGAGGAGACAGGAGAATGCAGGGTAATGATAGGAGGAGACAGGAGAATACAGGGTAATGATAGGAGGAGACAGGAGAATACAGGGTAATAGTAGGGGGAGACAGGAGAATGCAGGGTAATGATAGGAGGAGACAGGAGAATGCAGGGTAATGATAGGAGGAGAGGAGGAGACAGTAGAATGCAGGATAATGATAGGAGGAGTCAGGAGAATGCAGGGTAATGATAGGAGGAGACAGGAGAATGCAGGGTAATGATAGGAGGAGAGAGGAGAATGCAGGGTAATGATAGGAGGAGACAGGAGAATGCAGGGTAATGATAGGAGGAGACAGGAGAATACAGGGTAATAATAGGGGGAGACAGGAGAATGCAGGGTAATGATAGGAGGAGACAGGATAATGCAGGGTAATGATAGGAGGAGACAGGAGAATGCAGGGTAATGATAGAAGTAGAGGAGGAGACAGGAGAATGCAGGTTAATGATAGGAGGAGAGGAGGAGACAGGAGAATGCAGGATAATGATAGGAGGAGACAGGAGAATGCAGGGTAATGACAGGGGGAGAGGAGGAGTCAGGAGAATGCAGGGTAATGATAGGAGGAGACAGGAGAATGCAGGGTAATGATAGGGGGGAGAGGAGGAGACAGGAGAATGCAGGGTAATGATAGGGGAGACAGGAGAATGCAGGGTAATGATAGGAGGAGACAGGAGAATGCAGGGTAATGATAGGGGCAGATAGGAGAATGCAGGGTAATGATAGGGGCAGATAGGAGAATGCAGGGTAATGATAGGTGGAGAGGAGGAGACAGGAGTATGCAGGGTAATGATAGGAGGAGACAGGAGAATGCAGGGTAATGATAGGAGGAGACAGGAGAATGCAGGGTAATGATAGGGGCAGATAGGAGAATGCAGGGTAATGATAGGTGGAGAGGAGGAGACAGGAGTATGCAGGGTAATGATAGGAGGAGACAGGAGAATGCAGGGTAATGATAGGAGGAGAGGAGGAGACAGGAGAATGCAGGGTAATGATAGGAGGAGAGGAGGAGACAGGAGAATGTAGGGTAATGATAGGAGGAGAGGAGGAGACAGGAGAATGCAGGGTAATGATAGGAGGAGACAGCAGAATGCAGGGTAATGATAGGAGGATACAGGAGAATGCAGGGTAATGATAGGAGGAGAGGAGGAGACAGGAGAATGGAGGGTAATGATAGGGGGAGAGGAGGAGACAGGAGAAAGCAGGGTAATGATAAGGGGAGAGGAGGAGACAGGAGAATGCAGGGTAATAATAGGAGACAGGAGAATGCAGGGGAATGATAGGAGACAGGAGAATGCAGGGCAATGATATGAGGAGACAGGAGAATGCAGGGTAATGATAGGGGGGAGAGGAGGAGAAAGGAGAATGCAGGGTAATGATAGGGGGAGACAGGAGAATGCAGGGTAATGATAGGAGGAGACAGGAGAATGCAGGATAATGATAGGGGGGAGAGGAGGAGACAGGAGAATGCAGGGTAATGATAGGGGGAGACAGGAGAATGTAGGGTAATGATAGGAGGAGACAGGAGAATGCAGGGTAATAATAGGGGGAGACAGGAGAATGCAGGGTAATGATAGGATGAGACAGGATAATGCAGGGTAATGATAGGAGGAGACAGGAGAATGCAGGGTAATAATAGGGGGAGACAGGAGAATGCAGGGTAATGATAGGAGGAGAGGAGGAGACAGTAGAATGCAGGATAATGATAGGAGGAGACAGGAGAATGCAGGGTAATGATAGGACGAGAGGAGGAGTCAGGAGAATGCAGGGTAATGATAGGAGGAGACAGGAGAATGCAGGGTAATGATAGGACGAGACAGGAGAATGCAGGGTAATGATAGGAGGAGAGGAGGAGACAGGAGAATGCAGGGTAATGATAGGAGGAGACAGGAGAATGCAGGGTAATGATAGGGGGGAGAGGAGGAGACAGGAGAATGCAGGGTAATGATAGGAGGAGACAGGAGAATGCAGGGTAATGATAGGAGGAGACAGGAGAATGCAGGGTAATGATAGGAGGAGACAGGAGAATGCAGGGTAATGATAGGAGGAGACTGGAGAATACAGGGTAATGATAGGAGGAGACAGGAGAATACAGGGTAATAGTAGGGGGAGACAGGAGAATGCAGGGTAATGATAGGAGGAGACAGGATAATGCAGGGTAATGATAGGAGGAGAGGAGGAGACAGTAGAATGCAGGATAATGATAGGAGGAGTCAGGAGAATGCAGTGTAATGATAGGAGGAGACAGGAGAATGCAGGGTAATGATAGGAGGAGAGAGGAGAATGCAGGGTAATGATAGGAGGAGACAGGAGAATGCAGGGTAATGATAGGAGGAGACAGGAGAATACAGGGTAATAATAGGGGGAGACAGGAGAATGCAGGGTAATGATAGAAGTAGAGGAGGAGACAGGAGAATGCAGGGTAATGATAGAAGTAGAGGAGGAGACAGGAGAATGCAGGGTAATGATAGGAGGAGAGGAGGAGACAGGAGAATGCAGGATAATGATAGGAGGAGACAGGAGAATGCAGGGTAATGATAGGGGGAGAGGAGGAGTCAGGAGAATGCAGGGTAATGATAGTAGGAGACAGGAGAATCCAGGGTAATGATAGGAGGAGACAGGAAAATGCAGGGTAATGATAGGAGGAGACAGGAGAATGCAGGGTAATGATAGGAGGAGACTGGAGAATACAGGGTAATGATAGGAGGAGACAGGAGAATACAGGGTAATTATAGGAGGAGACAGGAGAATGCAGGGTAATGATAGGAGGAGACAGGAGAATGCAGGGTAATGATAGGAGGAGACAGGAGAATGCAGGGTAATGATAGGAGGAGACAGGAGAATGCAGGGTAATGATAGGAGGAGACTGGAGAATACAGGGTAATGATAGGAGGAGACAGGAGAATACAGGGTAATAGTAGGGGGAGACAGGAGAATGCAGGGTAATGATAGGAGGAGACAGGATAATGCAGGGTAATGATAGGAGGAGAGGAGGAGACAGTAGAATGCAGGATAATGATAGGAGGAGTCAGGAGAATGCAGTGTAATGATAGGAGGAGACAGGAGAATGCAGGGTAATGATAGGAGGAGAGAGGAGAATGCAGGGTAATGATAGGAGGAGACAGGAGAATGCAGGGTAATGATAGGAGGAGACAGGAGAATACAGGGTAATAATAGGGGGAGACAGGAGAATGCAGGGTAATGATAGAAGTAGAGGAGGAGACAGGAGAATGCAGGGTAATGATAGAAGTAGAGGAGGAGACAGGAGAATGCAGGGTAATGATAGGAGGAGAGGAGGAGACAGGAGAATGCAGGATAATGATAGGAGGAGACAGGAGAATGCAGGGTAATGATAGGGGGAGAGGAGGAGTCAGGAGAATGCAGGGTAATGATAGTAGGAGACAGGAGAATCCAGGGTAATGATAGGAGGAGACAGGAGAATGCAGGGTAATGATAGGAGGAGACAGGAGAATGCAGGGTAATGATAGGAGGAGACAGGAGAATGCTGGGTAGTGACAGGAGGAGATTGGAGAATGCATGTTAATGACAGGGGGGAGAGGAGGAGACAGGAGAATGAAGGGTAATGATAGGGGGGAGAGGAGGAGTCAGGAGAATGCAGGGTAATGATAGGAGGAGACAGTAGAATGCCGGGTAATGATAGGAGGAGACAGGAGAATGCAGGGTAATGATAGGAGGAGAGAGGAGAATGCAGGGTAATGATAGGAGACAGGAGAATGCAGGGTAATGATAGGAGGAGACAGGAGAATACAGGGTAATAATAGGGGGAGACAGGAGAATGCAGGGTAATGATAGGAGGAGACAGGATAATGCAGGGTAATGATAGGAGGAGACAGGAGAATGCAGGGTAATGATAGAAGTAGAGGAGGAGACAGGAGAATGCTGGGTAATGATAGGAGGAGACAGGATAATGCAGGGTAATGATAGGAGGAGACAGGAGAATGCAGGGTAATGATAGAAGTAGAGGAGGAGACAGGAGAATGCAGGGTAATGATAGGAGGAGAGGAGGAGACAGGAGAATGCAGGGTAATGATAGGGGGAGAGGAGGAGTCAGGAGAATGCAGGTTAATGATAGTAGGAGACAGGAGAATCCAGGGTAATGATAGGAGGAGACAGGAGAATGCAGGGTAATGATAGGAGGAGACAGGAGAATGCAGGGTAATGATAGGAGGAGACAGGAGAATGCTGGGTAGTGACAGGAGGAGATTGGAGAATGCATGTTAATGACAGGGGGGAGAGGAGGAGACAGGAGAATGAAGGGTAATGATAGGGGGGAGAGGAGGAGTCAGGAGAATGCAGGGTAATGATAGGAGGAGACAGTAGAATGCCGGGTAATGATAGGAGGAGACAGGAGAATGCAGGGTAATGATAGGAGGAGACAGGAGAATGCAGGGTAATGATAGGAGACAGGAGAATGCAGGGTAATGATAGGAGGAGAGGAGGAGACAGGAGAATGCAGGGTAATGATAGGAGGAGACAGGAGAATGCAGGGTAATGATAGGGGGGAGAGGAGGAGACAGGAGAATGCAGGGTAATGATAGGGGGAGACAGGAGAATGCAGGGTAATGATAGGAGGAGACAGGAGAATGCAGGGTAATGATAGGAGGAGACAGGAGAATACAGGGTAATAATAGGGGGAGACAGGAGAATGAAGGGTAATGATAGGAGGAGACAGGATAATGCAGGGTAATGATAGGAGACAGTAGAATGCAGGATAATGATAGGAGGAGACAGGAGAATGCAGGGTAATGATAGGGGGAGAGGAGGAGTCAGGAGAATGCAGGGTAAGGATAGGAGGAGACAGGAGAATGCAGGGTAATGATAGGAGGAGACAGGAGAATGCAGGATAATGATAGGAGGAGACAGGAGAATGCAGGGTAATGATAGGAGGAGACAGGAGAATGCAGGGTAATGATAGGGGCAGACAGGAGAAAGCAGGGTAATGATAGGGGGAGAGGAGGAGACAGGAAAATGCAGGGTAATTATAGGGGGAGATGAGGAGACAGGAGTATGCAGGGTAATGATAGGAGACAGGAGAATTCAGGGTAATGATAGGAGGAGACAGGAGAATGCAGGGTAATGATAGGAGGAGACAGGAGAATGCAGGGTAATGATAGGAGACAGGAGAATGCAGGGTAATGATAGGAGGAGAGGAGGAGACAGGAGAATGCAGGATAATGATAGGAGGAGACAGGAGAATGCAGGGTAATGATAGGGGGAGAGGAGGAGTCAGGAGAATGCAGGGTAATGATAGTAGGAGACAGGAGAATCCAGGGTAATGATAGGAGGAGACAGGAGAATGCAGGGTAATGATAGGAGGAGACAGGAGAATGCAGGGTAATGATAGGAGGAGACAGGAGAATGCTGGGTAGTGACAGGAGGAGATTGAAGAATGCATGTTAATGACAGGGGGGAGAGGAGGAGACAGGAGAATGAAGGGTAATGATAGGGGGGAGAGGAGGAGTCAGGAGAATGCAGGGTAATGATAGGAGGAGACAGTAGAATGGCGGGTAATGATAGGAGGAGACAGGATAATGCAGGGTAATGATAGGAGGAGAGAGGAGAATGCAGGGTAATGATAGGAGGAGACAGGAGAATGCAGGGTAATGATAGGAGGAGACAGGAGAATACAGGGTAATAATAGGGGGAGACAGGAGAATGCAGGGTAATGATAGGAGGAGACAGGATAATGCAGGGTAATGATAGGAGGAGACAGGAGAATGCAGGGTAATGATAGAAGTAGAGGAGGAGACAGGAGAATGCAGGGTAATGATAGGAGGAGACAGGATAATGCAGGGTAATGATAGGAGGAGACAGGAGAATGCAGGGTAATGATAGAAGTAGAGGAGGAGACAGGAGAATGCAGGGTAATGATAGGAGGAGAGGAGGAGACAGGAGAATGCAGGGTAATGATAGGGGGAGAGGAGGAGTCAGGAGAATGCAGGTTAATGATAGGAGGAGACAGGAGAATCCAGGGTAATGATAGGAGGAGACAGGAGAATGCAGGGTAATGATAGGAGGAGACAGGAGAATGCAGGGTAATGATAGGAGGAGACAGGAGAATGCTGGGTAGTGACAGGAGGAGATTGGAGAATGCATGTTAATGACAGGGGGGAGAGGAGGAGACAGGAGAATGAAGGGTAATGATAGGGGGGAGAGGAGGAGTCAGGAGAATGCAGGGTAATGATAGGAGGAGACAGTAGAATGCCGGGTAATGATAGGAGGAGACAGGAGAATGCAGGGTAATGATAGGAGGAGACAGGAGAATGCAGGGTAATGATAGGAGACAGGAGAATGCAGGGTAATGATAGGAGGAGAGGAGGAGACAGGAGAATGCAGGGTAATGATAGGAGGAGACAGGAGAATGCAGGGTAATGATAGGGGGGAGAGGAGGAGACAGGAGAATGCAGGGTAATGATAGGGGGAGACAGGAGAATGCAGGGTAATGATAGGAGGAGACAGGAGAATGCAGGGTAATGATAGGAGGAGACAGGAGAATACAGGGTAATAATAGGGGGAGACAGGAGAATGAAGGGTAATGATAGGAGACAGGATAATGCAGGGTAATGATAGGAGACAGTAGAATGCAGGATAATGATAGGAGGAGACAGGAGAATGCAGGGTAATGATAGGGGGAGAGGAGGAGTCAGGAGAATGCAGGGTAAGGATAGGAGGAGACAGGAGAATGCAGGGTAATGATAGGAGGAGACAGGAGAATGCAGGATAATGATAGGAGGAGACTGGAGAATGCAGGGTAATGATAGGAGGAGACAGGAGAATGCAGGGTAATGATAGGGGCAGACAGGAGAATGCAGGGTAATGATAGGGGGAGAGGAGAAGACAGGAGAATGCAGGGTAATGATAGTGGGAGAGGAGGAGACAGGAGAATGCAGGGTAATGATAGGAGGAGACAGGAGAATGCAGCGTAATGATAGGGGGAGAGAAGGAGACAGGAGAATGGAGGGTAATGATAGGAAGATAGGAGGAGACAGGAGAATGCAGGGTAATGATAGGGGGAGAGGAGACAGGAGAATGCAGGGTAATGATAGGGGGAGACAGGAGAATGCAGAGTAATGATAGGTGGAGACAGGAGACTGCAGGGTAATGATAGTAGGAGCCAGGAGAATGCAAGGTAATGATAGGAGGAGACAGGAGAATGCAGGGTAATGATAGGGGGAGAGGAGACAGGAGAATGCAGGGTATTGATAGGAGGAGACAGGAGAATGCAGGGTAATGATAGGAGGAGAAAGGAGAATGCCGGGTAATGATAGGAGGAGAAAGGAGAATGCCGGGTAATGATAGGAGGAGACAGGAGAATGCAGGGTAATGATAGGAGGAGAAAGGAGAATGCAGGGTAATGATAGGAGGAGTGGAGGAGACAGGAGAATGCAGGGTAATGATAGGAGGAGACAGGAGAATGCAGGGTAATGATAGGGGGGAGAGGAGGAGACAGGAGAATACAGGGTAATGATAGTGGGAGACAGGAGAATGGATGGTAATGATTTGGGGAGACAGGAGAATGCAGTGTAATGAATGGAGGAGACAGGATAAATCAGGGTAATGAAGGGGGAGAGGAGAAGACAGGAGAATGCAGGGGAATGATAGGGGGAGAGGAGGAGACAGGAGAATGCAGGGTAATGATAGTAAGAGACAGGAGAATGCCGGGTAATGATATGAGGAGACAGGAGAATGCAGGGTAATGATAGGGGGAGACAGGAGAATGCAGGGTAATGATAGGAGGAGAGGAGGAGACAGGCGAATGCAGTGTAATGATAGGAGGAGACAGGAGTAAGAAGGGTAATGATAGGGGGGGAGGAGGAGACATGAGAATGAAGGGTAATGATAGGGGGAGAGGAGCAGACAGGAGAATGAAGGGTACTGATAGTGGGAGGCAGGAGAATGCAGGGTAATGATAGGGGGAGACAGGAGAATGCAGGGTAAAGATTGGAGGAGAGGAGGAGACAGGAGAATGCAGGGTAATGATAGGGGGAGAGGAGGAGATAGGAGAATACAGGGTAATGATTTGGGGAGACAGGAGAATGCAGGGTAATGAAAGGAGGAGACAGGAGAATGCAGGGTAATGATAGGGGGAGACAGGAGAATGCAGGGTAATGATAGGATGAGACAGGATAATGCAGGGTAATGATAGGAGGAGACAGGAGAATGCAGGGTAATGATAGGAGGAGACAGGAGAATGCTGGGTAATGACAGGAGGAGACAGGATAATGCATGTTAATGACAGGGGGGAGAGGAGGAGACAGGAGAATGCAGGGTAATGATTGGAGGAGACAGGAGAATGCAGGCTAATGATAGTGGGAGACAGGAGAATGCATGGTAATGATTTGGGGAGACAGGAGAATGCAGGGTAATGACAGGAGGAGACAGGATAATGCATGTTAATGACAGGGGGGAGAGGAGGAGACAGGAAAATGCAGGGTAATGATAGGAGGAGACAGGAGAATGCAGGGTAATGATAGGAGGAGACAGGAGAATGCAGGGTAATGATAGGAGGAGACAGTAGAATGCAGGGTAATGATAGGAGGAGACAGGAGAATGCAGGGTAATGATAGGAGGAGACAGGAGAATGCAGGGTAATGATAGGAGGAGACAGGAGAATGCAAAGTAATGATAGGGGGGAGAGGAGGAGACAGGAGAATGAAGGGTAATGATAAGGGGGAGAGGAGGAGAAAGGAGAATGAAGGGTAATGATAGGGGGGAGAGGAGGAGACAGGAGAAAGAAGGGTAATGATAGTGGGAGGCAGGAGAATGCAGGGTAATGATAGGAGGAGACAGGAGAATGCAGGGTAATGATAGGAGGAGACAGGAGAATGCAGGGTAATGATAGGAGGAGACAGGAGAATGCTGGGTAATGACAGGAGGAGACAGGAGAATGCATGCTAATGACAGGGGGGAGAGGAGGAGACAGGAGAATGAAGGGTAATGATAGGGGGGAGAGGAGGAGACAGGAGAATGAAGGGTAATGATAGTGGGAGGCAGGAGAATGCAGGGTAATGATAGGAGGAGACAGGAGAATGCAGGGTAATGATAGGAGGAGACAGGAGAATGCAGGGTAATGATAGGGGGAGACAGGAGAATGCAGGGTAAAGATAGGCGGAGAGGAGGAGACATGACAATGCAGGGTAATGATAGGGGGAGACAGGAGAATGCAGGGTAATAGTAGGGGGAGAGGAGACGACAGGAGAATACAGTGTAATGATTTGGGCAGACAGGAGAATGCAGGGTAATGAAAGGAGGAGACAGGAGAATGCAGGGTAATGATAGGGGGAGAGGAGGAGACAGGAGAATGCAGGGTAATGATAGGGGAAAACAGGAGAATGCAGGGTAATGATAGGAGGAGACAGGAGAATGCAGGGTAATGATAGGGGGAGACAGGAGAATGCACGGTAATGATAGGGGGAGAGAAGGAGACTAGAGAATGCAGGGTAATGATAGGAGGAGACAGGAGCATGCAGGGTAATGATAGGAGGAGAAAGGAGAATGCCGGGTAATGATAGGAGGAGACAGGAGAATGCAGGGTAATGATAGGAGGAGACAGGAGAATGCAGGGTAATGATAGTGGGAGACAGGAGAATGCATGGTAATGATTTGGGGAGACAGGAGAATGCAGGGTAATGAAAGGAGGAGGCAGGAGAATGCAGGGTAATGATGGGGGAGAGGAGGAGACAGGAGAATGCAGGGTAATGATAGGAGGAGACAGGCTAATGCAGGGTAATGATAGGAGGAAACAGGAGAATGCAGGGTAATGATAGGAGGAGACAGGAGAATGCAGGGTAATGATAGGAGGAGAAAGGAGAATGCAGGGTAATAATAGGAGAAGAAAGGAGAATGCCGGGAAATGATAGGAGGAGACAGGAGAATGCAGGATAATGATAGTGGGAGGCAGGAGAATGCAGGGCAATGATAGGAGGAGACAGGAGAATGCAGGGTAATGATAGGAGGAGACAGGAGAATGCAGGGTAATGATAGGAGGAGACAGGAGAATGCAGGGTAATGATAGGAGGAGACAGGAGAATGCAGGGTAATGACAGGGGGGAGAGGAGGAGACAGGAGAATGAAGGGTAATGATAGGGGGGGAGGAGGAGACAGGAGAATGAAGGGTAATGATAGGGGGGAGAGGAGGAGACAGGAGAATGAAGGGTAATGATAGGGGGAGGCAGGAGAATGCAGGGTAATGATAGGAGGAGACAGAAGAATGCAGGGTAATGATAGGAGACAGGAGAATGCAGGGTAATGATAGGGGGAGACAGGAGAATGCAGGGTAAAGATAGGAGGAGAGGAGGAGACATGAGAATGCAGGGTAATGATAGGAGGAGACAGGAGAATGAAGGGTAATGATAGGGGGGGAGGAGGAGACAGGAGAATGAAGGGTAATGATTGGGGGGAGAGGAGGAGACAGGAGAATGAAGGGTTCTGATAGTGGGAGGCAGGAGAATGCAGGGTAATGATAGGGGGATACAGGAGAATGCAGGGTAAAGATTGGAGGAGAGGAGGAGACAGGAGTATGCAGGGTAATGATAAGGGGAGACAGGAGAATGCAGGGTAATGATAGGGGGAGAGGAGGAGACAGGAGAATACAGGGTAATGATTTGGGGAGACAGGAGAATGCAGGGTAATGAAAGGTGGAGACAGGAGAATGCAGGGTAATGATAGGGGGAGACAGGAGAATGCAGGGTAATGATAGGAGGAGACAGGAGAATGCAGGGTAATGATAGGAGGAGACAGGAGAATGCTGGGTAATGACAGGAGGAGACAGGAGAATGCATGTTAATGACAGGGGGGAGAGGAGGAGACAGGAGAATGCAGGGTAATGATAGGAGGAGACAGGAGAATGCAGGGTAATGATAGTGGGAGACAGGAGAATGCATGGTAATAATTTGGGGACACAGGAGAATGCAGGGTAATGAAAGGAGGAGACCGGCCAATGCAGGGTAATGATAGGAGGAGACAGTAGAATGCAGGGTAATGATAGGAGGAGACAGGAGAATGCAGGGTAATGATAGGAGGAGACAGGAGAATGCAGGGTAATGATAGGAGGAGACAGGAGAATGCAGGGTAATGATAGGAGGAGACAGGAGAATGCAAAGTAATGATAGGGGGGAGAGGAGGAGACAGGAGAATGAAGGGTAATGATAAGGGGGAGAGGAGGAGAAAGGAGAATGAAGGGTAATGATAGGGGGGAGAGGAGGAGACAGGAGAATGAAGGGTAATGATAGTGGGAGGCAGGAGAATGCAGGGTAATGATAGGAGGAGATAGGAGAATGCAGGGTAATGATAGGAGGAGACAGGAGAATGCAGGGTAATGATAGGAGGAGACAGGAGAATGCTGGGTAATGACAGGAGGAGACAGGAGAATGCATGCTCATGACAGGGGGGAGAGGAGGAGACAGGAGAATGAAGGGTAATGATAGGGGGGAGAGGAGGAGACAGGAGAATGCAGGGTAATGATAGGAGGAGACAGGAGAATGCAGGGTAATGATAGGGGGAGACAGGAGAATGCAGGGTAAAGATAGGAGGAGAGGAGGAGACATGAGAATGCAGGGTAATGATAGAGGGAGACAGGAGAATGCAGGGTAATAGTAGGGGGAGAGGAGACGACAGGAGAATACAGTGTAATGATTTGGGCAGACAGGAGAATGCAGGGTAATGAAAGGAGTAGACAGGAGAATGAAGGGTAATGATTGGGGGGAGAGGAGGAGACAGGAGAATGAAGGGTACTGATAGTGGGAGGCAGGAGAATGCAGGGTAATGATAGGGGGATACAGGAGAATGCAGGGTAAAGATTGGAGGAGAGGAGGAGACAGGAGAATGCAGGGTAATGATAAGGGGAGACAGGAGAATGCAGGGTAATGATAGGGGGAGAGGAGGAGACAGTAGAATACAGGGTAATGATTTGGGCAGACAGGAGAATGCAGGGTAATGAAAAGAGGAGACAGGAGAATGCAGGGTAATGATAGGGTGAGAGGAGGAGACAGGAGAATGCAGGGTAATGATAGGGGAAAACAGGAGAATGCAGGGTAATGATAGGAGGAGACAGGAGAATGCAGGGTAATGATAGGAGGAGACAGGAGAATGCAGGGTAATAATAGGAGGAGACAGGAGAATGCAGGGTAATGATAGGGGGAGACAGGAGAATGCAGGGTAATGATAGGAGGAGACAGGAGAATGCAGGGTAATGATAGGGGGAGACAGGAGAATGCAGGGTAATGAAAGGAGGAGACAGGAGAATGCAGGGTAATGATAGGGGGAGACAGGAGAATGCAGGGTAATGATAGGATGAGACAGGATAATGCAGGGTAATGATAGGAGGAGACAGGAGAATGCAGGGTAATGATAGGAGGAGACAGGAGAATGCTGGGTAATGACAGGAGGAGACAGGAGAATGCATGTTAATGACAGGGGGGAGAGGAGGAGACAGGAGAATGCAGGGTAATGATAGGAGGAGACAGGAGAATGCAGGGTAATGATAGTGGGAGACAGAAGAATGCATGGTAATGATTTGGGGAGACAGGAGAATGCAGGGTAATGAAAGGAGGAGACCGGCCAATGCAGGGTAATGATAGGAGGAGACAGGAGAATGCAGGGTAATGATAGGAGGAGACAGTAGAATGCAGGGTAATGATAGGAGGAGACAGGAGAATGCAGGGTAATGATAGGAGGAGACAGGAGAATGCAGGGTAATGATAGGAGGAGACAGGAGAATGCAAAGTAATGATAGGGGGGAGAGGAGGAGACAGGAGAATGAAGGGTAATGATAAGGGGGAGAGGAGGAGAAAGGAGAATGAAGGGTAATGATAGGGGGGAGAGGAGGAGACAGGAGAATGAAGGGTAATGATAGTGGGAGGCAGGAGAATGCAGGGTAATGATAGGAGGAGACAGGAGAATGCAGGGTAATGATAGGAGGAGACAGGAGAATGCAGGGTAATGATAGGAGGAGACAGGAGAATGCTGGGTAAAGACAGGAGGAGACAGGAGAATGCATGCTAATGACAGGGGGGAGAGGAGGAGTCAGGAGAATGAAGGGTAATGATAGGGGGGAGAGGAGGAGACAGGAGAATGAAGGGTAATGATAGTGGGAGGCAGGAGAATGCAGGGTAATGATAGGAGGAGACAGGAGAATGCAGGGTAATGATAGGAGGAGACAGGAGAATGCAGGGTAATGATAGGGGGAGACAGGAGAAAGCAGGGTAAAGATAGGAGGAGAGGAGGAGACATGAGAATGCAGGGTAATGATAGGGGGAGACAGGAGAATGCAGGGTAATAGTAGGGGGAGAGGAGACGACAGGAGAATACAGTGTAATGATTTGGGCAGACAGGAGAATGCAGGGTAATGAAAGGAGTAGACAGGAGAATGAAGGGTAATGATTGGGGGGAGAGGAGGAGACAGGAGAATGAAGGGTACTGATAGTGGGAGGCAGGAGAATGCAGGGTAATGATAGGGGGATACAGGAGAATGCAGGGTAAAGATTGGAGGAGAGGAGGAGACAGGAGAATGCAGGGTAATGATAAGGGGAGACAGGAGAATGCAGGGTAATGATAGGGGGAGAGGAGGAGACAGGAGAATACAGGGTAATGATTTGGGGAGACAGGAGAATGCAGGGTAATGAAAGGAGGAGACAGGAGAATGCAGGTTAATGATAGGGGGAGAGGAGGAGACAGGAGAATGCAGGGTAATGAGAGGGGAAAACAGGAGAATGCAGGGTAATGATAGGAGGAGACAGGAGAATGCAGGGTAATGATAGTAGGAGACAGGAGAATGCAGGGTAATAATAGGAGGAGACAGGAGAATGAATGGTAATGATAGGGGGAGACAGGAGAATGCACGGTAATGATAGGGGGAGACAGGAGAATGCATGGTAATGATTTGGAGAGACAACAGAATGCAGGGTAATGAAAGGAGGAGGCAGGAGAATGCAGGGTAATGATGGGGGAGAGGAGGAGACAGGAGAATGCAGGGTAACGATAGGAGGAGACAGGCTAATGCAGGGTAATGATAGGAGGAAACAGGAGAATGCAGGGTAATGATAGGAGGAGACAGGAGAATGCAGGGTAATGATAGGAGGAGAAAGGAGAATGCAGGGTAATAATAGGAGGAGAAAGAAGAATGCCGGGAAATGATAGGAGGAGACAGGAGAATGCAGGATAATGATAGTGGGAGGCAGGAGAATGCAGGGTAATGATAGGAGGAGACAGGAGAATGCAGGGTAATGATAGGAGACAGGAGAATGCAGGGTAATAGTAGGGGGAGAGGAGACGACAGGAGAATACAGTGTAATGATTTGGGCAGACAGGAGAATGCAGGGTAATGAAAGGAGTAGACAGGAGAATGAAGGGTAATGATTGGGGGGAGAGGAGGAGACAGGAGAATGAAGGGTACTGATAGTGGGAGGCAGGAGAATGCAGGGTAATGATAGGGGGATACAGGAGAATGCAGGGTAAAGATTGGAGGAGAGGAGGAGACAGGAGAATGCAGGGTAATGATAAGGGGAGACAGGAGAATGCAGGGTAATGATAGGGGGAGAGGAGGAGACAGTAGAATACAGGGTAATGATTTGGGCAGACAGGAGAATGCAGGGTAATGAAAAGAGGAGACAGGAGAATGCAGGGTAATGATAGGGTGAGAGGAGGAGACAGGAGAATGCAGGGTAATGATAGGGGAAAACAGGAGAATGCAGGGTAATGATAGGAGGAGACAGGAGAATGCAGGGTAATGATAGGAGGAGACAGGAGAATGCAGGGTAATAATAGGAGGAGACAGGAGAATGCAGGGTAATGATAGGGGGAGACAGGAGAATGCAGGGTAATGATAGGAGGAGACAGGAGAATGCAGGGTAATGATAGGGGGAGACAGGAGAATGCAGGGTAATGAAAGGAGGAGACAGGAGAATGCAGGGTAATGATAGGGGGAGACAGGAGAATGCAGGGTAATGATAGGATGAGACAGGATAATGCAGGGTAATGATAGGAGGAGACAGGAGAATGCAGGGTAATGATAGGAGGAGACAGGAGAATGCTGGGTAATGACAGGAGGAGACAGGAGAATGCATGTTAATGACAGGGGGGAGAGGAGGAGACAGGAGAATGCAGGGTAATGATAGGAGGAGACAGGAGAATGCAGGGTAATGATAGTGGGAGACAGAAGAATGCATGGTAATGATTTGGGGAGACAGGAGAATGCAGGGTAATGAAAGGAGGAGACCGGCCAATGCAGGGTAATGATAGGAGGAGACAGGAGAATGCAGGGTAATGATAGGAGGAGACAGTAGAATGCAGGGTAATGATAGGAGGAGACAGGAGAATGCAGGGTAATGATAGGAGGAGACAGGAGAATGCAGGGTAATAATAGGAGGAGACAGGAGAATGCAAAGTAATGATAGGGGGGAGAGGAGGAGACAGGAGAATGAAGGGTAATGATAAGGGGGAGAGGAGGAGAAAGGAGAATGAAGGGTAATGATAGGGGGGAGAGGAGGAGACAGGAGAATGAAGGGTAATGATAGTGGGAGGCAGGAGAATGCAGGGTAATGATAGGAGGAGACAGGAGAATGCAGGGTAATGATAGGAGGAGACAGGAGAATGCAGGGTAATGATAGGAGGAGACAGGAGAATGCTGGGTAAAGACAGGAGGAGACAGGAGAATGCATGCTAATGACAGGGGGGAGAGGAGGAGTCAGGAGAATGAAGGGTAATGATAGGGGGGAGAGGAGGAGACAGGAGAATGAAGGGTAATGATAGTGGGAGGCAGGAGAATGCAGGGTAATGATAGGAGGAGACAGGAGAATGCAGGGTAATGATAGGAGGAGACAGGAGAATGCAGGGTAATGATAGGGGGAGACAGGAGAAAGCAGGGTAAAGATAGGAGGAGAGGAGGAGACATGAGAATGCAGGGTAATGATAGGGGGAGACAGGAGAATGCAGGGTAATAGTAGGGGGAGAGGAGACGACAGGAGAATACAGTGTAATGATTTGGGCAGACAGGAGAATGCAGGGTAATGAAAGGAGTAGACAGGAGAATGAAGGGTAATGATTGGGGGGAGAGGAGGAGACAGGAGAATGAAGGGTACTGATAGTGGGAGGCAGGAGAATGCAGGGTAATGATAGGGGGATACAGGAGAATGCAGGGTAAAGATTGGAGGAGAGGAGGAGACAGGAGAATGCAGGGTAATGATAAGGGGAGACAGGAGAATGCAGGGTAATGATAGGGGGAGAGGAGGAGACAGGAGAATACAGGGTAATGATTTGGGGAGACAGGAGAATGCAGGGTAATGAAAGGAGGAGACAGGAGAATGCAGGTTAATGATAGGGGGAGAGGAGGAGACAGGAGAATGCAGGGTAATGAGAGGGGAAAACAGGAGAATGCAGGGTAATGATAGGAGGAGACAGGAGAATGCAGGGTAATGATAGTAGGAGACAGGAGAATGCAGGGTAATAATAGGAGGAGACAGGAGAATGAATGGTAATGATAGGGGGAGACAGGAGAATGCACGGTAATGATAGGGGGAGACAGGAGAATGCATGGTAATGATTTGGAGAGACAACAGAATGCAGGGTAATGAAAGGAGGAGGCAGGAGAATGCAGGGTAATGATGGGGGAGAGGAGGAGACAGGAGAATGCAGGGTAATGATAGGAGGAGACAGGCTAATGCAGGGTAATGATAGGAGGAAACAGGAGAATGCAGGGTAATGATAGGAGGAGACAGGAGAATGCAGGGTAATGATAGGAGGAGAAAGGAGAATGCAGGGTAATAATAGGAGGAGAAAGAAGAATGCCGGGAAATGATAGGAGGAGACAGGAGAATGCAGGATAATGATAGTGGGAGGCAGGAGAATGCAGGGTAATGATAGGAGGAGACAGGAGAATGCAGGGTAATGATAGGAGACAGGAGAATGCAGGGTAATCATAGGAGGAGACAGGAGAATGCAGGGTAATGACAGGGGGGAGAGGAGGAGACAGGAGAATGAAGGGTAATGATAGGGGGGAGAGGAGGAGACAGGAGAATGAAGGGTAATGATAGGGGGGAGAGGAGGAGACAGGAGAATGAAGGGTAATGATAGGGGGAGGCAGGAGAATGCAGGGTAATGATAGGAGGAGACAGAAGAATGCAGGGTAATGATAGGAGACAGGAGAATGCAGGGTAATGATAGGGGGAGACAGGAGAATGCAGGGTAAAGATAGGAGGAGAGGAGGAGACATGAGAATGCAGGGTAATGATAGGGGGAGACAGGAGAATGCAGGGTAATAGTAGGGGGAGAGGAGGAGACAGGAGAATACAGGGTAATGATTTGGGGAGACAGGAGAATGCAGGGTAAAGAAAGGAGGAGACAGGAGAATGCAGGGTAATGATAGGGGGGAGAGGAGGAGACAGGAGAATGAAGGGTAATGATAGGGGGGAGAGGAGGAGAAAGGAGAATGAAGGGTAATGATAGGGGGGAGAGGAGGAGACAGGAGAATGAAGGGTAATGATAGTGGGAGGCAGGAGAATGCAGGGTAATGATAGGAGGAGACAGGAGAATGCAGGGTAATGATAGGAGGAGACAGGAGAATGCTGGGTAATGACAGGAGGAGACAGGAGAATGCATGCTAATGACAGGTGGGAGAGGAGGAGACAGTAGAATGAAGGGTAATGATAGGGGGGAGAGGAGGAGACAGGAGAATGCAGGGTAATGATGGGGGGAGACAGGAGAATGCAGGGTAATGATAGGAGGAGACAGGAGAATGCAGGGTAATGATAGGAGGAGACAGGAGAATGCAGGGTAATGATAGGGGGAGACAGGAGAATGCAGGGTAAAGATAGGAGGAGAGGAGGAGACATGAGAATGCAGGGTAATGATAGGGGGAGACAGGAGAATGCAGGGTAATAGTAGGGGGAGAGGAGACGACAGGAGAATACAGTGTAATGATTTGGGCAGACAGGAGAATGCAGGGTAATGAAAGGAGGAGACAGGAGAATGCAGGGTAATGATAGGGGGAGAGGAGGAGACAGGAGAATGCAGGGTAATGATAGGGGAAAACAGGAGAATGCAGGGTAATGATAGGAGGAGACAGTAGAATGCAGGGTAATGATAGGAGGAGACAGGAGAATGCAGGGTAATAATAGGAGGAGACAGGAGAATGCAGGGTAATGATAGGGGGAGACAGGAGAATGCACGGTAATGATAGGGGGAGAGAAGGAGACAAGAGAATGCAGGGTAATGATAGGAGGAGACAGGAGCATGCAGGGTAATGATAGGAGGAGAAAGGAGAATGCCGGGTAATGATAGGAGGAGACAGGAGAATGCAGGGTAATGATAGGAGGAGACAGGAGAATGCAGGGTAATGATAGTGGGAGACAGGAGAATGCATGGTAATGATTTGGGGAGACAGGAGAATGCAGGGTAATGAAAGGAGGAGGCAGGAGAATGCAGGGTAATGATGGGGGAGAGGAGGAGACAGGAGAATGCAGGGTAATGATAGGAGGAGACAGGCTAATGCAGGGTAATGATAGGAGGAAACAGGAGAATGCAGGGTAATGATAGGAGGAGACAGGAGAATGCAGGGTAATGATAGTAGGAGACAGGAGAATGCAGGGTAATGATAGGAGGAGACAGGAGAATGCAGGGTAATGATAGGTGGAGACAGGAGAATTCAGGGTAATGATAGGGGGAGACAGATGAATGCAGGGTAATGATAGGTGGATACAGGAGAATGCAGGGTAATGATGGGGGGAGACAGGAGAATGCAGGGTAATGATAGGAGGAGACAGGAGAATGCAGGATAATGATAGTGGGAGGCAGGAGAATGCAGGGTAATGATAGGAGGAGACAGGAGAATGCAGGGTAATGATAGGAGGAGACAGGAGAATGCAGGGTAATGATAGGAGGAGACAGGAGAATGCAGGGTAATGACAGGGGGGAGAGGAGGAGACAGGAGAATGAAGGGTAATGATAGGGGGGAGAGGAGGAGACAGGAGAATGAAGGGTAATGATAGGGGGGAGAGGAGGAGACAGGAGAATGAAGGGTAATGATAGGGGGAGGCAGGAGAATGCAGGGTAATGATAGGAGGAGACAGAAGAATGCAGGGTAATGATAGGAGACAGGAGAATGCAGGGTAATGATAGGAGACAGGAGAATGCAGGGTAATGATAGGGGGAGACAGGAGAATGCAGGGTAAAGATAGGAGGAGAGGAGGAGACATGAGAATGCAGGGTAATGATAGGGGGAGACAGGAGAATGCAGGGTAATAGTAGGGGGAGAGGAGGAGACAGGAGAATACAGGGTAATGATTTGGGGAGACAGGAGAATGCAGGGTAATGAAAGGAGGAGACAGGAGAATGCAGGGAAATGATAGGGGGAGAGGAGGAGACAGGAGAATGCAGGGTAATGATAGGAGGAGACAGGCGAATGCAGGGTAATGATAGGAGGAGACAGGAGAATGCAGGGTAATGATAGGGGGAGACAGGAGAATGCAGGGTAATGAAAGGAGGAGACAGGAGAATGCAGGGTAATGATAGGAGGAGAGGAGGAGACAGGAGAATGCCAAGTAATAATAGGAGGAGACAGGAGAATGCCGGGTAATGATAGGAGGAGACAGGAGAATGCCGGGTAATGATAGGAGGAGACAGGAGAATGCAGGGTAATGATAGTAGGAGACAGGAGAATGCAGGGTAATGATAGGAGGAGACAGGAGAATGCAGGGTAATGATAGGTGGAGACAGGAGAATTCAGTGTAATGATAGGGGGAGACAGATGAATGCAGGGTAATGATAGGTGGATACAGGAGAATGCAGGGTAATGATGGGGGGAGACAGGAGAATGCAGGGTAATGATAGGAGGAGACAGGAGAATGCAGGGTAATGATAGGGGGAGACAGGAGAATGTAGGGTAATGATAGGGGGAGACAGGAGAATGCAGGGTAATGATATGGGGAGACAGGAGAATGCAGGGTAATGATAGGGGAAGAATGAAGGAGGATTTTGTGGAAAAGTGAGAGAGATGATTGTTAGATAGTTCGGGGCCCAGCATTGGACGGGTTACCCAGGATGTGCCTCGGTACAGCTTGTTCTCAGAGATTGCCTCTATTGGCGTTAGATAAAAAAAATTCTTCCTTTGTTGTGTCACAGCTAATATTACACTGTGTCCTCCAGCTAAATGAATCTGAATAGCTGGAATGGACTGCAGCAATCCAAATGTCCTTTATTCTTTTCAATTAAGTAGGAAGAATGACTAACACTCAGAAACCAATGGTATCGCTGTTTTCATAAATTTAATTTGCAAAAGATTGAACAAAGCAAGGATCTGATTAGTTACAACAGATTACGGCTTATTTGTGCTTTTCAACACATTATGTTAGTGTTAGAAAAAATAGATTTAAAATAGACACACAAGGGCTGATGCAGTACTGATCTTATATAAAATAGACACACAAGGACTGATGCAGTACTGATCTTATATAAAATAGACATACAAGGACTGATGCAGTACTGATCATATATAAAATAGACACACAAGGACTGATGCAGTACTGAACATATACTGTATAAAATAGACACACAAGGGCTGATGCAGTACTGATCATATATAAAATAGACACATAAGGACTGATGCAGTACTGATCATATATAAAATAGACACACAAGGACTGATGCAGTACTGATCATATATAAAATAGACACACAAGGACTGATGCAGTACTGATCATATATAAAATAGACACACAAGGACTGATGCAGTACTGATCATATACAAGATAGACACACAAGGACTGATGCAGTACTGATCATATATAAAATAGAAACACAAGGGCTGATGCAGTACTGACCATATATAAAATAGACACACAAGGGCTGATGCAGTACTGATCTTATATAAAATAGACATACAAGGACTGATGGAGTACTGATCATATATAAAATAGACACACAAGGGCTGATGCAGTACTGATCATATATAAAATAGACACACAAGGACTGATGCAGTACTGATCTTATATAAAATAGACACACAAGGGCTGATGCAGTACTGATCATATATAAGATAGACACACAAGGGCTGATGCAGTGCTGATCACATATAAAATAGACACACAAGGGCTTATGCAGTACTGATCATATATAAAATAGACATACAAGGGCTGATGCAGTACTGATCATATATAAAATAGATACACAAGGACTGATGCAGTACTGATCTTATATAAAATAGACACACAAGGACTGATGCAGTACTGATCATATATAATATAGACACACAAGGGCTTATGCAGTACTGATCATATATAAAATAGACACACAAGGGCTTATGCAGTACTGATCATATATAAAATAGACACACAAGGGCTGATGCAGTACTGATCATATACTGTATAAAATAGTTACACAAGGGCTGATGCAGTACTGATCATATATAAAATAGACACACAAGGGCTGATACAGTACTGAACATATACTGTATAAAGTAGACACACAAGGGCTGATGCAGTGCTGATCATATATAAAATAGACACACAAGGGCTGAAGCAGTACTGATCATATAAAAAATAGACACACAAGGGCTGATGCAGTACTGATCATATATAAAATAGACACACAAGGGCTTATGCAGTACTGATCATATATAAAATAGACACACAAGGACTGATGCAGTACTGATCATATATAAAATAGACACACAAGGGCTGATGCAGTACTGATCATATATAAAATAGACACACAAGGACTGATGCAGTACTGATCATATATAAAATAGACATACAAGGACTGATGCAGTACTGATCATATATAAAATAGACACACAAGGACTGATGCAGTACTGATCATATATAAAATAGACACACAAGGACTGATGCAGTACTGATCATATATAAAATAGACACACAAGGACTGATGCAGTACTGATCATATATAAAATAGACACACAAGGGCTGATGCAGTACTGATCATATATAAAATAGACACACAAGGACTGATGCAGTACTGATCATATATAAAATAGACACACAAGGACTGATGCAGTACTGAACATATACTGTATAAAATAGACACACAAGGGCTGATGCAGTACTGATCATATATAAAATAGACACACAAGGGCTGATGCAGTACTGACCATATATAAAATAGACACACAAGGACTGATGCAGTACTGAACATATACTGTATAAAATAGACACACAAGGGCTGATGCAGTGCTGATCATATATAAAATAGACACACAAGGACTGATGCAGTACTGAACATATAATGTATAAAATAGACACACAAGGGCTGATGCAGTACTGATCATATATAAAATAGACACACAAGGACTGATGCAGTACTGATCATATATAAAATAGACACACAAGGACTGATGCAGTACTGAACATATACTGTATAAAATAGACATACAAGGACTGATGCAGTACTGATCATATATAAAATAGACACACAAGGACTGATGCAGTACTGATCATATATAAAATAGACACACAAGGACTGATGCATTACTGATCATATATAAAATAGACACACAAGGACTGATGCAGTACTGATCATATATAAAATAGACACACAAGGGCTGAGGCAGTACTGAACATATACTGTATAAAATAGACACACAAGGGCTGATGCAGTACTGATCATATATAAAATAGACACACAAGGGCTGATGCAGAACTGATCATATATAAAATAGACACACAAGGGCTGATGCAGTACTGATCATATATAAAATAGACACACAAGAGCTGATGCAGTACTGATCATATATAAAATCGACACACAAGGACTGATACAGTACTGATCATATATAAAATAGACACACAAGGACTGATGCAGTGCTGATCATATATAAAATAGACACACAAGGACTGATGCAGTACTGATCATATATAAAATAGACACACAAGGACGGATGCAGTACTGAACATATACTGTATAAAATAGTTACACAAGGGCTGATGCAGTACTGATCATATATAAAATAGACACACAAGGGCTGATACAGTACTGAACATATACTGTATAAAATAGACACACAAGGGCTGATGCAGTGCTGATCATATATAAAATAGACACACAAGGGCTGCAGCAGTACTGATCATATATAAAATAGACACACAAGGGCTGATGCAGTACTGATCATATATAAAATAGTCACACAAGGGCTGATGCAGTACTGATCATATATAAAATAGACACACAAGGACTGATGCAGTACTGATCATATATAAAATAGACACACAAGGGCTGATGCAGTACTGATCATATATAAAATAGACACACAAGGACTGATGCAGTACTGATCATATATAAAATAGACACACAAGGACTGATGCAGTACTGATCATATATAAAATAGACACACAAGAGCTGATGCAGTACTGATCATATATAAAATCGACACACAAGGACTGATACAGTACTGATCATATATAAAATAGACACACAAGGACTGATGCAGTACTGAACATATACTGTATAAAATAGACACACAAGGGCTGATGCAGTACTGATCATATATAAAATAGACACACAAGGACTGATGCAGTACTGATCATATATAAAATAGACAAACAAGGACTGATGCAGTACTGAACATATACTGTATAAAATAGACATACAAGGACTGATGCAGTACTGATCATATATAAAATAGACACGCAAGGACTGATGCAGTACTGATCATATATAAAATAGACACACAAGGGCTGATGCAGTACTGATCATATATAAAATAGACACACAAGGACTGATGCAGTACTGATCATATATAAAATAGACACACAAGGACTGATGCAGTACTGAACATATACTGTATAATATAGACACACAAGGGCTGATGCAGTACTGATCATATATAAAATAGACACACAAGGGCTGATGCAGTACTGATCATATATAAAATAGACACACAAGAACGGATGCAGTACTGAACATATACTGTATAAAATAGACACACAAGGGCTGATGCAGTGCTGATCATATATAAAATAGACACACAAGGACTGATGCAGTACTGAACATATAATGTATAAAATAGACACACAAGGGCTGATGCAGTACTGATCATATATAAAATAGACACACAAGGACTGATGCAGTACTGATCATATATAAAATAGACACACAAGGACTGATGCAGTACTGAACATATACTGTATAAAATAGACATACAAGGACTGATGCAGTACTGATCATATATAAAATAGACACGCAAGGACTGATGCAGTACTGATCATATATAAAATAGACACACAAGGACTGATGCAGTACTGATCATATATAAAATAGACACACAAGGACTGATGCATTACTGATCATATATAAAATAGACACACAAGGACTGATGCAGTACTGATCATATATAAAATAGACACACAAGGGCTGAGGCAGTACTGAACATATACTGTATAAAATAGACACACAAGGGCTGATGCAGTACTGATCATATATAAAATAGACACACAAGGGCTGATGCAGTACTGACCATATATAAAATAGACACACAAGGGCTGATACAGTACTGAACATATACTGTATAAAATAGACACACAAGGGCTGATGCAGTGCTGATCATATATAAAATAGGCACACAAGGGCTGATGCAGTGCTGATCATATATAAAATAGACACACAAGGGCTGATGCAGTGCTGATCATATATAAAATAGACACACAAGGACTGATGCAGTACTGATCATATATAAAATATACACACAAGGACTGATGCAGTACTGAACATATAATGTATAAAATAGACACACAAGGGCTGATGCAGTGCTGATCATATATAAAATAGACACACAAGGACTGATGCAGTACTGATCATATATAAAATAGACACACAAGGGCTGATGCAGTACTGATCTTATATAAAATAGACACACAAGGGCTGATGCAGTACTGATCTTATATAAAATAGACATACAAGGACTGATGCAGTACTGATCATATATAAAATAGACATACAAGGGCTGATGCAGTACTGATCATATATAAAATAGACACACAAGGGCTTATGCAGTACTGATCATATATAAAATAGACATACAAGGGCTGATGCAGTACTGATCTTATATAAAATAGACACACAAGGGCTTATGCAGTACTGATCTTATATAAAATAGACACACAAGAGCTGATGCAGTACTGATCATATATAAAATAGACATACAAGGGCTGATGCAGTACTGATCATATATAAAATAGATACACAAGGACTGATGCAGTACTGATCTTATATAAAATAGACACACAAGGACTGATGCAGTACTGATCATATATAATATAGACACACAAGGGCTTATGCAGTACTGATCATATATAAAATAGACACACAAGGGCTTATGCAGTACTGATCATATATAAAATAGACACACAAGGGCTGATGCAGTACTGATCATATACTGTATAAAATAGTTACACAAGGACTGATGCAGTACTGATCATATATAAAATAGACACACAAGGGCTGATACAGTACTGAACATATACTGTATAAAATAGACACACAAGGGCTGATGCAGTGCTGATCATATATAAAATAGACACACAAGGGCTGAAGCAGTACTGATCATATAAAAAATAGACACACAAGGGCTGATGCAGTACTGATCATATATAAAATAGACACACAAGGGCTTATGCAGTACTGATCATATATAAAATAGACACACAAGGACTGATGCAGTACTGATCATATATAAAATAGACACACAAGGGCTGATGCAGTACTGATCATATATAAAATAGACACACAAGGACTGATGCAGTACTGATCATATATAAAATAGACATACAAGGACTGATGCAGTACTGATCATATATAAAATAGACACACAAGGACTGATGCAGTACTGATCATATATAAAATAGACACACAAGGACTGATGCAGTACTGATCATATATAAAATAGACACACAAGGACTGATGCAGTACTGATCATATATAAAATAGACACACAAGGGCTGATGCAGTACTGATCATATATAAAATAGACACACAAGGACTGATGCAGTACTGATCATATATAAAATAGACACACAAGGACTGATGCAGTACTGAACATATACTGTATAAAATAGACACACAAGGGCTGATGCAGTACTGATCATATATAAAATAGACACACAAGGGCTGATGCAGTACTGACCATATATAAAATAGACACACAAGGACTGATGCAGTACTGAACATATACTGTATAAAATAGACACACAAGGGCTGATGCAGTGCTGATCATATATAAAATAGACACACAAGGACTGATGCAGTACTGAACATATAATGTATAAAATAGACACACAAGGGCTGATGCAGTACTGATCATATATAAAATAGACACACAAGGACTGATGCAGTACTGATCATATATAAAATAGACACACAAGGACTGATGCAGTACTGAACATATACTGTATAAAATAGACATACAAGGACTGATGCAGTACTGATCATATATAAAATAGACACGCAAGGACTGATGCAGTACTGATCATATATAAAATAGACACACAAGGACTGATGCAGTACTGATCATATATAAAATAGACACACAAGGACTGATGCATTACTGATCATATATAAAATAGACACACAAGGACTGATGCAGTACTGATCATATATAAAATAGACACACAAGGGCTGAGGCAGTACTGAACATATACTGTATAAAATAGACACACAAGGGCTGATGCAGTACTGATCATATATAAAATAGACACACAAGGGCTGATGCAGAACTGATCATATATAAAATAGACACACAAGGGCTGATGCAGTACTGATCATATATAAAATAGACACACAAGGACTGATGCAGTGCTGATCATATATAAAATAGACACACAAGGACGGATGCAGTACTGAACATATACTGTATAAAATAGTTACACAAGGGCTGATGCAGTACTGATCATATATAAAATAGACACACAAGGGCTGATACAGTACTGAACATATACTGTATAAAATAGACACACAAGGGCTGATGCAGTGCTGATCATATATAAAATAGACACACAAGGGCTGCAGCAGTACTGATCATATATAAAATAGACACACAAGGGCTGATGCAGTACTGATCATATATAAAATAGTCACACAAGGGCTGATGCAGTACTGATCATATATAAAATAGACACACAAGGACTGATGCAGTACTGATCATATATAAAATAGACACACAAGGGCTGATGCAGTACTGATCATATATAAAATAGACACACAAGGACTGATGCAGTACTGATCATATATAAAATAGACACACAAGGGCTGATGCAGTACTGATCATATTTAAAATAGACACACAAGGACTGATGCAGTACTGATCATATATAAAATAGACACACAAGGACTGATGCAGTACTGATCATATATAAAATAGACACACAAGGACTGATGCAGTACTGATCATATATAAAATAGACACACAAGAGCTGATGCAGTACTGATCATATATAAAATCGACACACAAGGACTGATACAGTACTGATCATATATAAAATAGACACACAAGGACTGATGCAGTACTGAACATATACTGTATAAAATAGACACACAAGGGCTGATGCAGTACTGATCATATATAAAATAGACACACAAGGACTGATGCAGTACTGATCATATATAAAATAGACACACAAGGACTGATGCAGTACTGAACATATACTGTATAAAATAGACATACAAGGACTGATGCAGTACTGATCATATATAAAATAGACACGCAAGGACTGATGCAGTACTGATCATATATAAAATAGACACACAAGGGCTGATGCAGTACTGATCATATATAAAATAGACACACAAGGACTGATGCAGTACTGAACATATACTGTATAATATAGACACACAAGGGCTGATGCAGTACTGATCATATATAAAATAGACACACAAGGGCTGATGCAGTACTGATCATATATAAAATAGACACACAAGAACGGATGCAGTACTGAACATATACTGTATAAAATAGACACACAAGGGCTGATGCAGTGCTGATCATATATAAAATAGACACACAAGGACTGATGCAGTACTGAACATATAATGTATAAAATAGACACACAAGGGCTGATGCAGTACTGATCATATATAAAATAGACACACAAGGACTGATGCAGTACTGATCATATATAAAATAGACACACAAGGACTGATGCAGTACTGAACATATACTGTATAAAATAGACATACAAGGACTGATGCAGTACTGATCATATATAAAATAGACACGCAAGGACTGATGCAGTACTGATCATATATAAAATAGACACACAAGGACTGATGCAGTACTGATCATATATAAAATAGACACACAAGGGCTGAGGCAGTACTGAACATATACTGTATAAAATAGACACACAAGGGCTGATGCAGTACTGATCATATATAAAATAGACACACAAGGGCTGATGCAGTACTGACCACATATAAAATAGACACACAAGGGCTGATACAGTACTGAACATATACTGTATAAAATAGACACACAAGGGCTGATGCAGTGCTGATCATATATAAAATAGGCACACAAGGGCTGATGCAGTGCTGATCATATATAAAATAGACACACAAGGGCTGATGCAGTGCTGATCATATATAAAATAGACACACAAGGACTGATGCAGTACTGATCATATATAAAATATACACACAAGGACTGATGCAGTACTGAACATATAATGTATAAAATAGACACACAAGGGCTGATGCAGTGCTGATCATATATAAAATAGACACACAAGGACTGATGCAGTACTGATCATATATAAAATAGACACACAAGGGCTGATGCAGTACTGATCTTATATAAAATAGACACACAAGGGCTGATGCAGTACTGATCTTATATAAAATAGACATACAAGGACTGATGCAGTACTGATCATATATAAAATAGACATACAAGGGCTGATGCAGTACTGATCATATATAAAATAGACACACAAGGGCTTATGCAGTACTGATCATATATAAAATAGACATACAAGGGCTGATGCAGTACTGATCTTATATAAAATAGACACACAAGGGCTTATGCAGTACTGATCTTATATAAAATAGACACACAAGAGCTGATGCAGTACTGATCATATACTGTATAAAATAGACACGCAAGGGCTGATGCAGTACTGATCATATATAAAATAGACACACAAGGACTGATGCAGTACTGATCATATATAAAATAGACACACAAGGACTGATGCAGTACTGAACATATACTGTATAAAATAGACACACAAGGGCTGATGCAGTACTGATCATATATAAAATAGACACACAAGGACTGATGCAGTACTGAACATATACTGTATAAAATAGACACACAAGGACTGATGCAGTACTGATCATATATAAAATAGACACATAAGGGCTGATGCAGTACTGATCATATATAAAATAGACACACAAGGACTGATGCAGTACTGATCATATATAAAATAGACACACAAGGGCTAATGCAGTACAGATCATATATAAAATAGACACACAAGGACTGATGCAGTACTGATCATATATATAAAATAGACACACAAGGGCTGATGCAGTACTGATCATATATAAAATAGACACACAAGGACTGATGCAGTACTGATCATATATAAAATAGACACACAAGGACTGATGCAGTACTGAACATATACTGTATAAAATAGACACACAAGGACTGATGCAGTACTGATCATATATAAAATAGACACACAAGGACTGATGCAGTACTGATCATATATAAAATAGACACACAAGGGCTGATACAGTACTGAACATATACTGTATAAAATAGACACACAAGGGCTGATGCAGTGCTGATCATATATAAAATAGACACACAAGGGCTGATGCAGTACTGATCATATATAAAATAGACACACAAGGACTGATGCAGTTCTGATCATATATAAAATAGACACACAAGGACTGATGCAGTACTGATCATATATAAAATAGACACACAAGGGCTGATGCAGTACTGATCATATATAAAATAGACACACAAGGACTGATGCAGTACTGATCATATATAAAATAGACACACAAGGACTGATGCAGTACTGATCATATATAAAATAGACACACAAGGACTGATGCAGTACTGATCATATACTGTATAAAATAGACACACAAGGGCTTATGCAGTACTGATCATATATAAAATAGACACACAAGGGCTGATGCAGTACTGATCATATATAAAATAGACACACAAGGACTGATGCAGTACTGATCTTATATAAAATAGACACACAAGGACTGATGCAGTACTGAACATATACTGTATAAAATAGACACACAAGGGCTGATGCAGTACTGATCATATATAAAATAGACACACAAGGGCTGATGCAGTACTGATCATATATAAAATAGACACACAAGGACTGATACAGTACTGAACATATACTGTATAAAATAGACACACAAGGGCTGATGCAGTGCTGATCATATATAAAATAGACACACAAGGACTGATGCAGTACTGATCATATATAAAATAGACACACAAGGACTGATGCAGTACTGATCATATATAAAATAGACACACAAGGGCTGATGCAGCACTGATCATATACTGTATAAAATAGACACAAGGGCTGATGCAGTACTGATCATATATAAAATAGACACACAAGGGCTGATGCAGTACTGATCATATATAAAATAGACACACAAGGGCTGATGCAGTACTGATCATATATAAAATAGACACACAAGGGCTGATGCAGTGCTGAACATATATAAAATAGAAGCTGGCTTGAAAGTAGGGCACACTCCATGACAAAATACTAATTGGGAGCCTGAAACAACTAGTATAATACAGGTTGAGTCTCCCATATCCAAATATTCCGAAATATTCCAAAATACAGAATAATTTTGGCATGACAGATAGTAAAACCTTTGATTTTTGATGGTTCAATGTACACAAACTTTGTCTAAGGCACAAATTATTGAAAATATTGTATAAAATTACTTTCAGGCTGTGTGTATAAGGTTTATATGAAACATAAATGAATTCTGTGTGTATATTGGGTCCTATTCCCAAGATATGTCATTATGGCATGTACATATTGCAAAATACGGAATGTTCCGTTATCCAAAATGCCCCTGGTCCCAAGCATTTTGGATATGGGAGTCTCAACCTGTAGTACATAATATCGTCACTCCAATGTTAAATTTAATGCATAGACCCGAGAAAGCACTGTTATATTATGAAACGTTGCAAATGTAATAAAGCAATGGGTTTATGCACTGGATGTGACTTTGGAGTGCAGATTATCATGAACTTTTGCATTTACATTTTTTTTGCTAACACTATTGTATGACATATGTGATGGTAACAGTTGTGTACAGAGTATTTGGCGCCACTGTGAGGAGCAGAAGCACATACTGATAAAATGTGACATTATTTGCTAAGTAACATTTGTTTGTGGGTAGTTACAGCATATCTGTAATTATCATCATTTATCTATTCATTCATTTTGCTAATTGATAAAAACTAAACTTAACACTTCTGTTTTTAAAAACATTCTTATGGGGCCTATCCATTAGGTGACCTGAAAAAACTGAACGTCTAGCGTTGTCCTTCAGGTCGACGGGTGCAGTGCCTGCACTGAATGGCGTTCACTGAACATCATTCAGTGCAGGAGACCGACCTCCTATCTGGGAACATGTGGAACCTGACGATCGTCATCAGGTTGACCAGCATTTTCTGTAGATAGTCGGGGTCGGCATGAACCGAGCGTGCATGTGCATCACTGGACCTTGCCGGCTATCCATTAGACGACTTTCTGAACGTTCCAACCAAAACCTCCTGGTGTAATCTATAGGCCCCTTAACTTTGTAGCATTTTTTTCCACACTTGCCTCAAACTTTTGCTCAGTATTGTACATTCGGCAATGACAGGCTATGGCCCCCTGCACTTATGATCTGCAGAGAGTAGAGATGATATATCAGGTATTATAGCAATGAGAGGCTATGGCCCCCCCTGCACTCATGATCTGCAGAGGGTAGAGATGAAATATCAGGTAGTAGGGCTATGAGAGGAAGGCTCACTCACTACCTTTGCTGCAGGTAATCTCCATGTATTACTCAGCAAGGCTTGGGGTGGTGTAGACATCGCTGGGATTCTGCAATGTATAACATGCTCTTATTTCTCTTTCTATTCTATGATATGTTGTGTTGAAATTATAATTTGCCTTATTGGGAATTGATTGTTGGTAGAAAGTTGTGTCAATGCTATTTGTTAGTTTATAGCTCTATAAGAAGCACAGTAACTCCAGAGATATAGAAACATATTCGCTATTATTAGTATCTCTTTGCTAGGTTAGGTTTAGCTGCCCCCCATCTCCTTGGTGGTACATACAGTCAGGTGCATAAATATTGGGACATTGACAGAATTTTCATATTTTGGCCTCTATTCACCACCACAATGGCTTTGAAATGAAAAAAATCAAGATGTGCTTTAACTGCAGACTTTCAGATTTAATTTGAGGGTAATTACATCCAAATCAGGTGAGCGGTGTAGGAATTACAACGGTTTCTATATGTGCCTCCCACTTTTTAAGGGGCCAAAAGTAATGGGACAATCAACTCAAAAGCTATTTCATGGACAGGTGTGGGCTATTCCCTCATTATTTCATTATCAATTAAGCAGGTAAAAGGTCTGGAGTTGATTCTAGGTGTGACATTTGCATTTGGAATCAGTTGCTGTCGGCTCTCAATATGAGATCCAAAGAGCTGTCACTATCAGAGAAGCAAGCCATCATTAGGCTGAAAAATCAAAACAAACCCATCAGAGAGATAGCAAAAACTTTAGGTGTGGCCAAATCAACTGTTCGGAACATTCTTAAAAGGAAAGAACGCACCGGAGAGCTCAGCAACACCAAAATACCCGGAAGACCGCGGAAAACAACTGTGGTGGATGACAGAAGGACTATTTCCCTGGTGAAGAAAAACCCCTTCACAACAGTTGGCCAAATCAAGAACACTCTCCAGGAGGTAGGTGTATATGTGTCAAAGTCAACAATCAAGAGAAGACTTCACAAGAGTGAATATAGAGGGTTCACCACAAGATTTAAACCATTGGTGAGCCTCAAAAACAGGAAGACCAGAAAAGAGTTTGCCAAACAACATCTAAAAAAGCCATTACAGTTCTGGAACAACATCCTATGGACAGATGAGACAAAGATCAACTTGTACCAGAGTGATGGGAAGAGAAGAGTATTGGAGAAGGAAAGGAACTGCTCATGATACAAAACATACCACCTCATCAGTGAAGCATGGCGGTGGTAGTGTCATGGCGTGGGCGTGTATGGCTGCCAATGGAACTGGTATTTATTGATGATGTGACTGCTGACAAAAGCAGCAGAATGAATTCTGAAGTGTTTCAGGCAATATTATATGTTCATATTCAGTCAAATGCTTCAGAACTCATTTGACGGCGCTTCACAATGCAGATGGACAATGACCCGAAGCATACTGCAAAAGCAACCAAAGAGTTTTTTAAGGCAAAAAAGTGGAATGTTATGCAATGGCCAGGTCAATCCCCTGACCTGAATCCGATTGAGCATGCATTTCACTTGATGAAGAGAAAACTGAAGGGAAAATGCCCCAAGAACAAGCAGGAATTGAAGACATTTGCAGTAGAGGCCTGGCAGAGCATCACCAGGGATGAAACCCAGCGTCTGGTGATGTCTATGCTTTCCAGACTTCAGGCTGTAATTGCCTGCAAAGGATTTGCAACAAAGTATTAAAAAGTAAAAGTTAGATTTAGGATTGTTTAGTTTGTCCCATTACTTTTGGCCCCTTAAAAAGTGGGAGGCACATATAGAAACCGTTGTAATTCCTACACCGTTCACCTGATTTGGATGTAATTACCCTCAAACTAAATCTGAAAGTCTGCAGTTTAAGCACATCTTGTTTGTTTCATTTCAAAGCCATTGTGGTGGTGAATAGAGGTCAAAATATTACAATTCTGTCAATGTCCCAATATTTATGCACCTGACTGTATGTACTCTAAGACCCTGCATCTCCTGTACATGCATGTGCACTACATGTGCCAGAATACAGAAAGCTGTTGCCGTCCCTAATTATATCTCCTAGTGCAATGGTTCTCAAATTCCGTCCTCAGGATCCCACACAGGTCACGTTTTGCAGGTCTCCCAGCAGGTGCACAGGTGTATTCATTACTCATTGACACTTTTTAAAAGGTCCACAGGAGGAGCTAATTATTTCACTTGATTCAGTGTGGAGACATGGAAAACATGCACTGTTTGGGGTCCTGAGGACCCAGTTGGAGAACCTGTGTCCTAGTCCTAGTGGACCAAAAAGTTGGATTAAAATTACAACTTTGTGTGATTTCTACTATAGAGAGTGCTGTTATTTTATTATGTTGTCAGGGATTTGCATATATATATATATCCTTCTAATGTCCAGTATTCTGGAAGGAGGTACTCTCCATTTTAGTCAAATATTTTATTTATTGAGTGAATACCAAGTGACTATAATCCGCCATGCACTTTACCCGGCCCATCATGACTGGATATATATATATATATATATATATATATATATATATATATATATATATGAGCGTGTGTGTAAAGTGCTATTTTTCAGCAGGAAGAAGTAGGAATTTAGGGCCTGATTCATCACCGATTTCAACTGCGATTCTGTAGATAATCGGCCGATTGTTACATTCTGCGCATGCATTGCAGTGCCTATGCAGACCCATTGCAGAGTGATTGACAGGAAGAGCCATTTGTGGTTGGTGACAGGGGGTGGTCGGCGAAACGCAGGCGTGCCAGTGCATTTGAACGTTGCTGCAGTGGCGTGCATAAATTATCAACTGCACTCAGGGGCGCAGACAGCCGCGCTGGGCCGTGGGGAAGAAGGGGGCATGGCCTAATCGAGAGTGGGGTTGCCCCCATCACAAAAAACATACAATTTTTCCAGCACCACGGAGCATCGCTGCGCTCTGGGGAGGGGGCGCTGTGAGCTTCTCAGCCCAGCGCATAGCCAGTGGGGGGCGCAATTAGTGTGATCGCTCTCCGCACAGGCATAGGAGACTGCTATGGCTGCTACTCAGCTGCCGCAAGCAGTCTCCCAGTGCAGCCCAGCACACAGCAGCATGTGCTGGGCTGCTTTGATGTAAGAGGGACAGGGGGGGCGGCGACAGACCCGGACCCCTCCAGCAAGCCCGGGTAATTAGTACGTGCTCACTCCCCCTCTCGGCACCTCTGACTGCAATGCCATACACAGCCCGAGTACTCATAGCATGCGCTGAGGTTAGTAATTCCTGACTAAGGTCAGAGCCTGTGTAAGTGTGTGTGAGGCTGTGATGGTACTCCATGTTACTGATGGTGTCTCAGTCTTGTGTAAATACTGTGTGTGATGAGGTTAGTAATTCCTGAGTAAGGTCAGAGCCTGTGTAAGTGTGTGTGAGGATGTGATGGTACTCCATGTTACTGATGGTGTCTCAGTCTTGTGTAAATACGGTGTGTGATGAGGTTAGTAATTCCTGAGTAAGGTCAGAACCTGTGTAAGTGTGTGAGAGGATGTGATGGTACTCCATGTTACTGATGGTGTCTCAGTCTTGTGTAAATACTGTGTGTGATGAGGTTAGTAATTCCTGAGTAAGGTCAGAGGTTGTGTAAGTGTGTGTGAGGCTGTGATGGTACTCCATGTTACTGATGGTTTCTCAGACTTGTGTAATCACTGCGTGTGATGATGTTACTGATGGTTTCTCAGTCTTGTATAGTCACTGTGTGTGATGAGGTTAGTAATTCCTGAGTAAGGTCAGAGCCTGTATAAGTGTGTGTGAGGCTGTGATGGTACTCCATGTTACTGATGGTTTCTCAGTCTTGTGTAGTCACGTGTGATGAGGTTAGTAATTCCTGAGTAAGGTCAGAGCCTGTGTAAGTGTGTGTGAGGCTGTGATGGTACTCCATGTTACTGATGGTGTCTCAGTCTTGTGTAATCACTGTGTGTGATGAGGTTAGTAATTCCTGAGTAAGGTCAGAGCCTGTGTAAGTGTGTGTGAGGCTGTGATGGTACTCCATGTTACTGATGGTATCTCAGGCTTGCTAAGAATTACAGATGTGTGTAAGGCAAAGTGAGCGTCCTTATGTTGTACTGCAATGGCATAGCGATCGCAATGGATTAGTATACTATCACAGTGAGACCACATATGTAATCACTATTGCAATTTCAATCCATAATGAATCAAACCCTTAGTTCCTGAACCTCTCATCAACCATAACGTAGTGTCCTGCTCCAAAATATAGGACATTGTGTATATATATATATATATATATATATATATATACACACATATATATACACACACACACATATACTCACATATACATGGATTTATTCAGATTAAATATATTAAGCCATAAGCAAGTGCTATTACAGAGTCCTGGAGTCTCAGCCCCATCTCCTTCCTGCTGTCCTCCATGTCTGCGCCTCTCCAGGTCTGGCTCTGCAGCTGCTGTCCTCCATGTCTGCGCCTCTCCAGGTCTGGCTCTGCAGCTGCTGTCCTCCATGTCTGCGCCTCTCCAGGTCTGAGTCTGCAGCTGCTGTCCTCCATGTCTGCGCATATTCAGGTCTGAGTCTGCAGCTGCTGTCCTCCATGTCTGCGCATTTCCAGGTCTGAGTCTGCAGCTGCTGTCCTCCATGTCTGCGCATTTCAGGGTCTGAGTCTGCAGCTGCTGTCCTCCATGTCTGCGCCTCTCCGGGTCTGAGTCTGCAGCTGCTGTCCTCCATGTCTGCGCCTCTCCAGCTCTGGCTCTGCAGCTGCTGTCCTCCCTGTCTGCGCCTCTCCAGGTCTGGCTCTGCAGCTGCTGTCCTCCCTGTCTGCGCCTCTCCAGGTCTGGCTCTGCAGCTGCTGTCCTCCATGTCTGCGCCTCTCCAGGTATGGCTCTGCAGCTGCTGTCCTCCCTGTCTGAGCCTCTCCAGGTCTCTATGCAGCTGCTGTCCTCCATTTCTGCACCTCTCCAGGTCTGGGTCTGCAGCTGCTGACCTCCCTGTCTGTGCCTCTCCATGTATGGCTCTGCAGCTGCTGTCCTCCATGTCTGCGCCTCTCTGGGTCTGAGTCTGCAGCTGCTGTCCTTCATGTCTGCACCTTTCCAGGTCTGGCTCTGCAGCTGCTGTCCTCCCTGTCTGCGCCTCTCCAGGTCTGGCTCTGCAGCTGCTGTCCTCCCTGTCTGCGCCTCTCCAGGTCTGGCTCTGCAGCTGCTGTCCTCCCTGTCTGCACCTCTCCAGGTCTGGCTCTGCAGCTGCTGTCCTCCCTGTCTGCGCCTCTCCAGGTCTGGCTCTGCAGCTGCTGTCCTCCCTGTCTGCGCCTCTCCAGGTCTGAGTCTGCAGCTGCTGTCCTCCATGTCTGCTCCTCTCCAGGTCTGAGTCTGCAGCTACTGTCCTCCATGTCTGTGCCTCTCCAGGTCTGGCTCTGTAGCTGCTGTCCTCCAGGTCTGAGTCTGCAGCTGCTGTCCTCCATGTCTGCGCATATTCAGGTCTGAGTCTGCAGCTGCTGTCCTCCATGTCTGCGCATTTCCAGGTCTGAGTCTGCAGCTGCTGTCATCCATGTCTGCGCATTTCAGGGTCTGAGTCTGCAGCTTCTGTCCTCCATGTCTGCGCCTCTCCGGGTCTGAGTCTGCAGCTGCTGTCCTCCATGTCTGCGCCTCTCCAGCTCTGGCTCTGCAGCTGCTGTCCTCCCTGTCTGCGCCTCTCCAGGTCTGGCTCTGCAGCTGCTGTCCTCCATGTCTGCACCTCTCCAGGTATGGCTCTGCAGCTGCTGTCCTCCCTGTCTGAGCCTCTCCAGGTCTCTATGCAGCTGCTGTCCTCCAGGTCCGAGTCTGCAGCTGCTGTCCTCCATGTCTGCACCTCTCCAGGTCTGGCCTTCCTTTCTGCACCTCACCAGGTCTGGCCTCCCTTTCTGCGCGTCTCCAGGTCTGTCCTCCCTTTCTGCGCCTCTCCAGGTCTGGCCTCCCTTTCTGCGCCTCTCCAGGTCTGGTTCTGCAGCTGCTGGCCTCCCTTTCTGCACCTCTCCAGGTCTGGCCTCCCTTTCTGTGCCTCTCCAGGTCTGGCCTCCCTGTCTGTGCCTCTCCAGGCCTGAGTCTGCAGCTGCTATCCTCCATGTCTGTGCCTCTCCAGATCTGGCCTCCCTTTCTGCACCTCTCCAGGTCTGGCCTCCCTTTCTGCACCTCTACAGGTCTGGCCTCCCTTTCTGCGCCTCTCAGGTCTGGCCTCCCTTTCTGCACCTCTCCAGGTCTGGCTCTGCAGCTGCTGGCCTCCCTTTCTGTGCCTCTCCAGGTCTGGCCTCCCTTTCTGTGCCTCTCCAGGTCTGGCCTCCCTGTCTGTGCCTCTCCAGGTCTGAGTCTGCAGCTGCTGGCCTCCCTGTCTGCGCCTCTCCAGGTCTGAGTCTGCAGCTGCTGGCCTCCCTGTCTGCGCCTCTCCAGGTCTGGCCTCCCTGTCTGCGCCTCTCCAGGTCTGGCCTCCCTGTCTGCGCCTCTCCAGGTCTGGCCTCCCTGTCTGCGCCTCTCCTTTTTTCGTTGTTGACGTCTCCTAGCTTTCTGTATTCCTCCCAGCTGGTGCCTCTCTGGATTACAGCCATGTAACATGTATGATCTGTGATCTGCACACAGAACAGTAAGAAGAACACAATAAATAAGAGGGAGCTGAGGAATCGTTTCCCTAATTAGAAGCTGTTGGGTCACCTGAGGTGACTCCGCGGCCCCACAATCCGCACTTCACATCCAGCTCTTACATCACGATGACATTAATGGGAAAGGAGAAGGATTTGGATGGAATTATTACAGCAGCCGGATGTTTGTTCTCAAATAACTCTTCTATCATTGTTCATATAGAGAGAGAACTAATACAAAGGTTCAGTAATACAAATCTATTGTGATCGCAGTGTGGTCACATCGTCATTATAAGAGTTCATACTAATGTTACTATATAGCACTTTTGTCAGAGAAGACTGAAGTCACTTTATGAAGATAATACAGATATTTATATCAGAATAAAATATATATTGTATAAACCCAAGATTTCAGCACCTCCAAAAAAGTTACTGATAGCTGCACAATATAAAACACCATTTATTTATTTATTTATTTATTTCAGATATAATATTAGTAGTAACGATAATAATACTAATAATTATTATTATACCACTTACTTTAGATTACTATTTACTAATCATGTTGAGGATTATTTATACCATTTTTTATTTTAACTATACGTAATTAATTCCTGATTTTTATTTCATTTTAATTATTTTCATACCAACTAACAAATGCAACAAGTACAGCAAGAAACAAAATGATACAGCCCACACATAACGTTACATATGTTCTCTTCCTACACTCACATGTCCCGCTGACCCCAGGCCAACACTCCTGTGTGACGGGATAATACAGCTCGCCGAGACCCTCTGCAGTCTGTATGCAGTATGTAGCACCTATCCTTGTGTATCAGATTCCGATTTCCCTATAGAGTGTAAGTATATAAAAAAAAAGAGCGCTTGTGTAATGGGTACAATGTACAAATATGGATCTGAATAAAAAGTGATGAGAGTAATAAAATAATGTAATAAGCTGAAGATGAATGAGTACAAAGAAGTAAAATGAGATAAAAGGTAACGGGATGCAGTCAGGAAACCGCCGGTCGAAATCCCGACCGCCTGCTTCCCGATTGTTAAATCCCGGCACGTGACTAATGATCGGTATCATTATCCTGACGCCCATCATTACCCACCCTCCTACATCCGACGCGTGGCATACCGAACAAAGGTAAGCCAGGCGTCGAGAGCGGATAGCCGCGGGAGGGAGAGTTAGGTTTCAGGGCTCCTGGGGGGCCTCAGGGTTAGGCAACCCCCCGTGAGGGTTAGGTTTAGGCTAGGGAAAGGGTTAGGGTTGGGCACAAGCGGGGGGAGGTTAGGGTTACGCACTAGGGGGAGAGGTTAGGGTTAGGCACTAGGGGGAGAGGTTAGGGTTAGGCACCAGGGGGGGGAGGTTAGGGTTAGGCACTAGGGGGGGAGGTTAGGGTTAGGCACCAGGGGGGGGAGGTTAGGGTTAGGCACTAGGGGGGGGGAGGTTAGGGTTAGGCACTAGGGGGGGGAGGTTAGGGTTAGGCACTAGGGGGGAGGTTAGGGTTAGGCACTAGGGGGGGGAGGTTAGGGTTAGGCACTAGGGGGGGAGGTTAGGGTTAGGCACTAGGGGGGGAGGTTAGGGTTAGGCACTAGGGGGGAGGGTTAGGCACTAGGGGGGGAGGGTTAGGTACTAGGGGGGGAGGGTTAGGGTTAGGCACTAGGGGGGGAGGTTAGGGTTAGGCACTGGGGGGGTTATTAGGGTTAGGCACTAGGGGGGAGGTTAGGGTTAGGCACTAGGGGGGGAGGGTTAGGCACTAGGGGGGGAGGGTTAGGGTTAGGCACTAGGGGGGGAGGGTTAGGGTTAGGCACTAGGGAGGGAGAGGTTAGGGTTAGGCACTGGGGGGGAGGTTCGGGTTAGGCACTAGGGGGGAGGTTCGGGTTAGGCACTAGGGGGGAGGTTCGGGTTAGGCACTAGGGGGGAGGTTCGGGTTAGGCACTAGGGGGGAGGTTCGGGTTAGGCACTAGGGGGGTTGTTCGGGTTAGGCACTAGGGGGGTTGTGCGGGTTAGGCACTAGGGGGGTTGTGCGGGTTAGGCACTAGGGGGGTTGTGCGGGTTAGGCACTAGGGGGGTTGTGCGGGTTAGGCACTAGGGGGGTTGTTAGAGTTAGGCACTGGGGGGAGGTTAGGGTTAGGCACTGGGGGGAGGTTAGGGTTAGGCACTGGGGGGAGGTTAGGGTTAGGCACTAGGGGGGAGGTTAGGGTTAGGCACTGGGGGGGAGGTTAGGGTTAGGCACTAAGGGGGGGGAGGTTAGGGTTAGGCACTAAGGGGGGGGAGGTTAGGGTTAGGCACTAAGGGGGGGGAGGTTAGGGTTAGGCACTAAGGGGGGGGAGGTTAGGGTTAGGCACTAAGGGGGAGGTTAGGGTTTGGCACTAAGGGGGAGGTTAGGGTTTGGCACTAAGGGGGAGGTTAGGGTTTGGCACTAAGGGGGAGGTTAGGGTTAGGCACTGGGGGGAGGTTAGGGTTAGGCACTAGGGGGGGAGGTTAGGGTTAGGCTCTAGGGGGGAGGTTAGGGTTAGGCACTAGGGGGGAGGTTAGGTTTAAGCACTATTGGGGGGAGATTAGGGTTAGGCATTAGGGGGGAGGTTAGGGTTAGGCACTAGGGGGGAGGTTAGGGTTAGGCACTAGGGGGGGAGGTTAGGGTTAGGCACTAGGGGGGGAGGTTAGGGTTAGGCACTAGGGGGGGAGGTTAGGGTTAGGCACTAGGGGGGGAGGGTTAGGGTTAGGCACTAGGGGGGAGGGGTTAGGGTTAGGCACTAGGGGGGGGTTAGGCACTGGGGGGGTTATTAGGGTTAGGCACTAGGGGGGAGGTTTGGGTTAGGCACTAAGGTGGAGGTTAGGGTTAGGCACTAGGGGGGAGGTTAGGGTTAGGCACTATGGGGGGGAGGTTTGGGTTAGGCACTATGTGGGGGAGGTTTGGGTTAGGCACTGGGGGGAGGTTATGGTTAGGCACTAGGGGGGAGGTTAGGTTTAGGCACTATGAGAGGGAGGTTAGGGTTAGGCACTAGGGGGGAGGTTAGGGTTAGGCACTGGGGGGGGAGGTTAGGGTTAGGCACTAGGGGGGAGGTTAGGGTTAGGCACTAGGGGGGGAGGGTTAGGATTAGGCACTAGGGGGGGAGGTTAGGGTTAGGCACCCCTAAGGGAGGGTTAGGGTGGGAAAGGGGTAGGGATAGTATACTTACAGGTGCTGTTGGGATCTTCACCAATAGTGCTGCGGCTTCTGGATCTTGACCGGATGTTCATATCACACCCAAGTTAGTAGATGAAATGAGAATAAAAATAGAATATAATTATAATAATATTCAGGCAATTCTGTGTAAAAAACTTAAAAGTTAGAGATTGTAGTGTTAGCCACTATACTATATGTTTATAGCAAGTATTTGTGTGGGGTGGGGCTGTGGGGGATGTAGATGTAGCGGGCTCTGAGAGCTGTGGGGCATGTAGATGTAGCGGGCTCTGAGGGCTGTGGGGGTTGTAGATGTAGTGGGCTCTGAGGGCTGTGGGAGCTGTAGATGTAGCGGGCTCTGAGGGCTGTGGGGGCTGTAGATGTAGTGGGCTCTGAGGGCTGTGGGGGTTGTAGATGTAGCGGGCTATGGGGCATGTAGATGTAGCGGGCTCTGAGGGCTGTGGGGGATGTAGATGTAGCGGGCTCTGAGGGTTGTAGATGTAGCGGGCTCTGAGGGCTGTGGGGGATGTAGATGTAGCGGGCTCTGAGGGCTGTGGGGGCTGTAGATGTAGCGGGCTCTGAGGGCTGTCGGGGATGTAGATGTAGCGGGCTCTGAGGGCTGTGGGGGATGTAGATGTAGCGGGCTGAAGGCTGTGGGGGATGTAGATGTTGCGGGCTCTGAGGGCTGTGGGGGATGTAGATATGGCGGGCTCTGAGGGCTGTGGGGGTTGTAGATGTAGCGGGCTCTGAGGGCTGTCGGGGATGTAGATGTAGCAGGCTCTGAGGGCTGTGGGGGATGTAGATGTAGCGGGCTCTGAGGGCTGTGGGGGTTGTAGATGTACCGGGCTCTAAGGGCTCTGAGGGCCGTGTCACTTGCTCCATGTTTGGAGACACTGGCAGGTTCTAACTAGGTGACCCTAATCCTACCTTTGTCTCCTGGCTGCGGTCACCTTTTCCTCCTTGCAGCGATGTCCTGAGTCCCTGTCAGCGTCTTCTGGCTCCCATAATTGGTCACGATCGCACTTCCGGTTCAGCGTGTATCTGCTTTCCCACCCTATAGAGTGTAAGCGTGTGAGCAGGGCCCTCACACCTCTATCTGCCTGTTATTACCCAGCCTGTGTTTTATTACTGGTTGTCCCTAATTGTAAAGCGGAACGGAACATGCTAGCGCTATCTAAGTAACTGATAATAAATAAATGCTGTTCAACATCAGGAATAATGAAAAGGAAAAACAAGATAGGAAAGTGAGAAAGCACAGTCAGAGCGTACATTCCTTGATCATTACAATAGAACTTGTGGAATAGCGGCCACTATGGTCCGGTCAGCGCCATGGTCAGGTCAGCCCTACGGTCAGGTCAGTGCCATGGTCAGGACAGCGATACGGTCAGGATAGTGCCACGGTCAGGTCAGAACAGCGTTACGGTCAGGTCAGGACAGCTTTATGGTCAGGACAGAGCTACGGTCAGGTCAGGACAGTGCTACGGTCAGGTCAGGACAGCGCTATGGTCAGGTCTTAATACTGTGATGAGATTATGCAGCAGTTGTATCTTTCAGTCTGGTCACTCACTGCCATCACCAAGCCTGTGCTTCCTGCCTATGAGTGCTGGTGACCTGTAACCACTGGCACCTGTGTCTGTGGTGAGAACGCTATTTATGCCTGCTGTCCATATATCTGTGGTCACTGCAAGTAATGCTGGGTACACACTGGCCGATATATTGGATACTTTGGATCCCACTTCCGGATGTATGAGCGGCCATTGCTGTGGTCGGATACTTTGGATCCCACTTCCGGATGCATGAGCGGCCATTGCTGTGGTCGGATACTTTGGATCCCACTTCCGGATGTATGAGTGGCCATTGCTGTAGTTGGATACTTTGGATCCCACTTCCGGATGCATGATCGGCCATTGCTGGTGTTGGATTGTTTGGATCCCACTTCCGGATGCATGAGCGGCCACTGCTGTGATCGGATACTTTGGACCATCATCTGCAGATATATCTGTCAGGTGTGTACCCAGCTTAACTCATCGGGTTCAATGAAGTGTAAACGTCTGCAGGGCTGGGCTTGCCCACAGGGGTACAGAGGAAATCCCTGGTTAGCTCCACCCTCCTCTAGGTGTCATGTTCCAGGCTGTGCACTGAACTGTACATTGTTACTGTATTAGAGGGTTAGTTACCTTGAGGAGTAGGACCACTGATAAACATTGATTCTTGGTTTCCTTCTGTAGAAAGTACACTAAGATTTGCCTAATTGTTAGCCAAGCGTCTGTGGTGGATGACCACACTCCCTATGGTGGATGACTACACCCTTTAAGCATGGGCCCCTATCCCCGCATTCACCCGGTGGACCCTTTACGCCTCAGTCCGACACTTAAACGTCTGTTACCACCACAACACTAAGGTGTATATTTACTAAAGGTCAATTTTAATTAATTTAAAAATCGATCAACATCGATGTTTAGTTTCTGGGACTAAATCATACATTTACTAATACTTAAAACAACTAATTCAAGAGTTGACTGCTGTATATGTGTGATTAAACCACAGAAACACAACAACAATTTTAATCGATTTTGAATGGGTTCAGGGTGTGCAGTGCATTGTGGGGGCGTACCTATAATGGGTGCAGGGTGTGCAGTGCATTGTGGGGACGTACCTATAATGGGTGCAGGGTGTGCAGTGCATTGTGGGGACGTACCTATAATGGGTGCAGGGTGTGCAGTGCATTGTGGGGACGTACCTATAATGGGTGTAGGGTGTGCAGTGCATTGTGGGGACGTACCTATAATGGGTGCAGGGTGTGCAGTGCATTGTGGGTGCATACCTATATTGGGTGCAGGGTGTGCAGTGCATTGTGGGGGCGTACCTATAATGGGGGCAGGGTGTGCAGTGCATTGTGAGGGCGTACCTATAATGGGGGCAGTGTGTGCAGTGCATTGTGGGGGCGTACCTATAATGGGTGCAGGGTGTGCAGTGCATTGTGGGGGTGTACCTATAATGGGGGCAGGGTGTGCAGTGCATTGTGGGGGCGTACCTATAATGGGTGCAGGGTGTGCAGTGCATTGTGGGGGCTTACCTATAATGGGTGCAGGGTGTGCAGTGCACACAGGGGGGGGGCGTAGTTATAATGGGTGTATTGTGTGCAGTGCATTGTGGGGGCGTACCTATAATGGGTGCAGGGAGTGCAGTGCATTGTTGGGGTGTACCTATAATGGGTACAGGGTGTGCAGTGCATTGTGGGGGCGTACCTATAATGGGGGCAGGGAGTGCAGTGCTCACAGGGGGGCATACCTATAATGGGTGCAGGGTGTGCAATGCTCACAGGGGGGGCGTACCTATAATGGGGGCAGGGAGTGCAGTGCTCACAGGGGGCGTACCTATAAAGGGTGTGCAGTGCTCACAGGGGGGGTGTACCTTTAATGGGGGCAGGGAGTGCAGTGCATTGTGGGGGCATACCTATAATGGGTTCAGGGTGTGCAGTGCACACAGGAGGGGCGTACCTATAATGGGTGCAGGGTGTGCAGTGCACACAGGGGGGGCGTACCTATAATGGGTGTAGGGTGTGCAGTGCATACAGGGGGGCGTACCTATAATGGGTGTAGGGTGTGCAGTGCACACGGAGGCCCACACTGCACAACTTGCACCCATATATAGTTATACTTACCTTTCCGTAGTCTCCAGAGTGAAGCTCTGCAGAGCTGGGCTAGCTTTGCAGAGCATCACAAATCACATGGAAAATATCACTGGCATGCGAAGAAAAGATTTCCTTGGGAATATGGCGCAGGTGCTATTTTCCCGATGCCAGAATCTACTTCCACTGCCAGAGAGGAGGGTGCCCAAATGGAGGCTGCACAGGGGCCCCATCCTCTATTAATTGGAGTAACTTAAATTTCATAAATGTCACGTTGGGGGAATATTTATTATTTATCGGGAATTTGACCCAATAATTATAATTTCTTATCATGCCAAAAAGCCATAAAGGATCAATGGAATGTATCAAAATTCACATCCAGGGTCATGGGCTGTGATAGGATGTGATGTGTCTGCAAAGTGTGACAGTGATCGCTAATATGACACTTCACTTCCGGTTGCATGAGCGGCCATTGCTGTGGTCGGATACTTTGGATCCCACTTCCGGATGCATGAGCGGCCATTGCTGTGGTCGGATACTTTGGATCCCACTTCCGGATGTATGAGCGGCCATTGCTGTGGTCGGATACTTTGGATCCCACTTCCGGATGCATGAGCGGCCATTGCTGTGGTCGGATACTTTGGATCCCACTTCCGGATGTATGAGCGGCCATTGCTGTGGTCGGATACTTTGGATCCCACTTCCGGATGTATGAGCGGCCATTGCTGTGGTCGGATACTTTGGATCTCACTTCCGGATACATGAGTGGCAATTGCTGTGGTCGGATACTTTGGATCCCACTTCCGGATGCATGAGCGGCCATTGCTGTGGTTGGATTGTTTGGATCCCACTTCCGGATGCATGAGCGGCCATTGCTGTGGTTGGATTGTTTGGATCCCACTTCCGGATGTATGAGCGGCCATTGCTGTGGTCGGATACTTTGGATCCCACTTCCGGATGCATGAGCGGCCATTGCTGTGGTTGGATTGTTTGGATCCCACTTCCGGATGCATGAGCGGCCATTGCTGTGGTTGGATTGTTTGGATCCCACTTCCGGATGCATGATCGGCCATTGCTGGTGTTGGATTGTTTGGATCCCACTTCCGGATGCATGAGCGGCCACTGCTGTGATCGGATACTTTGGATCCCACTTCCGGATGTATGAGCGGCCATTGCTGTGGTCGGATACTTTGGATCTCACTTCCGGATGCATGAGCGGCCATTGCTGTGGTTGGATACTTTGGATCTCACTTCCGGATACATGAGTGGCAATTGCTGTGGTCGGATACTTTGGATCCCACTTCCGGATGCATGAGCGGCCATTGCTGTGGTTGGATTGTTTGGATCCCACTTCCGGAAAGCATGATCGGCCATTGCTGGTGTTGGATTGTTTGGATCCCACTTCCGGATGCATGAGCGGCCATTGCTGTGATCGGATACTTTAGATCCCACTTCCGGATGCATGAGCGGCCACTGCAGTGGTCGGATACTTTGGATCCCACTTCCGGATGTATGAGCGGCCATTGCTGTGGTCGGATACTTTGGATCCCACTTCCGGATGCATGAGCGGCCATTGCTGTGGTTGGATTGTTTGGATCCCACTTCCGGATGCATGAGCGGCCATTGCTGTGGTTGGATTGTTTGGATCCCACTTCCGGATGCATGATCGGCCATTGCTGGTGTTGGATTGTTTGGATCCCACTTCCGGATGCATGAGCGGCCACTGCTGTGATCGGATACTTTGGATCCCACTTCCGGATGTATGAGCGGCCATTGCTGTGGTCGGATACTTTGGATCTCACTTCCGGATGCATGAGCGGCCATTGCTGTGGTTGGATACTTTGGATCTCACTTCCGGATACATGAGTGGCAATTGCTGTGGTCGGATACTTTGGATCCCACTTCCGGATGCATGAGCGGCCATTGCTGTGGTTGGATTGTTTGGATCCCACTTCCGGAAAGCATGATCGGCCATTGCTGGTGTTGGATTGTTTGGATCCCACTTCCGGATGCATGAGCGGCCATTGCTGTGATCGGATACTTTAGATCCCACTTCCGGATGCATGAGCGGCCACTGCAGTGGTCGGATACTTTGGATCCCACTTCCGGATGCATGAGCGGCCATTGCTGTGGTCGGATACTTTGGATCCCACTTCCGGATGCATGAGCGGCCATTGCTGTGGTCAGATACTTTAGATCCCTCTTCTGTAAGGTTTTGCAGAATGTAGCCCATAGGATACAATGACTGAAAAGGGCGTTGCTTCTAGGGTCAAGCACCGGAATACTTTGCATTTCCGAACTTTGTAAATTTGGCACTTAAGGAGCATCCAGACAGGGGAAGCTTAATATTTGTGAGTAGCCATTCAAAAAGTGTGTTTCATGGGGATATCCTGCTAATATTTTTAGATAAATATGTCCCTTAAATTTCTAGGGTGGGATGCATCAAGCATCGCATTTTGGATGTGATGTTTCCAGCCACTAATTGCATGCATACCAGAGTTTAGTAATGTCGTATACATTAAGATTTAAGCAAAGGACAGCTCTCTCTATAACAGTTGTCCTTTGCGGAGTGTTTGCTTCCAGGTTGATGACCAGGGAGTCATTCTGCTCATGAGCAGCTAACGTCCAGAGCATGCACAAGCCGCGTGGGACCCTGTGAGTGATCCTATTGGTTTTCTCTCATGGAAAACTCCCATAAGAAGCCCATAGGCTTCTGTTAGGCAACAATGGTGTTTCCTAATGGGAATAAAGATTCAGGAGCTTGGTGCATATACTGATTGTGGTCATTCCTCCAGAAACTGCATTTTTGGAGGTTTGACCTCATGCTCAGTGTTGATGCATCCCGCCCCTCATAATGCTTCACGTAGATCACAGGTTCTCAAACTCAGGACCTGATTCAGACCTGCTTGCTAGATGCGTTTGCTCGCATGATGTGTATGTAATTTGCTTAGGCAGGGAGATCGCACAGTAAGGCATTAGCATGCCCACTAAGTCTTAGAGTGCGATCGCATTGTGTATGCAGACGCCCACCGGCCTGTCTTAGGACGCCCACTAGCGCACATCATCTCCATGAAGTATGCAACCATCGGTACATCGGGTAACATCGGATGTGATCGCAGCGCTTGAGGTTGACCATACCCTGCCGCAAGCACTGCAATCACTTCAGTGTAAAAACCAGCCAGGTGACGTGTACAATGACGCTCCTTTTAAATTATGCATGCCTGTAAAATGGCGTTAGGTTGCTCAGACACCTGCGTGCGCACATCCACTCCTCCATTATTAATGGCCAGCCCCTGTCACCACCCACAAACGGCTTCTCCTGTCACTCACTCTGCTGGGCTGTCTATGCGCAGTGAGTGAACGCATTCTGATCTTTCGCAGTGGTTCGCGCTCACGCACTACGATGCGTACGCATGCGCAGAATGCAAAAATCATCCAGCTATGAGCAAACACATCCTAGCGAGCGGGTCTGAATCAGGTCCTCAGTCCAGACAGCTACCTCCCAGAAGGAGGGAGCTAAAAGTCTGCAAGTATGGAGTAATGAGTACACCTGTGCACCTGCTGGGTGACCTGCAAAACGTGACCTGTGTGGGGTCATAAGGACAGAGGGCCTGATTCAGACCCGCTCGCGAGTGCTGAGCGCTCGCAAGCGGGTCGATGTTGCCCAAGTGCACATGCGCACGACGGACCCGGGTCCGTCGTGCGCATGCGCGAGACCCAAATAACGACGGCCAAGCCGTCGTTATGGGTCTCGCACCAAAGAAGGCGTGCTGTCGATGGTGATTGACAGCACGCCCCCGAAGGCTTTCCCATGGGAACACCTACCGTCTGGGGCCGGCCCCACTGACATCACTAGTGATGTCAGTGGGAGTGCTTTTGGCTCTGATAGAGCCAAAAGCACTCCAGGGCTTGCGGCAGCGAGACCCTACCGCAGGGTCTCGTCGCAAGTCCGATGGTCGCAATGGTCTTGACCATCACGACCATCATTTTGGCCGCTCGCTATAGCTGTGGGTGGTCACCCACAGCTATGCGAGCGGCCAGGAGGCCGCTCCAAAAAGGAGCAAGGGCGGCCCTGATTCAGAGCGAGCGCTCTGTCAGAGCGTCCGCCTCTGAATCAGGGCCAGAGTTAGAGAACCACTGACGTAGATAATTGGTTTGCAAAATTAAAAATGTCTTGTAATCACATTGTCATCCCACTAAACCCCCCTCCCCGAACACACAGCATGTGTAAGGAGATCATGAGCTCATGGCCAGAGTAAAGAGGTGAGCACCAGTCTTAGGGGTCTATGTACTAAGCCAATGGTTCTCAAACTCGGTCCTCAGGACCCCACACAGTTCACTTTTTGCAGGTCACCCAGCAGGTGCACAGGTGTAATCATTAGTCACTGACATGTTTTAAAAGATCCACAGGTGCAGCTAACAGTTGCACTAGTAATTATGTGAGGAGACCTGCAAAACATGCACTGTTTGGGGTCCTGAGGACAGAGTTTGAGAACCTGTGTACTAAGCAGTGTTAGGAGACAGAGAGAAAAGTTATAAAAAAGTGATAAGGTGCCAGCCAATCAGCTCCCAACTATCATCTCACAGGCTGTGTTTGAAAAATGACAGTTGGGAGCAGATTGGCTGGTACCTTATCACTTTTCACTCTGTCTCCTAACACTGCTTAGTACATAGACCCCTTAGTGGCAAAGGACTGTTTTACACTACTAGAATGATTCTTCAGACTGTCCCTGCCCTCCCACTCACATGGAATACATGTCATAGAAAAGAGATCAGAATACATTAGGGTGCTATTATTCAGTACTACATAAAGAAAATGTTCACTAAATTAGAAGATAACAATGATTTTTATATCCATCAAACTCTAGCTGAATCTCCCAGATTTCCTCATTGAAACCAGCAAATCTGTTTATACGTTTAAAAGTAATTAAAACAAAAATTCCTTAAATCAGGGAAAGTGTTCTTAGCGCTCTGCTCTCTCCTCGCTGGAGACTTGTGGCTTTGGCATTGGTTACGCTCTACACTTCCAGGCATTGCCGTACTCCCGGCCTTTCAGATCATGGCCCCAGCCGACCAATTTCCTGTTTTCCTGCACATTATTTCAGCTCTCCAAAAAACAAGGTGGGATCGGTGCTAAAGGTATTTGGTAAGTTCTGTAACTATGAGGGGAAAAAGAATCATAGTAAAATGACATAACGCAGGTATACAAAGTCTCAGCATCCAGCAAAGTATGATACTGGTGTTTACATTTAGGTGGTGGGGGGATGGGAGCCGTCAAGTGAGCAGTTGCCATGAATTGTACATATTACCGGATAATTCAATAGTAGATCTTTACAGTTACACAACCATTAGTTTCAAAAATGTGTCATTCATCAGTGACTGCAGTAATTAGCTGTCTGCCTCTGACGTTGGGAGGGGCTTTCTATAATCATGGGAAACGAGGCATTATTCTGAGTATACTTAGATGGAAGGAATTACATTATTCTAAAGTACCCAAAAGTTTACAAACCGCAGAGGCAGCCATTTTGGGGTCTGTATCAATATCCATGAAAATAAGGTGCATCGATCTGCTAGGAACCAGTAACATCACTAATGTACCTGGAGAAAGAACCCTGTAACTGTTATACACTGCATCAATGCTCTGGGCTACCCCAATATCCATCAGCAAACAGCCCACTAATTCACTGGAAACCAGTGAACTCCCTGACGCACAGTACTATATGATTTGTAGCATTTAATAGAAGAAAATAAACCTGAGAAACCTTTATCCCTGCTGCAGCTAATCTGGGCGCAGCGCCATTTATGGGACAATACAGAATTACACTCGCAGTGCGTACATGGAAATAAATGTGGATATTTATATGTACGCAGAGTATTATGCGTCTATGTATCTGTGCTCCCCCTACCCATAGCTGGCCCTAGGCAAGATTTTAGGTGGTGCCCCCTCCGCGTGGGATCCTGAAAAGGGGTGTGGCCACACCCACCACCCCTATCCCAGCAGAGCACCCCTCTCCCAGCAGTGAGCACCACAGCACCCCAGCCCTCTCCCAGGTCCAAACCGACTTTACTTGAGCGCAGCCTGCCGAGCTGTCCGACACAAGGTGCAGCAAGCTGCGGGCGGCAGATCCGCATTTCCCTCTCAGGCTGGCAGACCACAGTAATGCGTGATGATCGCTGGAGGCGGATCCCAGAGCCATGAGGCGTCACTCACTACTCCAAGCTCCGCAAAGGCCCATGGTGCAGCAGCCCGCCCACGGCCGCGACCATTTACTTATAGTCCTGAATGAGCCTCTGCCCATGCGCAGAAGCTCATTCTTGTTGTGACGCCTCAGAGCAGGCCTGGCGCTAACCACTAGCTGCCGTCCAGGTGTCCTGCCCCTGCAAACTGCCGCCAGCTGTTCCGCTCACTGGGCTCATTCAGAGCCGCTCGCAAGCGGCCGCTCGTTCGTTCCGAGCGATGTTCGCACATCTGCGCATGCGTACGGATTGTAATACGCATGCGCGAACCAGTCAGTGCGGCCGAAAATCGTGTGCTCGCTAAATAGCGAATGCCTGCTAATATGAGTGACAGGAGGAGGCGTATGTGGGTGGTAACAGGGGAAGGTGCTTGAAAACGGGGAGTAGAGATCAGAACGCAGGCGTGCCTAAAGGTCAAAACGGGCGTTTTAAGGGTGTGCATAATTAATACAGCAGCGTCATCGGCCACGTCACTTGGTTGTTTTATAGTCAGAACCGCTCGCAAGATTGCGGTAGGAAAAACCAACCACAAGAATAGCGAGCAGTTCATACGCCGTTCGATGTACTCGATTAATCTAATAAATAGCGGACATGACGTATGATGCGAGCGGCCAGGGGGCGTTTTTTCCAAAATTACGACCGCAAGTTTTGTTCGCTCGTTCAGACATAGAGGCGTCAACAGACCGCAAAGAGCGAACGGTTAATTTGAATAGCCACCCCCTTTTTCAGAACGAGCGAGCGCAAATAGCGTCCGGCTCTGAATCAGGCCCACTGTTTGCTGCTGCCAGGCACGATTGGAGCTGTCAGGTGATCTCAGATTATGGACGCTGCGCAGCGGCAGTAGCAGCTGCCAGATTCTCTGCCCAGCTGGCAGCAGGTGCCCCGGCCGTGCCTGCACCAAACCTCCACCGCCCTAGGCTTTTGCTTAGTTTGTCTATGCCTAGGACCAGCTCTGCTCCTACCCATACACATGTGGGAGCAGCCGCCATGGCTATCAGTGCGCACACTCCCCAGCCCTTTAGCTGCATGCGGACTGGTTGCGCACATCTCTGGATCGCGCACAGCTTCGTATGCTCAGCTACATCAATCTGCAGAACCGAGTTGTTTGCCGCACTAAGCCAGGCCATGGGCAGGACAGTCCCAGCGGAGGGTGGGGAGGTTTATGCACGAATAGCAGGGCAGCTGCAGGCAAGTGGCGTGACATTGCGCACCCTGACAGGTCACACGTACAGAAAGCGACAGAGCACAAAGGTTTGCCCTGATTCCCGGGAGGGTGACTATACCACCAAAGACTAACTATTCCCTTCTGTTCTACATATTTACCATTCCATTATAGCAGTGCTTCCTAAATCCAGTTCTCGGGACACACTTACAGCGCATGTTTTCCAGATGTCCTAGTTGGTGCACAAGTGTATTTATTACTGAATGACACATTTTAAAAGCTCTACAGGTGGAGATAATCATTTCTAGGGATGTGATCTCTCAGGAAATCAGAACCGCAACTCGGATTTACCCAGATTCATGAAATTACTGTGGATTCGGATTTCTGGAAAACGGAACATCTCTAATTATTTTCCATGTGATTCTGGGAGGAGACCTGGAAAACATGCACGGTTAGTGTGTCCTGAGTGCTGGATTTGGGAAGCACATCATTATGGCGTCACACTGTGTGATGTCACACGTCTGGACAGACAGAATAATCAGAAAACATAATAAATGTCACATAGTAATAACACAGCAGAGAGAGTTATTCCCAGCAGTTGGGAAGTGTTGTGCGGCCTCTGCAATGTAAAGCATAGTGATTACGTACAGCAGTTATCCGCTTTTACCGCTGAATGAAAGCATATGTCAGGAGTACACTTCTGTCAGCAAGCTGGCACTATGCTGAGGAAAATCAGCCAAATTGGCATGACCAGCTGTCGGCCTTTATTAGGCGTCTGCTGCTCCCGAAATAATTATCTCTGCTCATTCAGTGAGAGCATATCAGCCAGCAGAGTCCAGCACCAGCACCATTATGATATTGGCATTTGATTAATAACACACATGTGACAGTAATTCCAGCAGAGATGCCAGTTACTGCCCGTGTACTGAGTACATAACGGGTCTCAGTCAGGGGGCAGCTATCCTCATGTGGAAATCACTAGTGAGACCCTATACAATAGCTTTTACTCTGCTAACCCTGGGGCAATAATATTCAGAAATCAGTTCTAGTTCTTCTTGGCTGTTATATCGCTCCATGATTTATTTCCTATATACAAAGCTTGCTGTGACCATGGATTGAGATGGTGCAGGGTCAGTATTCAGCACCTATAGGAAATGGATCTCATTAGTCCAACATCTTATACTGGGCAAAAGACAACGGTTTTCTATACTTGTCCTAAACAGTGCCGCTCTAAATGATGACACCCCCACCCCAAACTCTGATGTGGTGCCCCCCGTCCACCCCAACCTGGCCTCCTCCACTCCTCACACTCAGGGGTCTATTTATCAAGCAGTGAAAAGTGTGGAGAAATGATCAGTGGAGACGTTGCCCATAGCAACCAATCAGCTTTGAGCCCTGAGTATCTGGGGCTTGTCCTGGCCATCACAGGCAAACGCCACACTCCCAGCATAATACCGGTCTGGAGAAGTGCCCGTTACCAGTAAGGAGCTGGTCGCTGCAAGTGCTCTGTGTGGCAACACTGCGAGGACATTAAAAACACTGGGCGAATTACATTATATAATTCAATATATGTCTTAGTGCCATTATATATGGACACATAGGGGCAGATTCAATTAGCTGCGGGTTGATCCGCACGGTTCAGTTCTCCCAGGTAAATTGTCCACAAAAATTCATTTACAGAGCCATGATAAACCCAATACGCATAGACTGCAGCCTTGGAGCTGTGTTTTAGCTGATTGTAGCTCTTATATATCTGCGCACTTTACACAGGAGAACAGAGAACCCGCTGCTGACTGAAAGGTTACAAAAATCCAAGCAATGAATTGTGAGAGCAATTTATGTATAATTCATTATCTTGTGCAAAACACAGTTTACTTCTGTACTTGTCATTAGGGCCGTTATCTAGCGGAGAAATATATCTGCAATTTATTCCTCTCTCTTACAGGCCGCCTTCTCTATGTGTGCAGGGGCAAATACTCTTCAGGTCACTACCTATAGTATAGACCCCTAACTTTGTCATCAATAATATTACAGAAGCTCCTGTCTTCACACGCATATTAAAAGTCACACGTTAGGGAAATACGTTTAGGATTCCAGTAACACGCTAAAGTACCAGCACATTCGGTGCACGAGCTTTGGGAGCGGTCCCAGAGAAAGGCTCGTTTTGCCTCTATGGGATTTTGTTTTGACTTAGGGAAAATGTGAATTTGATTAAGAAAATCTGGATCTACAGTATGTTATTTTCTTTCCTGTTTAAGTATGTGTGTCACTTACAATTGGTTTAGCATTTTTAAACTAATAAAATAATGCTTTTCATTACCACCAAAAAATAATGTTATTGCTGATTAATGGTGACACTGTTTACTGAGAGCCGGCAGTCCAACCCCGCAGGCTGGATATATTATACGGGAAGGAATACGCCATAAGTCAGTCACCTGCTGTTTTCAAGGTGAATGATACACAAATGATTAAATGTATAACTCGGCACTCTAGGTTTGCGGTTAGAGGGACCAGGAGTACAGGGACCCCTACGATCTCATACAGTAGATGGTGGCACTTTGCGGCAAATTACACCATAAACAACACTATAGCCCATTAGTCTATTGTAACTAGCCACAGATACTTTTATTAGCATAAATGTAAGTATGTCTATTTGAGGGGGAGCCTAGTGTCCAACCTACAGACAGAAAGGTTTTGTAGGTAAGTTTGTTGGTCAAGAGGCTTGTCACCTAGCGACAGCAGGCGGCAAGATGAGCAAACCTCCCGATTACAGCTGAAACAAGATGTCACTTAGCATGTCCCTAAAGAGGAGGGCGGGGCCAAGCAACTGCGCTCTAATAGTCATGTGACCACTTGAGCCCGCCCTAATGCAGATTTTTTTACAGCGCAGACATGGCAGGAAGCTGGGTCTGTGGGGTCCAGTGGTGTAACTAGGGCAGGGCTGCCAAGGCTCATGCCATGGGCGCTGTGGGATCGGCGGCATGGGGGGGGCGCCGCCGGCCATGGTACAGGGCCGCCCTAGTCAGTCAGTGTAGTGCAGACTGCAGTGAGCGTGGTCCGCACTATACAGTTAAACACACATAGCTGCAGGCGCTGGGTAGTACTCTCGTACTACCCGATGACGATGTGTGTGTTTCAGCAGCCAAAGAGTCAGAGAGACTCTTATTGGCTGCTGCGCCCACTACTAGAGCCAGTCTGGAGCTCACTCATGAGCGCTGCCTTCCGGCTCCTGCAGTGGGTGATGGGAGAGACGTCCCATAGTACCGAGCCGGAGGATGGAGGAGCAGACAGCGGTGGGCATGGCAGGAGCAGGGATTCAGGTAAATCAGTGTTATGTGTATGTCTGTCTGTCTGTGTGTGTTATGCACTACTGGCCGGGGGCACTACGGAAAGCACTGTATAAGGGGCACAGCATAGGGATGATCACTACTGGGGGCACTGTATAAGGGGCACTGCATAGGGATGAGCACTACAGAGGGCACTGTATAAGGGGCACAGCATAGGGATGATCACTACTGGGGGCACTGTATAAGGGGCACTGCATATGGATGAGCACTACAGAGGGCACTGTATAAGGGGCACAGCATAGGGATGATCACTACTGGGGGCACTGTATAAGGGGCATTGCATAGGGATGAGCACTACAGGGGGCACTATATAAGAGGCACTGCATAGGGATGAGCACTACAGGGGGCACTGTATAAGGGGCACTGCATAGGGATGATCACTACTGGGGGCACTGTATAAGGGGCACTGCATAGGGATGAGCACTACAGAGGGCACTGTATAAGGGGCACAGCATAGGGATGATCACTACTGGGGGCACTGTATAAGGGGCACTGCATAAGGATGATCACTACAGGAGGCAGTGTATAAGGGGCATTGCATAGGGATGAGCACTACAGGGGGCACTATATAAGTGGCACTGCATAGGGATGAGCACTACAGGGGGCACTGTATAAGGGGCACTGCATAGGGATGATCACTACTGGGGGCACTGTATAAGGGCACTGCATAGGAAGGATCACTACTGGGGGCACTGTATAAGGGGCATTGCATAAAGAGGATCACTACTGGGGGCACTGCACAGGGAGGATCACTACTGGGGGCACTGTATAAGGGCACTGCATAGGAAGGATCACTACTGGAGGCACTGTATAAGGGGCACTGCATAGGGAGGATCACTACTGGGGGCACTGTATAAGGGGCAATGCACAGGGAGGATCACTACTGGGGGCACTGTATAAAAGGAAGTACATAGGTAGTATCACTACTGGGGGCACTGCATAGGGAGGATCACTACTGGAGGCACTGTATAAGGGGCACTGTATAAGGGGCACTGCATAGGGATGATCACTACTGGAGGCACTGTATAAGGGGCACTGCATAGGGATGATCACTACTGGAGGCACAGTATAAGGGGCACTGCATAGGGAGGATCACTACTGGGGGCACTGTATAAGGGGCACTGCATAGGGAGGATCACTACTGGGGGCACTGTATAAGGGGCAAGGCACAGGGAGGATCACTACTGGGGGCACTGTATAAGGGGCACTGCATAGGGAGGATCACTACTGGGGGCACAGTATAAAAGGAAGTACATAGGGAGTATCACTACTGGGGGCACTGCATAAGGAGGATCACTACTGGAGGCACTGTATAAGGGGCACTGCATAGGGAGGATCACTACTGGGGGCACTGTATAAGGGGCACTGCATAGGGAGGATCACTACTGGGGGCACTATATAAGTGGCACTGCTTAGGGAGGATCACTACTGGGGGCACTGTATAAGGGGGTCTGCATAGGGATGATCACTACTGGAGGCACTGTATAAGAGGCACTGCATAGGGAGGATCACTACTGGGGGCACTGTATAAGGGGCACTGCATAAGGAGGATCACTACTGGGGGCACTGTATAAGGGGCACTGCATAGGGAGGATCATACTGGGGGCACTGTATAAGGGGCACTGCATAGGGAGGATCACTACTGGGGGCACTGTATAAAGGGAACTGCATAGGGGGATCACTACTGGGGGCACTGCATAAGGTGGATCACTACTGGGGGCACTGTATAAGGGGCACTGCATAGGGAGGATCACTACTGGGGGCACTGTATAAAGGAAACTGCATAGGGAGGATCACTACTAGGGGCACTGTGTAAGGGGCACTGCATAGGGAGGATCACTACTGGGGGCACTGCATAAGGAGCACTGCATAGGGGGATCACTACTGGGGGCACTGTATAAGGGGTACTTCATAGGGAGGATCACTACTGGGGGCACTGTATAAAGGGAAATGCATAGGGAGGATCACTACTGGGGGCACTGCATAAGGGGCACTGCATAGGGGGATCACTACTGGGGGCACTGCATAGGGAGGATCACTACTCGGGGCACTGTCTAAGGGGCACTGCATAGGTGGGATCACTACTGGGGGCACTGTATAAGGGGCACTGCATAAGGAGGATCACTACTGGGGGCACTGTATAAGGGGCACTGCATAAGGAGGATCACTACTGGGGGCACTGTATAAAGGGAACTACATAGGGAGGATCACTCCTGGGGGCACTGTATAAAGGGGACTGCATAGGGGGATCACTACTGGGGGCACTGCATAAGGAGGATCACTACTGGGGGCACTGTATAAGGGGCACTGCATAGGGAGGATCACTACTGGGGGCACTGTATAAGGGGCACTGCATAGGTAGGATCACTACTGGGGGCACTGTATAAAGGGAACTGCATAGGGAGGATCACTACTGGGGGCACTGTGTAAGGGGCACTGCATAGGGAGGATCACTACTGGGGGCACTGCATAAGGAGCACTACATAGGGGGATCACTACTGGGGGCACTGTATAAGGGGCACTTCATAGGGAGGATCACTACTAGGGGGACTGTATAAAAGGAAATGCATAGGGAGGATCTCTACTGGGGGCACTGTATAAGGAGCACTGCATAGGGGGATCACTACTGGGGGCACTGCATAGTGAGGATCACTACTGGAGGCACTGTATAAGGGGCACTGCATAGGGGTATCACTACTGGGGGCACTGCATAGGGAGGATCACTACTGGGGGCACTGTATAAGGGGCACTGCATAGTGAGGATCACTACTGGGGGCACTGTATAAGGGGCACTGCATAGGGAGGATCACTACTGGGGGCACAGTATAAGGGGAACTGCATAGGGATGATCTCTACTGGAGGCACTGTTTAAGGGGCACTGCATAGGGAGGATCACTACTTGGGGCACTGTATAAGGGGCACTGCATAAGGAGGATCTCTACTGGGGGCACTGTATAAAGGGCACTGCACAGGGAGGATCACTACTTGGGGCGCTGTATAAGGGGCACTGCACAGGGAGGATCACTACTGGGGGCACTGTATAAAGGGAAATACATAGGGAGGATCACTACTGGGGGCACTGTATAAATGGAACTGCATAGGGGGATCACTACTGGGAGCACTGTATAAGGGGTACTGCATAGGGAGGATCATTATTGGGGGCACTGTATAAGGGGCACTGCATAGGGAGGATCACTACTGGGGGCACTGTATAAAGGGAACTGCATAGGGAGAATCACTGCTGGGGGCACTGTATAAGGGGCACTGCATAGGGGGATCACTACTGGGGGCACTGCATTGGGAGGATCACTACTGGAGGCACTGTATAAGGGGCACTGCATAGGGAGGATTACTACTGGGGCACTGTATAAGGGGCACTGCATAGGGAGGATCACTACTAGGGGCACTGCATAAGGAGCACTGCATAGGGGGATCACTACTGGGGGCACTGTATAAGGGACACTGCATAGGGAGGATCACTACTGGGGGCACTGCATAAGGAGCACTGCATAGGGGGATCACTACTGGGGCACTGCATAGGGAGGATCACTACTGGGGGCACAGCATAAGGAGCACTGCATAGGGGGATCACTACTGGGGGCACTGCATAGAGAGGATCACTACTGGGGGCACAGCATAGGGGGGATCACTACTGGGGGCACAGCATAGGGAGGATCACTACTGGGGCACTGCATGGGGGGGACACTACTGGGGGCACTGCATAAGAAGCACTGCATAGGGAGGATCACTACTGGGGACACTGCATAGGGGGGATCACTACTGGGGGCACTGTATAAGGGGCACTGCATAGGGATGAGCACTACAGGGGACACTATATAAGTGGCACTGCATAGGGAGGATCACTACTGGGGGCACTGTACAAGGGGGTCTGCATAGGGAGGATCACTACTGGAGGCACTGTATAAGGGGCACTGCATAAGGAGGATCTCTACTGGGGGCACTGTATAAGGGGCACTGCACAGGGAGGATCACTACTGGCGGCACTGTATAAGGGGCACTGCACAGGGAGGATCACTACTGGGGGCACTGTATAAGGGGCACTGCATAGGGAGGATCACTACTGGGGGCACTGTATAAAGGGAACTGCATAGGGAGGATCACTACTGGGGGCACTGCATAGGGGGATCACTATTGGGGGCACTGCATAGGGAGGATCACTACTGGGGGCACAGTATAAGGGGCACTGCATAGGGAGGATCACTACTGGGGGCACTGTATAAGGGGCATTGCATAGGGAGGATCACTACTGGGGCACTGTATAAGGGGCACTGCATAGGGAGGATCACTACTAGGGGCACTGCATAAGGAGCACTGCATAGGGGGATCACTACTGGGGGCACTGTATAAGGGACACTGCATAGGGAGGATCACTACTGGGGGCACTGCATAAGGAGCACTGCATAGGGGGATCACTACTGGGGCACTGTATAGGGAGGATCACTACTGGGGGCACTGCATAAGGAGCACTGCATAGGGGGATCACTACTGGGGGCACTGCATAGAGAGGATCACTACTGGGGGCACTGTATAAGGGGTACAGCATAGGGGGGATCACTACTGGGGGCACTGCATAGGGAGGATCACTACTGGGGCACTGCATGGGGGGGACACTACTGGGGGCACTGCATAAGGAGCACTGCATAGGGGGGATCACTACTGGGGGCACTGTATAAGGGGCACAGCATAGGTGGGATCACTACTGGGGGCACTGCATAGTTGGGATCACTACTGGGGGCACTGTATAAAGGGAACTGCATAGGGAGGATCACTACTGGGGGCACTGTATAAGGGGCACTGCATAGGGAGGATCACTACTGGGGGCACTGTATAAAGGGAACTGCATAGGGAGGATCACTACTGGGGGCACTGCATAGGGGGATCACTATTGGGGGCACTGCATAGGGAGGATCACTACTGGGGGCACAGTATAAGGGGCACTGCATAGGGAGGATCACTACTGGGGGCACTGTATAAGGGGCATTGCATAGGGAGGATCACTACTGGGGCACTGTATAAGGGGCACTGCATAGGGAGGATCACTACTAGGGGCACTGCATAAGGAGCACTGCATAGGGGGATCACTACTGGGGGCACTGTATAAGGGACACTGCATAGGGAGGATCACTACTGGGGGCACTGCATAAGGAGCACTGCATAGGGGGATCACTACTGGGGCACTGTATAGGGAGGATCACTACTGGGGGCACTGCATAAGGAGCACTGCATAGTGGGATCACTACTGGGGGCACTGCATAGAGAGGATCACTACTGGGGGCACTGTGTAAGGGGTACAGCATAGGGGGGATCACTACTGGGGGCACTGCATAGGGAGGATCACTACTAGGGCACTGCATGGGGGGGACACTACTGGGGGCACTGCATAAGGAGCACTGCATAGGGGGGATCACTACTGGGGGCACTGTATAAGGGGCACAGCATAGGTGGGATCACTACTGGGGGCACTGCATAGTTGGGATCACTACAGGGGGCACTGTATAAGGGGCACTACTGGGGACATTGCATACTGGGGGTACTGTAAAAGGGGCACTGCATAGGGGGGACTGTATACTGGACTATGTAAGGGTGCACTACTGGAGGCACTGTATAAAGGGCACTACTACATGGGGCACTGCTACTGGGGACATTGCATAAAGGGCACTACTACTCGGGGCATTAAGGTGCATATATGGAATGGAAAGGAATGTTCCCAGAGTGATGAGAAAGGGGTGTGTGTCATGTTGACAAGCCCCATTTTCCAGTGGCCACGTCTCTTGTGGCATGTGACCACGCCCATTTTTTGACACATGCACTTGCAGCGTGCGCACATAGGGGGAGGGGGGATCCATTTTTCATTTTGCCCTGGGCTTCAAATACCCTAGTTACGCCACTGGTGGGGTCTATTTACTAAGCTTTGTTAGAAAATAAAGTGAACAAAGATAAGGCACCAACCAAACAGCTCCTAACTGCTCTCTCACAGGCTGTGTTTGAAAAATGACAGTTAGGAGCTGATTGGCTGGTACCTCTTCTCCGTTCACTTTATCTTCTAACAAAGCTTAGTAAATAGACCCCAGTGTGTCTGACAGACTGCTTACTTCTGTCTCCCATACCTGCCAATAATGTGACAGGAGCCACTAAGCTCTGCTGGCCGTCATTTATCATTTACACTGTTCATTCTGATGAAAATATACAGTACATGTCGTTTGAGCATCATCCATTTTTGATGGTGGTTCCCAAGCCAAGAAGATTAAAATGTCATCAACATGAGTGCTGGAGATCTTTGAAAATCTCATTCATTTATACCTTGAGACTTGTGTCAAAAGTGGTCTTCCACTCATCTCCTTGACGTATCCGGATAAGGTTATGGGCCCCCCTCAGGTACAGCTTGGTAAAGAGATTGGCCCCTATCAGGCAGTTGAATGGTTCATAAATGAGTGGAATAGGGTTTTTAATGGCTATGGCTAGAGATGTGTGGTTCGGTTCTCCAGAAATCCGCTTCCACTCGAATTTCGTGAATATGGACTGATCCAAGTCTTGTTTCTGATCTTCCCATGTTTTGGAATTTAGATTTTAAATCTGAATTTCAGGTTTTGGATTGCAAAAATGTCATGATTTTAGCGGTTTTTAAAAACTTTATCAATTAAAAAAATAAATAAATACCCAGATCCAAAACCAAAATAAACACTTGAGGGTGGCTTTGCAAATCCAAAACCAAAACACAAAGATGAATTCAGATCCAAAATCAAAGCACAGGGGTCAGCGCACATCTCTAGTTATGGCATTGAGACCCGTGTAGTTGATGCAAGGACACAGTGCTCCATTTTTCTTGGCTACAAAGAAGAACCCAACGAGAGTGGGTTATTTGGACTTTTGAATAAATTCCTTTGCTAGGTTCACCTGGATGTAGTCTGATATCACCTGGATCCCTCGAAATGACTGTGTAAAAACCCATCAAAGTGGAGACTTTTCTGAAACCAGGTCAATCCAGCAGTCACCCTCCAAGTGGAATGGAATCTGGTCTGTTCTCCATTTACCGAAGACATTTGAAAATTCAGAGTAGCGTGGGGATAGGGTGGTGGTGACCCCAGAGTGGCATAGCATCTTGGATTTACTCTTGACCACTTTGGTAGCAGTACTACCGTGTGTGATGGATGGAGATGTCTGGGATCTTACCCCGATCCATGGAAGTAAAGTTGGAGACAACTGTCTTTTATCAAAGTCAGCAGAAATGAAGTTGTTGGCTACCTGGGAGTTGATAAATTTTTGTACACTGGTTTTGCTCTTGGGCGTACTGAGGGTGTTGGGTACCAAGAAGAGTTTGGATTAATGAAAAAATTTCAGCCGGCGGCCATTTTAGGTAGAAGCTCCCCCTACTTTGCTGGCACTGCCAGTCAGGTGCCCGGCGGTGTGCCAATGCACTTAACACCGCCTAGTTGGCTCCCCACGCATAGTGTTGGGGTGCCTTTTAGTTTTGTGTCACATGCCCCTTTTCAGCCCCCTTGGTACACTGCAGCGAGTAGTCAGGCAACTGCGTTCACTACATCTATGCCCATTTCCATGGCCGGCCCTTCTTAGAGTCAGGCATCCTGTATCTCAGGCGTAGCTCCTCCCATTTTAGCTTTCTCTGCGGTAGCCCCTCCCACCTACCATTATGCATCACAATTTGCGGCATCTTCCATATCCTATCCTTCAGCTTTGCAGCAACCCCAATTTCCTTACCCCTGCCTGCCTCCTCTGCAATTTTACCCCCCCCTGCCCCTGCCGCACCACTTCTTCAGCCACTGCTTCCTCCTCCCATCCCACACACAGTGCCCTTGCCCCCCGTATATGTACAGGCCCAGTCAGTCATCTCCTACTCGGGCCCCACACATTCCCCCTCCTGTTTTGGCCCCGTCGCCTCCATCTGTAACTGCTACTTTGTCCATGTTGCCGTTGCCTCACCCGTCTTCATCAGTTTTAGGTTCCGATGTTGTGAGCGGTCTATCCGGAGTGGTGTATGTGTTTCCTTTGTTGCCCGTTCCGGGTCAAGATGAGTCGACCCCGGTGACAGAGACAGGGGAGGCATCAAGAGGTAAAGCTGGCGAGGCGGTTCCTGGGCCATCCGGTTCTGGTGAGTATGAAACTGCTATGTCTTTTTCTGATTCTTCTTCATCCTCCTCACACTCTTCTGGTTCCCCTGCATGCCCCCGTAAGATTGCTAGAATGGTAGCGTGGCGTTTGGCTAAAAAGTCAGGTTGCGTTGCTAGGAAGGATGATGAGACAGGGGCTAAGGCGCAGTCACAGTCCACTGTGCAAATACTGCGGTACTCCGCGGCTTGCGTAAAAGTGTCAAAGGCAGGATTCGTAGAGGAACATTCGTGGACCTTTGGTCGCTCACGGTTGTAATGAAAAAGGTTTTCACTCAGGCTAAGAGGACGGGGGGCTTTGGTAGGATGCCTTTTGCTTCTTTAACACATGTTGAAGGGCATGCTCAGTTCGCGGCATGTTACTTAGAGACCAGGGCGGTAGTGCATGTAGACACTATCAGATATTTATTTATGATGCTGTGCATGTTCGTCCGGTCTCGTGAATTGGCGTGGCGCGAATATGACTCTCAATTTAGGAAGAAACATGACGGTGCTCTCGTCATTCCGTTTGGGGTTAAGGGGATGCAGGCATAGGCCACAAGGGAATTGGTCAAAGCTATATATCTAATATGTTTGGCTTCTCTTACTAGATGGGTAAGGTTATATCCATGTGGGAAGTTGCTTTGTTTTTGTTAGAAGGTTTTTTCATATGGTTTTCGTTTACCTATAATAGGGCCGTTGGTAATTAGGCATAACAGAACTTGCGCTCCGCCAGGGATTTTCCGGGGGAGTTGAGGGATAAAGTGGGTGCGGAGGTTTTGAGGGGGAGGATGGAGGGTCCCTTTTCCTGTCCTCCTTTGCATAACCTCTGTATATCCCCTGTGGGTGTGGTCCCTGTAAGTGCCAGGTAATTTCCATTTTATGCAACATCTTATATCCTCAGGGCAGTTCCGTAAACGATGCCATACCTGAGAGTTGTTTCAGGGTTGTGTATCAATCTTTCGATTATACTTTAGGCTTAGTGCGTAGCTTTGCTCGTGGTACTTTGGTGGCGAAGTTAGACATAGAATCTGCATTTCGTTTGTTGCCGATGCATCCCGACGCTATGCTATTCAGGGGTTTTAGGTTGGATTCGGGTTATTTTGTAGATAAATGTTTGCCTATGGATTAGCGGGTTTCCTGTGCTTATTTTGAGAAATTCAGCTCCTTTCTTCAATGGGGTCTTCATGCCGATACAGGTCAGTCAGGCATAGCTCACTATCTGGATGATTTTCTCTTCATAAGTCCAGGAGATAGTGACGTTTGTTCTGATCTCCTTTTTTCTGCGCAGGCGTTGTTCCAAGTTTTAGGGGTTCCTAGGGCTCATGAGAAGATGGAAGGTCCGGTCTCTTGCTTATCATTTTTAGGAATCGAGATAGATACAGCGGCGGGTTGTTGTAGGCTACCGCGTGACAAAGTAGAAAAATTGCTGTAACTTATGGCAGTTTGCTCAGCAGCAAACTCAGTTAGGTTACGCAGAGTTCAGTCACTTCTAGGTTCCTTAAATTTTGCTTGCCAGATCATTCCCAGAGTATTTTTCAGAAAATTGGAGAGGGCCACAGCCAGGTCGGCATGGCTGCATCAGCATGTTGCCTGTCGGCTGAGATAAAGGAGGATTTTCTACATTGAAACAGGTTTTTTTTTGTTACAATTTAATGGCGAATGTATTTGGTCATCACCTCCTGTGGCGAACAGCATATTGCAACTTCTTACTTATGCGGCTGGGTCGTCCGGTTTTTGGGATCTTTTTCAATGGTGTAGGGTGTGCTGCCCCGTGGCCACTTGATTGTCGCGAGGAGGGCTGGACAAGTAACTTGCTGCTGTTGGAACTGTTCTCAATTGTCATTTCAGTTAAATTCTGGTCCGCGCGACTTAGCAACTGTCATGTAATATTTTGGTGCGACAATCTAGGTGTGGTTCACGCCAGCAGCAACCAGTGTTCATCCTCACCTTTTGTGTTTTCGTTTGCTTCAACATTTAGTTTTGCGCTGCCTCAAGGCTAATATCAGATTTAGAGCTAGGCAGGTACCAGGTATATTTAATGAGATTGCTGATGCTTTGTCTCGTTTTCAATTTGCATCCTTCCGAGCGCTTGTCCCGTCGGCTTCTGACGATGGTTTGGTGTGCCTCTCATTTGTGTGGCAGATCATCAGGCCAGCTTAGAGGGTTTGGCGTTGCAATCGCTCGCCCCATTTACTTTCAAGGCTTACTCGGACGCTTGGCGTACTTGGTGCACACATTGTGCACTTCTGGAGATGGAGGGTTAGTAGCCGGAAGATTTGATTTCTTCCTTTGTTTGGGTTAGATATCAACAAGGTAGATCCAGGGCTTCTACTGGGTCTGCTCTTGCGGGGGTCTCCTTCTATTGCAGGTTTTCACGATCCCACCAGGTCTTTTGTACTAGTGAAGGCTGGGAGGGGTTGGGCGAAGGGGGCACCCTCGCGCTACTCACGTAGACCGGTTTGATTTGCAGCTTTTGTCAGGTTTGTTACAGTTATGGGGGAAGATTTCTTCTGATAGGTTTAGGCTTCTCCGTTTCGTCTTGCTTTTGCAGCGACATTTTTTGGAGCTTTCTAGGGTTAGTGAGTTGGTAGCTTTCAATAAAGCATTTAGTTCCTTTGGGCTTTTGTTAAGGATATCGTTTTTAGAGATTCGGCTGTGCCTTGCAAGCTTCAATTCTCTGAAACCGATCAAACCGGAAGGGGTAAGTGGGTTACTTTAAATCAGCATCGATTATTTGTCCGGTTCATTTAGCTTCGCAGTACATGGAGTTACGCCCTCCTCAATGGTTACTGCATACATACCACACACCCCTCACTGAGTACCACGTCACAGCGGTCTTTAGGACGGGTTTAATGGAGTAAAGGGTAAATCCTTCAGATTATGGTACCCATTCATTTCGTATTGGTGCTGCTACTTGCGCTGCTCTATACGGGGCGTCTGCAGAGTTTATTCAGCAGGTAGGGCACTGGAAGTCGGCTGCTTTTAGGAAATAAGTGTGTTGCGAGAAGTTATAGATGCGCACCTTGCTTTAACCCGAAAACGTTGCTTACCCGCCAATCGTTGAACGGCTAGCGTTCAACAATTGGGGGTGTGAAGGGATTTTTACATTTTTCCTCCCGTTAGCCATGATCTGGCCCAATTTGGTTCACGGGTAGGTTTTTTAGTTTTTCTTCTTCACTCGGGTTCCTGTTTTCCCCACTTACATGCATCCCTGCTAGTCAGTTGCTATGTTTTTGATTAAGTTGTGTTGTTGGTCTTGGGTTTGGTGTGGTTCTCATAGTTAAGGTTTTCTCTTTTCCACAGATTTTTGGAAAGGGGGATGGACAGGTGTGGCTTGTGGGCCACTCATGTCTTTTGGGCGGAAAAACATGTGTTGGCCCAGAGTTAGGCCTGATGGCCTAGTGGTTTTAGTATTCGATGGATTGGTTTGATAGGATTGCGCATTGAGTCGGTGTTGGCTTTGCTTGTGTCATCAGTGTCGAAGTGGGGAATCCCAAAATTCTTAGTGTTGCATGTTGGAGGCAACGATGTGGGTCAGTTGAAAAGTGTCGAGTTAATTTAGAGGCTTCGTGAAGTTTTGGATGAGATGCATTTGCGATGGCTGACTGTTCCGATGGTGTGGTCTGAAAGGATGCCTCAATTGAAGTGGAGTGAGGTGCGTAAGCATGGTGCATTGGAGAGGGCTCGTAAGAAAGTGAATGGCGTGTTTACAAGGCATGTTTAGTCCATCGATGGAGTGGTACTTAGTCATGGTTTTTGGGTAGGTGAGCTTGGGAAGTTTTATTTCGGAATGATGGTGTGCATCTGAATGCTTTGGGTACAGCTTTGTTTGTGAAAGACTTGTTCTTGTTTTTGGGCTAGTTTTTCGTTTTGGGTGGCGGGCCAGTCTCTCTTAGGGCCTGGCTTTGGTGGGAGTACGCTGCAACTCAGTGGCTTTAGGTGGCGTAAGACAACTTTGTGGGGGCACTGACCCTCATTGCCCCTGGCGAATTTGTCCTTCTCTGTGCGGGGGGACCCAGGTGTTGGCTGTACGGAAGCACCTCGGATTGGCCCAAGAGGAAAGTGAGACTCTCACATCGTTAGTACGTCTAGAGGGAGGACGTTTAAGTCATCCTCCGAGTATTTGATAAAGGTTGAAAGCTAGAACTGAGTTTGCAGCGTCTCTTGGCGACCCTGGTTAGGTTGATTGATTAATCTATAAATAAAAGCTGTGACCTTTTAGCCAAGCTCTGGTGTCCGTGTCTTTATTGATTTTATAGCCTAAGTTAAGTAAGCTATCAAGGTGGTAAGATATGTTGAAGCAGTAAACCAATGTAGATCTTAACATATTAGTAGCAGCACATACTGACTGTTGAGATTCTTACAACCAAGCACCAGCTAGTAAGTAGGTAGCAAAACCCCCAAAATACAGCTGCATTAGGGGCAAAAAAGAGAAAGCAACCTGCTGCATGTGTGTATATGTGCATGTGTGTATGCGTGTATGTGTGCATGTACATGTGTGCATGTATGTATGTGTGCATGTACATGTGTGTATGTATGTATGTACATGTGTGTGTATTTATGTGTGTGTGTATGTGCACGTGTGCATGAGCACACGCCACACCAATAGTTTGTTTTGTCCATGACATTATGGCCATAACTAGGTGTGTGCTACAGGTGCTGTGGCACCGAGTGCAGGGCTCTGTATACGGCACCATTGCTGCTGGTTAGTAGGGTGCCTGGAATGGCACCGTCGCCAGGATCACTAATGCAGACAGGCACCCTGCAGCTTGTACAGCCGATCGGAGCATACTCAGGATGCTCTGGTCAGCGCTGCACTTGTCAGTCCTGCTGGCTCCGCCCTCTCTGCGTGACATAATGAAGTCACGTGCACAAGGACGTTGGGTGCGGGCCGCCACAGGGCGCTGCATAACATCAGGGAGGAGGCAGCATCGGTCTTTCTGACAAGCTCCTTGATACTAATCCTCATGCAGGTGCAATATTCTGTCAGTAAGCCACCCAAAGTGTGATCATTCAGTTCTGCCCCAGCATAATAAAAAGAGCAAAGAAACTGAGTGCTGGACAGGTTCTGCTCAGAGAGAATCACAGTCACACTGTCTTCCCCCTGCACCTTGCCGAGTAACCTGTATGTAAGCACCACTTTCTCTGGCACTGCCTGGAGCTGACACCATATATTTGCCGATGGAGTCATCCCATTCTTCCTAAGGCTTGCATACATAATTTGCCCAGAGCTGGCATCAGTTAGCATAAAAGGGAAACACACCATGAGCCTCAGTGTAACCCAGGGGAATTCAATATACTGCCCTCCAGATGCTGTGGGACTACACATCCAAACATGTCCTGCCACAGTTTTAATAATGCCCTAATAGCAAACTGTGGCAGGGCATGCTGGGAAGTGTAGTTCTACAGCAGCTGGAGGGCCGCACGTTGCATATACTTATTGTAGGCCTGTCATTTCCCTCTCACACTGTAGACTGCAAGTTGGAGGAAGTGACAAGTGGTTCTGTAATACCCAAGTGTGATAAGGGTCCAAATGATGTGGTGCGGGTACAGGTCATAGTTACCTTGGTGGGGTTGTCTTCCTTCTGCAGAAACTTTTTCCTATACCAAACACCAGCAGAAAGACAAGGGCCCTCATTCAGAGCCGTACGCTCTGAGCAGAGCGCACGCTCTGCATGAGGGCCGGGCTCCATTTTCATGGAGCGTCCTCCTGGACGCTCGTATAGCTGTGGGTCACCACCCACAGGCTATACGAGCGTGCATTTTGATGGCCGCGATGGTCGTGACCATCGCGACCATCGAAATTGCGAGCCGGAGCCTGCGGTTGAGGTTTTCAACCGCAAGCTCCGGAGTGATTTTGGCTCTATCAGAGCCAAAATCACTCCCACTGACATCACTAGTGATGTCAGTGGGCCGGCTTCTGACGGGAGGCGTTCCCGTGGGAACGCCCCCGTCAGGGAGGCACGCCCCCGGCACGCCCACCAAAGGGGGCGTGCTGTCAATCAACATTGACAGCACGCCCCCTTTGATCGGACACAACGAGCGAAGGAAAGTCCTTCACTCGTCGTGTCTGGCGCATGCGCACGACGGAGCTCCCTCCGTCGTGCGCATGCTCAGTGCAGACCATCGACCCACTTGCGAGCGGACAGCCGCTCGCGAGTGGGTCTGAATCAGGCCCAAGGTTTCCTCAGACAAAGACAGACAGACACACAGACAGACAGACAGGGCTTTGCATAAAAAAATGAAATGGTTTATCCTGTAACCAGGAATAGGAACTGGTTGAGAAAAATGGATTCGGGTCATTTAAACACAATCTAACAAAACCACTATACGCACATATGGCAAATATAAATTATAACTACATTTTAGCTTATACTACGTTACTCATTCAAGAATGTAATACATTTATCCAGACACATTAATAAAGTTTCACATATATTTGGAGTAGCCCAGGATACTAGAGGGGTCTTTATGTGCACAATGAGGCCCAATTATCCTGTTAAGTAGTGGGATTTGGCTATAAATCCTCATTTAGTAATGATAAAAATACTGGTGCTGTATACTAAAGATGGTTTTATCAAACAAAGTGCAACTGCTTCCTGAGGAATCTGCTGTATAGGTATAATGTCTTGTGCAGTGGGTCAGATATATATATATATATATATATATATATATACCCCAGGGAAGAACTGCATACAGGGTTGCACATGGGTGCACCTAGCTTAAATATATACAAATCAAAGACATTTGCTCATTGTGTGACTGACCTTTGTTGTTTGTATTTTCCTTCCATGCTTTGCAGCAGCTGACAAGGTGTGGCTGGCTAATCAGAGCACCTGAGAAGAGCTCCCTTAAGAAAACAGTGTGGGAGTGTCACCTGTCTGTCAAACTGGGGGTCTAATGACATCATATTCTCTCTTTAGCCTACCCCTCACTCCTTCTCCACCCTTTCCTCCCAAGGCCACCAACACTAAGCGTAAACCCTGAGGCTATTGACATTGTATCCTTATCCTCCCTGATCTCTCCTCCATTGTCTCTCTCTCTGTCCTGACCAAGCTGTTTCTCTGTACAATCTCGCTATTGCTTCTTTTCTTGACTCTGTTGCTCTGGCATTCACTACTCACCTTTGCAGATCCACACCTCAACCTTGGCATTCCAAATGCAACAGATATCTGCAAATGTATTCACAAACCGCAGAGACAGTGGAGGAAATTCCACTCCAATGCATCCCTTCATCCACTCCAATGCATCCCTTCCTCCACTCCAATGCACCCCTTCCTCCATTCCAATGCATCCCTTCCTCTACTCCAATGCATCCCTTCCTCTACTCCAATGCATCCCTTCCTCCACTCCAATGCATCCCTTCCTTCATTTCAATGCAATGCATTCCTTCCCCCATTCAAATGCATCCCTTCCTCCACTCCAATGCATCACTTCCTCCATTCCAATGCATCCCTTCCTCCACTCCAATGCATCCCTTCCTCTACTCCAATGCATACCTTCCTCCACTCCAATGCATCACTTCCTCCATTCAAATGCATCCCTTCCTCCACTCCAATGCATCCCTTCCTCCACTCCAATGCATCCCTTCCTTCATTTCAATGCAATGAATTCCTTCCCCCATTCAAATGCATCCCTTCCTCCATTCCAATGCATCCCTTCCTCTACTCCAATGCATCACTTCCTCCATTCCAATGCACCCCTTCCTCCATTCCAATGCATCCCTTCCTCCATTCCAATGCACCCCTTCCTCCATTCCAATGCATCCCTTCCTCCATTCCAATGCATCCCTTCTTCCATTCCAATGCATGCCTTCCTCCACTCCAATGCATCGCTTCCTCCTTTCCAATGCATCCCTTCCTCCACTCCAATGCATCGCTTCCTCCATTCCAATGCATCCCTTCCTCCATTCCAATGCATCCCTTCCTCCATTCCAATGCATCCCTTCCTCCATTCCAATGCATCCCTTCCTCCACTCCAATGCATCGCTTCCTCCATTCTAATGCATCCCTTCCTCCACTCCAATGCATCGCTTCCTCCATTCTAATGCATCCCTTCATCCACTCCAATGCATCCCTTCCTCCATTTCAATGCATTCCTTCCCCCACTCAAATGCATCCCTTCATCCATTCCAATGCATCCCTTCCTCCACTCCAATGCAACCCTTCATCCATTCCAATGCATCCCTTCCTCCACTCCAATGCATCCCTTCCTCCATTCCAATGCATCTCTTCCTCCACTCCAATGCATCCCTTCCTCCATTCCAATGCATCCCTTCCTCCACTCCAATGCATCCCTTCTTCCATTCCAATGCATCCCTTCTTCCATTCCAATGCATGCCTTCCTCCATTCAAATGCATCCCTTCCTCCATTCCAATGCACCCCTTCCTCCACTCCAATGCACCCCTTCCTCCACTCCAATGCATCCCTTCTTCCATTCCAATGCATCCCTTCTTCCATTCCAATGCATGCCTTCCTACATTCCAATGCATGCCTTCCTCCATTCCAATGCATCCCTTCCTCCATTACAATGCACCCCTTCCTCCACTCCAATGCACCCCTTCCTCCACTCCAATGCATCCCTTCTTCCATTCCAATGCATCCCTTCTTCCATTCCAATGCATGCATTCCTCCATTCCAATGCAACGCTTCCTCCATTCAAATGCATCCCTTCCTCCATTCCAATGCACCCCTTCCTCCACTCCAATGCACCCCTTCCTCCACTCCAATGCATCCCTTCTTCCATTCCAATGCATCCCTTCTTCCATTCCAATGCATCCCTTCCTCCATTCCAATGCAACGCTTCCTCCACTCCAATGCATAGCTTCCTCCACTCCAATGCATCGCTTCCTCCACTCCAATGCATCCCTTCCTCCACTCCAATGCATCCCTTCCCCCACTCCAATGCATCCCTTCCTCCATTCCAATGCATGCCTTCCTCCATTCCAATGAATCCCTTCCTGCATTCCAATGCATCTCTTCCTTTTCTAGCCTACCCCTCCCCTTCCATCCTACCAACTCTGACCTCTCTCTCCCTAGTAACTGGAGATGAAGTCATGTCCCTCATCTGGTTCTCCCCCCCTTCCACCTCCCCCTTGACCCAATCCCATCCCGGCTCCTCTGTAACCTCTCACCTGCTGCCTGTTCCCATCTTGCCCTTCTCTTCAATCTCCCTCTCATCAGGCTCTGTCCCTTTGCATTTATATATGTGATTGTCTCCCCAAAAAACCCACCCTTGATCCTAACACTTTCCAACTACTGCCCCATCTCTCTCTTCCCATTTGTCTCCTAACTCCTTGAGTGGATTGACTACAACTGCCTTACTGCCTTTAACTCCTCCCACTCCATGCTTTACCCATTTCAGTCTGGCTTTCATCTTCTCGAAGCCACAGAAACTGCCCTCATGGAAGTCAGAAATAACCCCCTTTTTCCTGCCAAATCCAAGGGCCACCACTCTGCTTATTTTCCTCAACCTCCCTGCTGCTTTTGACACTGTGGACCTCCCTCTCCTCCTGCAAATCCTTCACTCCCTTAGTCTGCATTACAGTACCCTCTCCTGGCTGTCTTACTACCTCTCTGACTTTCTCCAACTCCTCTCATGAGTCTACTTTTCTCCCACTTCCACTACCAGTAGGTGTCTCCCATGGTTCTGTACTTGGACCACTCCTATTCTCCCTCTATAGTTCCTCTTTAGGTGAATTCATCAGTTCTTTTGGCCTCCAATATCATCTCTATGCTGATGATACTTAGATCTACCTTTCCTCCCCTGACCTCTCCCCTCACTCGTATCTCCAACTGCCTCTCTGATATCTCTTCCTGATGTTCCAGTGCTTTCTTAAACTTAACTTCTCACCCTCCCGCATAACCTCGCTTCCCACAATATCATTATCTATTGGTGGCACAAATATCTCCTCTACCCAACAAGTGTCTTGGAGTTCCTCCCTCTCCTTCAAACCACACATAACTCAGATATATCTCCAGGATCAGACCCTTTCTCACCCTGAAGGCTACTAAGACCCTCATCAATTCTTGTCATCTCCAGATTGGACTACTATAATCTCCTCCTATCTGGTCTCCCTGCTTCTCACTCTCCACTCCAATCTGTCTTCAATGCTGCTGCTCTGCTCATCTTCCTCTACAAACATTCTACATCTGTCTCCCCTCTCCTACAAGTCCTACACTGGCTCCTCTTCCCTTTCACAACCCAATTTAAGGTTGTTACACTCACTTACAAAGCCCTCACCCAATCAACTATTTACATATTATTATTATTATTATTATTATTATTAATAACAGTTTCTTATATAGCGGAGCAAATTCTGTTGCGCTTTACAAATGGAAATAACATTAACAGAACCAAATTGGATAGTAACAGACATAAAGGTAAGAGGGCCCTGCTCACAAGCTTACAATCTGACCTTATCTCCTTGCCAACTGATTACTTCCTCCCACTCCAGTTTTCCAGATTTTGCCCATGCTGCTCCTCACCTTTGGAACTCTCTCCTCCTCTCTATCAGACTCTCCAGCTCTCTACTAATCTTCACACGGGCTCTCAAGACTTCATCAAAGCCTTCCAGCTCTCATCCTAAACCACTGCTACATGCTCCTTCCTCACTGTCTAATCCATCTGTGTTTCCCGCTGACTGCCTGTCCCTCCTATTTAGAATGTAAGCTCTCATGAGCAAGACCCTCTTCCCTCACTTGCTTCTCCTTACTTATACTATAAATGTTACTTACTTATACTTAAATGTTTTGCAGCAATATGTATAAACCATCTCCTTGTCCTGCATTTATTTATACTGTTAATAACTGTTTATCTTGTGTGCTCATTTGTTTATATGCTTTGTAAGGCGCTGTGGAACCCTTAAGGCGCCATATAAATGAAGGAGGATAATAATAATAATATAGTTAAGGCTGTCTGGGGCATTTGTTGGGAGATGGATAATGAGCTAGTTGGCTGGTGACTAGAGTTGATCTCTGTTAGCTAGCGGTAGGGCTGTGGGGAAAATGTCATTTTCCATTCTTGGTCTCCATGTTTTTCTGATGAATAATCTGTGTGGATTGAGCCTGAAGACTTGTGTGCTCCCTGTCTGCTGTCACATTATACGTATATAGGATTTATCTCACCCAGTCCAATGAATGTTTCCCCGGAGATGTCGCCAGATTAGCACAGGTATATAGTCTCTTGTCTCTGGGCCTGATTCATAGATGTATGTTCATCCAATAATGAATGTACATCTCCGATGGTTAGGGGTCTGCGCCTGCGCAGGACGCGTTCTTCATAAATGCAAATATGCTCACAGACCACCCCCAAGCCGCAGCATGATTGACATACTCTGGCATTTGGGGGGTTGTGCGGGGGTGTGGCTGGTCACTGTTCCTATAAATGGGGGTGAGTGACTCCCATTTTACTGTAAGGACAAGGCCAGGGTCAGGTCAGAACCTCTTTCTGCATTTGCCGCTTGCAGGGGTTAAAGTGGGCTGGGACGGAGTGGAACTGCGTTCCGTCACTTCTATTTGGAGATGGAACCCACCTGCCCACCTAACCCCAGCACTGCAGGGAGGCTCCATTGAGATTTTGTTACCAGCGGGCACCCAGCTCCTTCCCCGCAACGCCAGCAGCCGGAGGCTGGAGTTCACTCCTGAGCTCCGGCTTCCGGCTCCCCCCACAAGCACTATGGGAGAGATGTCATGATGTCTATCCCATAGTTCAACAGAGCAGCCAGATGGACCAGATGGCAGCGGACGTGGGAGCAGGGCTTGAGGTAAGTATTAGATTTTTTTTTTGTGTAAGCTAGCGGCTTCACTATTGGGGGCATTACTACTGGGGGCATTATTTGGGGCACTACTACTGGGGGCACTACTTCTGGGGGCATTATTTGGGGAACTACTATTGGGGGCATTACACAGGGGGCACTACTACTGGAGGCATTACTTAGTGGACATTACTACTGGGGTCATTACTCAGGGGGCACTACTACTGGGGGCATTACTTAGGGGACATTACTACTGGGGGCATTACTCAGGGGGCACTACTACTGGGGGCATTACTTAGGGGACATTACTAGTGGGGGCATTACTCAGGGGGCACTACTACTGGAGGCATTACTTAGGGGACATTATTACTGGGGGCATTACTCAGGGGGCACTACTACTGGGGGCATTACTATTAGGGGCACTATTACAGGAGGATTACTAATGGGGGCATTGCATAGGGAGCATTGTAAAAGCGGCACAACTCCTGGGGCACTTTATAAGGGGGCTGTGCTTAAGGGGGACCACTACAGTGAGCTCTGCATAAGGGGCACCACCACTGTTGGCACTGCATAAGGGGCACGACCACTACTGGGGGCTCTGCATAAGGAGCACTACCAGTGTGGGCACTGCATAAGGGGCACTACCACTACTGGGGGTACTGCATAAAGGGTACCACGCTGAGGACACTGCATAAGGGGCACTACTATTGGGGGCAATATTGCTGGGGGATTACTAATGGGGCATTGCATAGGGGTCACTGCATAAGGGGCACAGCTACTGAGGGCACTGCATAAGGAGGGCACTGCATAAGGGGCATTATCACTGTGGGCACTGCATTAGGGACACTACCACTACTGGGGGCACTGCATAAGGGGCACCACTGCTGTGGGCATTGTATAAGAGGCATTACTACTGTGGGCATTGTGTATAAGGGGCACAAATGAGGGAATTGTGTAAAAGGGGCACTGCTGTGTCATACATGAATAAGGGAGGTGTAATGTGAATCAAGATTGTGCTAATGTGTTAGCATAATTTGAATTGGAAATACTATTGTGTGACCATGCCCCTTTCTTTTGTGACCAGACCCCTTTCGCTTGAAGCCATACCCCTTGCCTACTGAGCACACTTTTCCTTTATTGTAAAAAAACACAGAGTGGGGGCGGTGAGTTCCACCACTTCGTCAGGATCACGTTAAACCCTGGCCCCTTGTATGTGGTTCTGCGATTCCATCTCTGAGTCAGGCCCTCTGTCACTTGATGTGAGCGCTCCTTGCTAAGTGTGCCAGTAGACTTAGGGCTAGATTCAGCAAGGATTGCTATTGCGTTCGCGGCAGCAATCACGTATGCAGTTCTGCTGTGAAAGTATGGTAATAACTGCAAGCGCACAGCACTCTCACTGATATGTAGACGCCCACTTCCCCTCTCGCACATCCGTAATACCTTGCAATCCAGCCAAAACATCGGTAACATTGAAGTACATCAGAGCCACTCACACATTTAAGGGAGCTCTGACCCTACACTAAATTGCTAAATTCCCTGCACATAGTGAGAGCTCTGGCTGTGTGTGCCATAACAGTGGCTAATTTATGCACACCCCTAGAACGGCGTTCACACGCACTGGCATGCCTGCGTTTCTCCAACCACCCCCCCATCACCACCCCCAAACAGTGCTTCCTGTCAATCACTCTGTGATGGGCCGTAGTCACTGCGATCACAGTCCCGATTGCAGTGGTGCCTTCGTGAGTGCGCAATAATTGGCCGTCTGTGTGCACTTTAGCAATAGCGATCCTTGCTGAATCAGGCCCTTAGTTTCCCTGTTTTACTTCTGTTACTCTCCTACTGTTGTAATCACTCCCTTCTACTTACTCTATCTGCTGCTTATTTGTCTCCTCTCAGCTGCTCATCTCTGCTCCATGATGTTATCAGCTCTCCCATCTCTCAGCTGCTCATCTCTGGGCCTGATTTAGAGCCGCTCGAAAGCGGCCGCTCGTTCGCTCCGAGCGATGTTCGCACAACTGTGCATGAATATGGGTTGTAATACGCATGCGCGAACCAGTCATTGCGGTAGGAAATTGTGTGCTCGCAAAATAGCGAATGCCTGCTAATTTGAGTGACAGAATGAGGCGTTTGTGGGTGGTAACAGGGGAAGGTGCTTGAAAACGGGGAGTGGAGATCCGAATGCAGGCATGCCAAATGGTCAAAACGGGCATTTTAAGGGTGTGCATAATTAACAAAGCAGCGTCATCGACCACGTCACTTGGCTGTCTCTTAGCCTGAACTGTTTGCATGATTGCGGTAGGAAAATCCAACAACAAGCACTGCGAGCAGTTCAGACGCCTTTCGATGTACTCGATTAATCTAATAAATAGCGGAGATGACGTATGATGCGAACAGCCAGGGGGCGTCTTTACAAAATAGCGAGCGCATATTTCTTTCGCTCGCTCAGATATAGAGGCGTCAACAGACCGCAAAGAGCGAGCGCTCTATTAAAATATCCGGCCCCTTTTTCTGAACGAGCGAGCGCAAATAGCGTCCAGCTGTGAATCAGGTCCTCTGTTTCAGGGTGTCATCAGCTCTCCCCTCTCTCAGCTGCTCATCTCTGCTCCATGATGTTATCAGCTCTCCCCTCTCTCAGCTGCTCATCTCTGCTCCATGGTGTCATCAGCTTGACCCTCTCTCAGCTGCTCTTCTCTGTTCCATGGTGTCATCAGCTCTCCTTTCTCTCAGCTGCTCATCTCTGTTCCATGGTGTCATCAGCTCTCCCCTCTCTCAGCTGCTCATCTCTGTTCCATGGTGTCATCAGCTCTCCTCTCTCTCAGCTGCTCATCTATGCTCCTTGATGTCATCAGCTCTTCCCTCTCTCAGCTGCTCATCTCTGCTCCATGGTGTCATCAGCTCTCCCCTGTCTCAGCTGCTCATCTCTGTTCAATGGTGTCATCAGCTCTCCCCTCTCTCAGCTGCTCATCTCTGCTCCATGGTGTCATCAGCTCTCCTCTCTCAGCTGCTCATCTCTGCCCCATGGTGTCATCAGTTCTGCCCTGTCTCAGCTGCTCATCTCTGCTCCATGATGTTATCAGCTCTCCCCTCTCTCAGCTGCTCATCTCTGCTCCATGGTGTCATCAGCTCTCCCCTCTCTCAGCTGCTCATCTCTGTTCCATGGAGTCATCAGCTCTCCCCTCTCTCAGCTGCTCATCTCTGCTCCATGGTGTCATCAGCTCTCCCCTCTCTCAGCTGCTCATCTCTGCTCCATGGTGTCATCAGCTCTCCCCTCTCTCAGCTGCTCATCTCTGCTCCATGGTGTCATCAGCTCTCATCTCTCTCAGCTGTTCATCTCTGCTCCATGATGTCATCAGCTCTCCCCTCTATCCGCTGCTCATCGCTGCTCCATGGTGTCATCCGCTCTCCCCTCTTTCAGCTGCTCATCTCTGCTCCATGGTGTTATCAGCTCTCCTCTCTCTCAGCTGCTCATCTCTGTTCCATGGAGTCATCAGCTCTCGCCTCACTCAGCTGCTCATTTCTGCTCCATGGTGTCATCAGCTCTCCCCTCTCTCAGCTGCTCATCTCTGCTCCGTGGTGTCATCAGCTCTCCCCTCTCTCAGCTGCTCATCTCTGCTCCATGGTGTCATCAGCTCTCCTCTCTCTCAGCTGTTCATCTCTGCTCCATGATGTCATCAGCTCTCCCCTCTATCCGCTACTCATCTCAGCTCCATGGTGTCATCCGCTCTCCCCTCTTTCAGCTGCTCATCTCTGCTCCATGGTGTTATCAGCTCTCCTCTCTCTCAGCTGCTCATCTCTGCTCCAAGATGTCAACAGCTCTCCCCTCTCTCAGCTGCTCATCTCTGCTCCATGACGTCATCAGCTCTCCCCTCTCTCCTGCTCATCTCTGCTCCATGATGTCATCAGCTCTCCCCTCTCTCAGCTGCTCATCTCTGCTCCATGATGTCATCAGCTCTCCCCTCTATCAGCTGCTCATCTCTGCTCCATGGTGTCATCAGCTTTCCCCTCTCTCAGCTGCTCATCTCTGCTACATGGTGTCATCAGCTCTCCACTCTCTCAGCTGCTCATCTCTGCTCCATTGTGTCATCATCTCTCCCCTCAGCTGCTCATCTCTGATCCATGGTGTCATCAGCTCTCCCCTCAGCTGCTCATCTCTGATCCATGGTGTCATCAGCTCTCCCCTCTCTCAGCTGCTCATCTCTGCTCCATTGTGTCATCAGCTCTCCCCTCTATCAGCTGCACATCTTTGCTCCATGGTGTCATCAGCTCTCCCCTCTCTCAGCTACTCATCTCTGCTCCATGGTGTCATCGGCTCTCCTCTGTCAGCTGCTCATCTCTGCTCCATGGTGTCATCGGCTCTCCTCTCTCAGCTGCTCATCTCTGCTCCATGGTGTCATCAGCAATCCTTTCTCTCAGCTGCTCATCTCTGCTCCATGGTGTCAATCAGCTCTCACCTCTCTCAGCTGCTCATCTCTGCTCCATGGTGTAATCGGCTCTCAGCTGCTCATCTCTGCTCCATGGTGTCATCGGCTCTCCCCTCTCTCAGCTGCTCATCTCTGCTCCATGGTGTCATCAGCTCTCCCCTCTCTCAGCTGCTCATCTCTCCTCCATGGTGTCAACTGCTCTCCCCTCTCTCAGCTGCTCATCTCTCCTCCATGGTGTCATCAGCTCTCCCCTCTCTCAGCTTCTAATCTCTGCTCCATGATGTCATCAGCTCTCCCCTCTCTCAGCTGCTCATCTCTGCTCCATGGTGTCATCAGCAATCCTTTCTCTCAGCTGCTCATCTCTGCTCCATGGTGTCAATCAGCTCTCACCTCTCTCAGCTGCTCATCTCTGCTCCATGGTGTAATCGGCTCTCAGCTGCTCATCTCTGCTCCATGGTGTCATATGCTCTCCTCTCTCTCAGCTGCTCATCTCTACTCCATGGTGTCATCAACTCTCCCCTCTCTCAGCTGCTCATCTCTGCTCCATGGTGTCATCAGCTCTTCCCTCTCTCAGCTGCTCATCTCTGCTCCACGGTGTCATCAGCTCTCCCCTCTCTCAGCTGCTTATCTCTGCTCCATGGTGTCATCAGCTCTCCCCTCAGCTGCTCATCTCTGCTCCATGGTGTTATCAGCTCTCCCCTCTCTCAGCTGCTCATCTCTGCTCCATGGTGATCCTGGCATATATGCTCTTTTTCAAAATGGGCTTTTTTAAAATAAAAATATCTCATGCTTCCCTGCTGAAAGTATGCATGTTATCAAGCAAAAGAAGTTGCCATCAATCCAATATAATCCAATAAGCATCAGAACTTTGGTCATTGCACTACAAACTACACAGTTAAGGAAATTACATATGAACTACATAATATTTACATTAATGTGTATATTTATCAGGTAAATCTATCTGGCAGTCTTGTGTTACATTAACACATGCTCCTGAAGGTCAAACCATGGACAAATGGGAGGTCATAAAATTGTGTCTAGGAGACCCCAACCCATTTTGCCATGGATGAGTCATGGACTCTTTCTCTGTTTCTCTGAGACAGTCTGTACAGTACTTCAGCTGATTATGGTAGTTTTCTGTTCTCCAAGCTCTATTCTCCTTGTATGCTTGTCGATAAAATACCTCTCTCATTGGCCATACATTGACAATATGTGCCTTTTACATTCCAGATGTGATTCAGTCACACAGTCAGTTTGAGACCATGGATTCTGGACAGATGGAGCCAGCAAGGTCCTTCTTACAGTGCAGTTTGGACCGTTCTGGTCCCATCTCTTGGTGTCTTGTCTCATGCCAAACCATAAGAATATTTTCCATATGCTTTATTCCTTCCTTCTGTGCCCATGATGACCCAACTAATCATGATATTATTTTAACAGAAAACAGGCTCTTTCTCTTGGGTCCACAAGTAGAATGATCCTGCAAAGAGTGTTGGGATGTACACTACATCAAAACAACTGTCCCTACTTTTAAACATCCTTCCTCATTGTCTCAATAGCTACACAAGCTCTGGATTGGATTCATGTCACTTGATCAAGTATTTCTCAGTTCCCAGTAAGGCCTTGAGGTGTCTTGTCAATTCACTCTTGCCTTGCAGATAGTCACAGCTACTGTAGCTCCTAGTTTGAATTGATTAAAGCTTCTAGGACTGGATGCAATATGATTTATGTCCAACATTGAAGCATTCTGATGGGCAATCTGGACACTGGAGTTGGGCTTCTCAACCAATTTTTTGACTAACTGCATCTTGTCCATCTTCCTATCTTTCAGGTAATATTACATCTAGCCTCCCTTTCTTTTGGCTCTCCCAGGTGGAAGGCTTTGTTCCTCTGAAAGTTGTACTGTTTGCAACTTTACACTGAGTGCCACTACAAGCTACTCACAGCAGTTCCGCAGCACATTCATAGCCACTATCACTGGAGGCAATCCATCACCTTGGACAGTGGTGACAATGATGCCTTGATGGGTAGCAACATTGGTTGAATTCTAATTTTAACTGTCCAGTATTCTTTGTAAGTAATGCAGTGCCTATTACTGGTGACTGGGTTTATCAATGTGAAAGTTGTCATAATGATCTATTCCTCAGCCAAGTGTTGCTCTAACTGGTTAGCTTGTATTGTGGTCACCTGTCAACTGGTGTCTAAGAACACTGGCATTGTGACTCCATTAATGCCAACTTGAAAGACCAGACATTGGTTCACATAACAGCGTGACAACAAGGTTTCAGAATTGAAACAGTCTGGCTGCATGTTTTCTTTGTAAATGTGACCAATTCTTTCACAGTGTTGGCAAAAGGGTCACACTTTACTGGTTAAAAAGAATGCATCCTCATGCTTCTATGGGGGTCCGACAGTGTACTGTTTAGCGTTTTTTTTCTGGAACTGTGTCTGCTGCCTCTTCAGACTTTGAAGCTCTTTGCATATTCCTGTCACACAGCATTCATGGCCTGATTTAGACCCGGTCGCTATGAGCGTACACTTGCATGATGTGTATGCAAATATTTGAAAGTGACGCGACGGGGTGCGACCGCTCACCTAGGCATAAGCACGCCCATCGTACCTGTACGAGTGTTCACTTTGTGTATGCAGACTCCCCTTAGCATATGCAGAGATGCCCACTGCCCCACGTCATCTCCTGGAAGTTTGTGAAAACATTGGTACATCGACCACTATCGGATGTGAACGCAGTGCTTATGGTAGCTTTTTTTACCTCAAGCATTGCGAGGAAAACAGAGGGAAAAAATGGCTGGTGATGTGTACTATGACGCTGCCTGTTAATTATGCACGCCTCTAAAACGGCGTTGAAACACTCGGGCAAGTCTGTGTTTGCACCTCCACTCCCCCGTTATTAGTGTCCTGCCCCTGTTACTACCCACAAACGGCCTCTCCTGTCACACACTCTGCTGGGCTGGCTTTGCTGGGCAAGCGAGTGGCTTGCAAACATCAGATGCGTACGACCGAGCGGCCGCTTATGACCCACTCTGAATGAGGTCCATAGTCCCGTAGCGATTCTCTTGTAGCTTTCGAGCATAGAATCCCATTTTCAGATCTGGCATTGTCCTTGTGTCAAAGATGGTATCAAGCCAGATGAAGATCTAGTCCGAGATCTTCTTCAATTGTCAGGATGTCACCTCTCTTAACACAGGCCCTTTCAACTGATCTGTGAAGATCTCAATCTGAAACAGATGTGAGGTATTCTACAGCCTTTCCCTCATCAGCCCTGGTGATCAGGCTGATGTACAAGACAGAGGTAGATAAGTGGTATCCTGCAGCCTTTCCCTCATCAGCCCTGGTGATCAGGCTCATGTACAAGACAGAGGTAGATAAGTAGTATCCTGCAGCCTTTCCTTCATCAGCCCTGGTGATCAGGATCATATACAAGATGGAGGCAGATGTGAGGTATCCTGCAGCCTTTCCCTCACCAACCTCAGTGATCAGGCTCATTTACAAGATGGAGTCAGATGTGCGATATCCTGCAACCTTTATCTCATCATTCCCGGTGATCAGACTCATTTACAAGATGGAGGCAGATGTGAGGAATCCTGCAGCCTTTCTCTATTCAGCCCTGGTGATCAGGCTCGTGTACAAGATGGAGGAAAATGTGATGTATCCTGCAGCCTTTCCCTCATCAGCTCTGTGATCGGATCATGTACAAGATGGAGGCAGAAGCGAAGTATCCAGCAGCTTTTTCCACATCAGCCCTGGTGATCAGGATCATGTACAAGATGGAGGCAGATGTGAGGTATCCGGCAGCATTTACCTCATCAGCCCTTTTGAATAGGCTCATGTACAAGATGGAGTCAGATGTGCGGTATCCTGCAACCTTTATCTCATCAGTCCCGGTGATCAGACTCATTTACAAGATGGAGGCACATGTGAGGTATCCTGCAGCCTTTCCCTCATCAGCCCTGGTGATCAGACTCATGTACAAGATGGAGGCAGATGTGAGGTATCCTGCAGCCTTTTCCACATTAGTCCCAGTGATCAGGCTCATGTACAAGATGGAGGCAGATGTGAGGTATCCTGTAGCCTTTCCCTCATCAGCCCTGGTGATCAGACTCATATACAAGATGGAGGCAGATGTGAGGAATCCTGCAGCCTTTCCCTCATCAGCCCTGGTGATCAGGATAATGTACAAGATGGAGGCAGAAGTGAGGTATCCTGCAGCTTTTCCATCATCAGCCCCGGTGATCAGGATCAGGTACAAGATGGAGGCAGATGTGAGGTATCCTGCAGCCTTTTCCTCATCAGCCGTGGTGATCAGGATCATGTATAAGATGGAGGCAGATGTGAGGTATCCTGCAGCCTTTCCCTCATCAGCCCCGGTGATCAGGATCATGTACAAGATGGAGGTAGATGTGAGATATCCTGCAGCCTTTCCCACATCAGCCCTGGTGAACAGGATCATATACAAGATGGAGGCAGATGTGAGGTATCCTGCAGCCTTTCCCTCATCAGACCCGGTGATCAGGATCATGTACAAAATGTAGGCAGATGTGAGGAATCCTGCAGCCTTTTCCACATCAGTCCCGGTGATCAGGCTCATGTACAAGATGGAGGCAGATGTGAGGTATCCTGCAGCCTTTCTATTATCATCCCTGGTGATCAGGATCATAAACAAGATGGAGGCAGATGCGAGATATCCTGCAGCCTACCCTACTCAGCCCTGGTGATCAGGCTCTTGTACAAGATTGAAGCAGATGTGAGGTATCCTGCAGCCTTTCCATCATCAGCCCTGATGATTATGCTCATGTACAAGATGGAGGCAGATGTGAGGTATCCTGCAGCATATCCCTCATCAGTCCCAGTGATCAGGCTAATGTACAAGATGGAAGCAGATGGGAGATATCCTGCAGCCTTTCCCTCATCAGACCGAGGGAACAAGGTCAAGTACAAGATGATGGAGTAGTTGTGAGGAATCCTGCAGCCTTTCCCTCATCAGCCCCGGTGATCAGGCTCATGTACAAGATGGAGGCAGATGAGAGGAATCCTGCAGCCTTTTCCACATTAGTCCCGGTGATCAGGCTCATGTACAAGATGGAGGCAGATGTGAGGTATCCTGAAGCCTTTCTATTATCAGCCCTGGTGATCAGGCTTATGTACAAGATGGAGGCAGATGTGAGTTATCCTGCAGCCTTTCCCTATTCAGCCCTGGTGATCAGACTCATGTACTGTACAAAATGGAGGCAGATGTGAGGTATCCTGCAGCCTATCCATCATCAGTCCCAGTGATGAAGGTCATGTACAAGATGGTGCCAGATGTGAGGTATCCTGCAGCCTTTCCCTCATCAGCCCCGGTGATCAGACTCATACAAGGTGGAGGCAGATGTGAGGTATCCTGCAGCCTTTCCCTTTTCAGCCCCGGTGATAAAACTCATTTACAAGATGGAGGCAGATGTGAGGTATCCTGCAGCCTTTCCCTCATCAGCCCCGGTGATCAGACTCATATACAAGATGGAGGCAGATGTGAGGAATCCTGCAGCCTTTCCCTCTTCAACCTCAGTGATCAGACTCATTTACAATATGGAGGCAGATCTGAGGAATCCTGCAGCGTTTTCCACATCAGTCCCGTTGATCAGGCTCATGTACAAGATGGAGGCAGATGAGCGGAAACCTGCAGCCTTTTCCACATTAGTGTCGGTGATCAGGCTCATGTACAAGATGGAGGCAGATGAGCAGAATACTGCAAACTTTTCCACATTAGTCCCGGTGATCAGGCTCATGTACAAGATGGAGGCAGATGTGAGATATCCTGCAGCTTTTCTCTCATCATCCTCAGTGATCAGAATCATATACAGGATGGAGGCAGATGTGCGGTATACTTCAGCCTTCCCCAATTCAGCTCTGGTGATCAGACTCATATACTGTACAAGATGGAGGCAGATGTGAGGTATCTTGCAGCCTGTCCCTCATCAGCCCTGGTGACCAGACTCATTTACTGTACAAGATAGAGGCAGATGTGCGGTATCCTGCAACCTTTATCTCATCAGTCCCGGTGATCAGACTCATTTACAAGATGGAGGCACATGTGAGGTATCCTGCAGCCTTTCCCTCATCAGCCCTGGTGATCAGACTCATGTACAAGATGGAGGCAGATGTGAGGTATCCTGCAGCCTTTTCCACATTAGTCCCAGTGATCAGGCTCATGTACAAGATGGAGGCAGATGTGAGGTATCCTGTAGCCTTTCCCTCATCAGCCCTGGTGATCAGACTCATATACAAGATGGAGGCAGATGTGAGGAATCCTGCAGCCTTTCCCTCATCAGCCCTGGTGATCAGGATAATGTACAAGATGGAGGCAGAAGTGAGGTATCCTGCAGCTTTTCCATCATCAGCCCCGGTGATCAGGATCAGGTACAAGATGGAGGCAGATGTGAGGTATCCTGCAGCCTTTTCCTCATCAGCCGTGGTGATCAGGATCATGTATAAGATGGAGGCAGATGTGAGGTATCCTGCAGCCTTTCCCTCATCAGCCCCGGTGATCAGGATCATGTACAAGATGGAGGTAGATGTGAGATATCCTGCAGCCTTTCCCACATCAGCCCTGGTGAACAGGATCATATACAAGATGGAGGCAGATGTGAGGTATCCTGCAGCCTTTCCCTCATCAGACCCGGTGATCAGGATCATGTACAAAATGTAGGCAGATGTGAGGAATCCTGCAGCCTTTTCCACATCAGTCCCGGTGATCAGGCTCATGTACAAGATGGAGGCAGATGTGAGGTATCCTGCAGCCTTTCTATTATCATCCCTGGTGATCAGGATCATAAACAAGATGGAGGCAGATGCGAGATATCCTGCAGCCTACCCTACTCAGCCCTGGTGATCAGGCTCTTGTACAAGATTGAAGCAGATGTGAGGTATCCTGCAGCCTTTCCATCATCAGCCCTGATGATTATGCTCATGTACAAGATGGAGGCAGATGTGAGGTATCCTGCAGCATATCCCTCATCAGTCCCAGTGATCAGGCTAATGTACAAGATGGAAGCAGATGGGAGATATCCTGCAGCCTTTCCCTCATCAGACCGAGGGAACAAGGTCAAGTACAAGATGATGGAGTAGTTGTGAGGAATCCTGCAGCCTTTCCCTCATCAGCCCCGGTGATCAGGCTCATGTACAAGATGGAGGCAGATGAGAGGAATCCTGCAGCCTTTTCCACATTAGTCCCGGTGATCAGGCTCATGTACAAGATGGAGGCAGATGTGAGGTATCCTGAAGCCTTTCTATTATCAGCCCTGGTGATCAGGCTTATGTACAAGATGGAGGCAGATGTGAGTTATCCTGCAGCCTTTCCCTATTCAGCCCTGGTGATCAGACTCATGTACTGTACAAAATGGAGGCAGATGTGAGGTATCCTGCAGCCTATCCATCATCAGTCCCAGTGATGAAGGTCATGTGCAAGATGGTGCCAGATGTGAGGTATCCTGCAGCCTTTCCCTCATCAGCCCCGGTGATCAGACTCATACAAGGTGGAGGCAGATGTGAGGTATCCTGCAGCCTTTCCCTTTTCAGCCCCGGTGATAAAACTCATTTACAAGATGGAGGCAGATGTGAGGTATCCTGCAGCCTTTCCCTCATCAGCCCCGGTGATCAGACTCATATACAAGATGGAGGCAGATGTGAGGAATCCTGCAGCCTTTCCCTCTTCAACCTCAGTGATCAGACTCATTTACAATATGGAGGCAGATCTGAGGAATCCTGCAGCGTTTTCCACATCAGTCCCGTTGATCAGGCTCATGTACAAGATGGAGGCAGATGAGCGGAAACCTGCAGCCTTTTCCACATTAGTGTCGGTGATCAGGCTCATGTACAAGATGGAGGCAGATGAGCAGAATACTGCAAACTTTTCCACATTAGTCCCGGTGATCAGGCTCATGTACAAGATGGAGGCAGATGTGAGATATCCTGCAGCTTTTCTCTCATCATCCTCAGTGATCAGAATCATATACAGGATGGAGGCAGATGTGCGGTATACTTCAGCCTTCCCCAATTCAGCTCTGGTGATCAGACTCATATACTGTACAAGATGGAGGCAGATGTGAGGTATCTTGCAGCCTGTCCCTCATCAGCCCTGGTGACCAGACTCATTTACTGTACAAGATAGAGGCAGATGTGAGGTATCCTGCAGCCTTTCCCTCAGCAGCCCCCATGATCAGGATCATGTTCAAGATGGAGGCAGATGTGAGGTATCCTGCAGCCTATCCATCTTCAGCCTCAGAGATCAAGGTCATGTACAAGATGGCATCAGATATGAGGTATCCTGCAGCCTTTCCCTCATCAGCCCCAGTGATCAGACTCAAACAAGGTGGAGGCAGATGTGAGGTATCCTGCAGCCTTTCCCTATTCAGCCCCGGTGATCAGACTCTTATACAAGATGGAGGCAGATGTGTGATATCCTGCAGCCTTTCTCTCACCAGCACCAGTGATCAGACTCATTTACAAGATGGAGGCAGATGTGAGGTATCCTGCAGCCTTTCCCTCATCAGCCCCGGTGATCAGACTCATACAAGGTGGAGGCAGATGTGAGATATCCTGCAGCCTTTCCCTATTCAGCCCTGGTGATCAGACTCATATACAAGATAGAAGCAGATGTGTGATATCCTGCAGCCTTTCTCTCACCAGCACCGGTGATCAGACTCATATACAAGATGGAGGCAGATGTGAGGAATCCTGCAGCTTTTTCCACATCAGTCCCATTGATCAGGCTCATGTAGAAGATGGAGGCAGATGAGAGGAATCCTGCAGCCTTTCCCTCTTCAACCTCAGTGATCAGACTCATGTACAAGATGGAGGCAGATGTGAGGAATCCTGCAGCCTTTTCCACATTAGTCCCGGTGATCAGGCTCATGTACAAGATGGAGGCAGATGAGCGGAATCCTGCAGCCTTTTCCACATTAGTCCTGGTGATCAGGCTCATGTACAATTTTGAGGCAGATGTGATGTATCCTGCAGCCTTTCCCTCATCAGCCCCAGTGATCAGACTCATACAAGATGGCAGGCAGATGTGAGGTATCCTGCAGCCTTTCCCTCATCAGCCCTGGTGATCAGACTCACATACAAGATGGAGGCAGATGTGTGATATCCTGCAGCCTTTCTCTCACCAGCACCAGTGATCAGACTCATTTACAAGATGGAGGCAGATGTGAGGAATCCTGCAGCCTTTTCCACATTAGTCCCGGTGATCAGGCTCATGTACAAGATGGAGGCAAATGTGAGATATCCTGCAGCTTTTCTCTCATCAACCTCAGTGATCAGAATCATATACAGGATGGAGGCAGATGTGCGGTATACTTCAGCCTTTCCCTATTCAGCCTTGGTGACCAGACTCATGTACTGTACAAGATGGAGGTAGATGTGAGGTATCCTGCAGCCTTTCCCTCATCAGCCCCCATGATCAGGATCATGTTCAAGATGGAGGCAGATGTGAGGTATCCTGCAGCCTTTCCCTCATAAGCACCGGTAATCAGGATCTTGTTCAAGATGGAGGCAGATGTGAGTTATCCTGCAGCATTTCCCTCATCAGCCCCCATGATCAGGATCATGTTCAAGATGGAGGCAGATGTGAGGTATCCTGCAGTCTTTCCCTCAAAAGCACCGGTAATCAGGATATTATTCAAGATGGAGGCAGATGTGAGGTATCCTGCAGCATTTCCTCATCAGCCCTGGTGATTAGGATCATGTACAAGATGGAGGCAGGTGTGAGGTATCCTGCAGCCTTTCCCTCATCAGCCCTGGTGATCAGGTTCACCTACAAGATGGAGGCAGATGTGTGGTATCCTGCAGCCATTCCCTCATCAGCCCTGGTGTTCAGGCTCATGTACAAGATGGAGGCAAATGTGTGGTAACCTGCAGCCTTTCCCTCATCAGCCCTGTTGATCAGGCTCATGTACATGATGGAGGCAGATGTGAGGTATCCTGCAGCCTTTACCTCATCAGCCCCAGTGATCAGGATAATGTACAAGATGGAGGCAGATGTGAGGTATCCTGCAACCTTTCCCTCATCAGCCCTGGTGATCAAGATCATGTACAAGATGGAGGCAGATGTGCGGTATCCTGCAGCCTTTCCCTCATCAGCCCCAGTGATCAGGATCATGTGCAAGATGGAGGCAGATGTGTGGCATCCTGTAGCCTTTCCCTCATCAGCCCCAGTGATCAGGATAATGTACAAGATGGAGGCAGATGTGAGGTATCCTACAGCCTTTCCCTCATCAGCCCTGGTGATCAGGCTCATGTACAAGATGGAGGCAGATGTGCGGTATCCTGCAGCCTTTCCCTATGCAGCCCCAGTGATCAGGATCATGTACAAGATGGAGGCAGATGTGTGGTATCCTGCAGCCTTTCCCTCATCAGCCCCAGTGATCAGGCTCATGTAGAAGATGGAGGCAGATGTGAGGTTTCCTGCAGCCTTTCCCTATTCAGCCCCAGTGATCAGGCTCATGTAGAAGATGGAGGCAGATGTGAGGTATCCTGCTGCCTTTCCCTATTCAGCCCCAGTGATCAGGCTCATGTAGAAGTTGGAGGCAGATGTGAGGTATCCTGCAGCCTTTCCCTATTCAGCCCCAGTGATCAGGCTCATGTAAAAGATGGAACAGGTAACTCAAATATTTATCCCAGTTTACTTTAACTTCCCATGATCCTTCAGCTGCTGAAGGGCCTCAAACTTCCTGTCTCCAAAGACTGCTTCCATGGCCCTCTGGATTTGTTAGAAAACCTGCCTGACTGCAGCATTATTGGGCTACTTTGATGAATACTTTTTTCAGGGCCTATACTGGAATTTATTCAGAGAATTTGACTCTGGGTCTCAGGACGCTCGCAAGCGGGTCGATGGTACCCAAATGGGCATGCACATGACAGAGGCTACTGCAACGTGAGCATGCGCGAGACCCAGCGGGAGCGATGGGGAAGCCGTCGCCCGGGGTCTCGCACCAAAGGGGGCGTGCTGTCGATGGTGAGTAACAGCACCCCCCCTTTGGTGGGCGTGCTGGGGCGTGGCTGCCCAAATGGAGGTGTTCCCATGGGAACGCCTACCGTCTGGGTCCGGCCCCACTGATATCACTAGTGATGTCAGTGGGAGTGATTTTGGTTCTGATAGAGCCAAAATCACTCCAGGGCTTGCGGCAGCGATACACTACCGCAGGGTCTCGTCGCAAGCCCGATGGTCGCGATAGTCTTGACCATCGCGACCATCATCATGGACGCTCGCATAAGCTGTGGGTGGTAACCCACAGCTATGCGAGTGTCCAGGAGGACACACCAAAAAAACCCCAAAAACTCCCTGATTCAGAACGGGCGCTCGTTCAGAGCGTCCGGCTCTGAATCAGGCCCTCTGTCTCTTATGACCCATTTTTATAATCATCATAACTTCACCACCTGGTCCACAGCTCAGACTTTATAAAACAATACAGAAGAGAAACCTTGACTGAGTTTCTCTGAGCAACTACCACACAAGTGGTAATGTGTCCACCAGCTGATGTAAGATGGCAAACCTTCAGACTGCCACCATGCCACAGAATCTGTCAGCCATACAGCACTGTCTGGATCTGATGTTCCCTCTGGATAAGTGCCAGCTGCTTTATATTTTGTGCTTCTGAGGTGAAGCTAAGTGCTAGTGGAGGCCTCCGGCCAGTCTACCTAAGGGAACAAAATGAAGGTTAATTTCTCAGTGCAGTCTGAACCACAGGGGTGGAGAGTTCTAGGACAGCTGTAATCTCCACCCTGGTATACCCTTATATTCCTCTTCGTTCCAGTCCCTGGAGATAGCTGACTCTTTGTCTTTCATCCCTCTGTTTCTGTTCCAAGGCGCTTCATTGTAATTGTGTTCTCTGCTCAAGAGGTTTCCCCTTCTCAGTGAAGCTTTCTGATGTACTGCAATAGTTACTGACTGTCATACTGAAGTCCTTTACAAAACGCAAAGTATCCTAACAGCGGAGCCCTAACTCTCTCCTGCCATTGGCTGTAGGAAAATCAGCCAATAAAAATCTGATGGATGGCTGTTTTTTTTCTAAATGCAAAGGTCCTACTGGAGCTACATTAAGACTCTATGGGGCCCTAGGTTGCCAAATGGACGATTTGGCTATGGGTCATATAATAGGCAGTTGACATCAGACCCCATCTGCAATGATGGAGGCTTACTAGCTAAACACCTGTATACGAGTACATCTCCTCTTACTAAATTACCACACTCTTTTAAAAGCAAGTTATTCGTATTATCAGGTGATGGTCACGTAGATAACTCGCCATCACACTTCATTATGTGAGAGCGCCAGCTATCCTGAGGGAAACTTCGGAGGGAACAAGCTACTAGATGGTTCGATTGGTCTTTCGCCATGTGTACACACTTCCCTGAACAGATTACCTGAAACGGAAAAGCCAGCGATTAGCTAATGTCACCTTTCTACCGACTCACATTTCTACTGAATTCTCCATGGAATTAGTGTACGACGATTTGCTTACATATGACTGGAACATGGCAAATACTATGAGCTTTTCCTCTGATTCCTGTGAGCCATGAAGTGAGGACTTAAATCTCCCTCCACGCCACCCTGCGCAGTGATAATGAGCACGCGGGATGTAGCTGTGCTGGAACCTGCTGCCAATGAAGTTAACTGATTGGCTGGAAAACTCAATCTCCTTTTTAAGGTATTAAAGAGTGAATTAAATAACAAAACCCAGCTGCTGTTATGCTCTGCACCATCCAATAAAAAGAAGTCAATTATTAAACAAAGTTAAAAATGAAGCAGGCACAGCCAACTTGTGTTTTAAAAATTAAAACAATGTACTGAACAAACACATTGCTGTTGGGAAGAGTCTCAGACAAGAATTTGTGCCTCAACAATTCCAAAAAACATGAACAACTTGGCTGCTTTTAATCAAATGTAGTTCTATAACACAGAGCAAAGTTAATGAGTCTGTACTATACGGGCATCCTCATGCCTATCAAAGGTGCAAAGACTGAAATGGGGGCACAGATATCAACTTCTGCCTATATCCTAACGCACCTTGGCACACATCCAGGTACCAATTAACATGCAATGCTATAATGCCACAAATCAGTGTAACGCCCATAATGCTGCATTGTGTTAGGAGGTGTCACTGAATGTGGAAGCAGATGTAAGGTTTGGGGCACAGCGAGGGCATATGTATAAGTGACCACTCACTGCTATTTTAGGCCTAATTGGTTGAAAATATCTACATATATCTAATACTGCTGTTAGACCTAAATCCTGGGTCTGACCCGAGTTTTGGAACTTAGGGCCTGATTCAGACCCGCTCGCGAGTGCTGGACGCTCGCAAGCGGGTCGATGTTGGCCCAGTGTGCATGCGCATGACGGAGCCGGCTCCGTCGTGCGTATGCGTGAGACCCGGATAGCGGCGGCTTGGCCGTCGCTCTTGGTCTCGCACCAAAGGGGACGTGCTGCAAATGAGACCCTACCACAAGGGTCTCATCGCAAGCCCGATGGTCACGATGGTCTTGACCATCGCGACCATCTTCCTGGCCGCTCGCTATAACTGTGGGTGGTCACCCACAGCTATATGAGCGGCCAGGAGGCCGCTCTAAAAATGAAGAAGGATGGCCCTGATTCAGAGCGGGCACTCTGTCAGAGCGTCCGGCTCTGAATCAGGGCCTAAGTTCCAAAACAGGTCAGACCCAGGACAGACCTTTTTTTCTGCGGCGCCGATCCAGAGTATTTCTGTATCGGCACCGTTCACACTGCACACGGGTACAGTGGATCACTTCTCCCGGTGATTGGAGATGATATCATCTCCAGGCACCGAGAAGCCCGGAAGTCCCCATGCTGTCAACGGGAGCCGGGCCCAATGACCCGTGGAACAAGTTTACACTGCAGGGTGTGACAGGTTGATCCCGTGTTAAACCATGCAAGTTACCTGGATTGGATTGCTGAGGTCACTCAACCCGGGAATCCAACCATGACCCTTTATACACCAAGGAGCTACCCGGGATAACCCTGCAATAACCCGGGTTTTAGCTCCGGTGTAAAAGGGGCATGACAAAATCTATCCACCACTCCGACCAATTAGCTTTATTGTGAGTGCCCCTTGTCTGGGGAAACCTGTCCTTTTGGCTCTTCTGCACCCATGTGGCTGCAGGTCTCACAGGATGAAATGTGAGTATAATGCAATCCATTTTATACAGTCAGAAATACTTACCAATGTATTTCCATAAAAAGCTATACTCCCAAACAGAGGGTACAGAGAAAGCTCTGCCCTCCAATCAGAGAGCAGAGGGAAAGTGCTGCCCTCCAATCAGAGAGCACAGGGAAAGCTTTGCAATCCAATCAGAGAGCAGAGGGAAAGCTCTGCCCTCCAATCAGAGAGCAGAGGGAAAGCTCTGCCCTCCAAACAGAGAGCACAGGGAAAGCTCTGCCATCCAATCAGAGAGCAGAGGGAAAGCACTGCCCTCCAATCAGAGAGCACAGGGAAAGCTCTGCACTCCAGACAGTACAGAGAAAGCTCTGCCCTCCAATCAGAGAGCACATGAAAAGCTCTGCCCTCCAATCAGAGAGCAGAGGGAAAGCGCTGCCCTCCATTCAGACAGCACAGGGAAAACTCCAGACAGTACAGAGAAAGCTCTGCCCTCCAAACAGACACTATAGAGAAAGCTCTGCCCTCCAGAAAATACAGGGAAAGTTCTGCACTCCAAACAGAGAGCATAGAGAAAGCTCTTCCCTCCAAACAGACAGTACAAAAAAAGTTCTGTCCTCCAAAAAGAGAGTACAGCGAAAGCTCTGCTCTCCAACACTGGGTACAGAGAAAACTCTGCCCTCCAACACTGGGTACAGAGAAAGCTCTGCCCTCCAAACACGGAGTACAGAGAAAGCTGTGCCCTCCAAACACTGGGTACAAAGAATGCTCTGCCCTCCAAACACAGAGTACAGAGAAAGCTCTGCCTGTCAAACAGACAATAGGCAAATCTCTGCCTTACGTGCGGTACACAAAAAGCTCTGCCCTCCAAAAAGTACAATAAAAGCTCTGCCTTCCAAACAGACAATAGGTAAAGCTTTGCCCTTCAAACAGACAGTACAGAAAAAGCTGTGCACTCCAAGCGGGCAGTATAAAGGAAGCTCCTCCCTCCAAACAGACAGTACAAAGGAAGCTCCTCCCTCCAAACAGACAGTACAAAGGAAGCTCCTCCCTCCAAACAGACAGTACAAATGAAGCTCCTCCCTCCAAACAGACAGTACAGAGGAAGCTCCTCCCTCCAAACAGACAGTACAGAGGAAGCTCCTCCCTCCAAACAGACAGTACAGAGGAAGCTCTGCCCTCCAAGCAGGCAGTAGAAAGCTCTGCCATCCAAACAGGCGGTACAAAGGAAGTTCTGCCATCCTAACAGACAGTACAGAAGAAGCTCCTCCCTCCACACAGACTGTACAGAGGAAGTTCTGTCCTCCCAGCAGAGCGTACAGATTATATGCATCTTTTGAACATCTGGCACTGAGCATCTAGGCAGTGGAAACTGTCTCTGTACCTTGGAGCACTACAATACCCATTATTCCATGGATTGGAGTTTAGCCTATATAACATTTTATCTGCTCTTACTCAATAAATATTAGCATACAAACCCTAGAGAATATTGAATACTTGAACATTTTTGCATCTAATCTGGAGAAATAACTGAATCTTACTGAGCACTTGGTCAATATTGAGACTCGGGACATGCTTTCCAGGAGGAAACTCTAAGACTTGGGGTGGTCCGTGAAAAGTAGGGTCTAAACGAAGGTGATGGCGCATCTTTATAACGCTCTGCGGACAGAATAAGAAGAGCAGAACCACATTTTTTATTTATTAGTGTGCGCCAGTCCTTATTCTAGCGAGGAACAACAAAAATACTTTCTCTAATGGTTTCCATTAAATAAAGATCTCTGGTAAACAAGTTTCATGTATTTGGCAGAGATTTCTCTTCCTTCACTTCTGGGCAGACAACTCTGGAAATGAATAAATGGATTTCCCAACCTCTCATGTTTCCATATTATATTTATTATTATTAGTATTGCTTGTTTAGATATCTCCAATGCACTCAGCAGCGCTCACTACACATCAGTGACAACGAGCCGGTCAGTGCATAGATAGCATCAGTTTAAATTTGCTGATAGAGCTTAAAGCGAGGACAGAAGAGAACGTGCGTAATGGTGAGTGTAAAATCCTTCGCTTCCTTCGGATAATTCTAGTTTGTACGGCATGGGACACCCACTCCCAAATGCCACTGAAGGCTAGCTAGCACAAAGGTTACCACACAGGCATTTTGGATATGGGCCACGGCAAACAACTTGTCCTCATTCCAGTTCAGCAACTGTAAGCAAGGACATTTTCCACTCAGGCCATCTAGGGACAGGGGCGAAAGATGAAGGGAACTGCAGAAACACGGGTTATGGGACTCAGCCTGTATCAGCCACACAATTTATTAACCAGCAAATGTGTTTTGCCACCCATAGCGCAAATACTGACACACCTCTCTCCCACACAATGCCTGGCTCCACGCTGGCATACGTACATTGGCAAGGAGATACAACATATAAATAGGCATTCTTCAGACATTTGGAAAACTGTCAACAATTTCAATCCTTGCTGGTCACTACAATTTATACCACTAAATCCACCACTGGGGTTATTCTAGACACTACTGCCACAGAATCAAAGGATGCAGACACTCCTGCCACAGAATAACATGGTACAGACACTCATGCCACAGAATCACATGGTGCAGACACTCCTGCCACAGAATCACATGATACGGACACTCCTGCAACAGAATCACAGGATGCAGACAGTCCTGCCACAGAATCTCAGGATGCAGACACTCCTGCCACAGAATAACATGGTACAGGCACTCATGCCACAGAATCACATGGTACAGACAGTCCTGCCACAGAATCACAGGATGCAGACACTCCTGCCACAGAATAACATGGTACAGACACTCCTGCCACAGAATAACATGGTACAGACACTCATGCCACAGAATCACATGGTACAGACACTCCTGCAACAGAATCACAGGATGCAGACACTCCTGCCACAGAATAACATGGTACAGACACTCATGCCACAGAATCACAGGATGCAGACACTCCTGCCACAGAATAATATGGTACAGACACTCATGCCACAGAATCACATGGTACAGACACTCCTGCAGCAGAATCACAGGATGCAGACACTCCTGCCGCAGAATCACAGGATACAGATACTCCTGCCGCAGAATCACAGGATGCAGACACTCCTGCCGCAGAATGACATGGTACAGACACTCCTGCCACAGAATCACAGGATGCAGACACTCCTGCCGCAGAATCACAGGATGCAGAAACTCCTGCCGCAGAATCACATGGTGCAGACACTCCTGCCGCAGAATCACAGGACACTCCTGTCACATAATCACAGGATGCAGACACTCCTGCCACAGAATCACAGGATACAGACACTCCTTCCACAGAATCACAGGATACAGACACTCCTTCCACAGAATCACATGGTACAGATACTCATGCCACAGAATTACAGGACACTCCTGTCACATAATCACAGGATGCAGACACTCGTGCCACAGAATCACATGGTACAGACACTCATGCCACAGAATCACAGGATACAGACACTCCTACCACAGAATCACAGGATACAGACAGTCGTGCCACAGAATCACAGGATGCATACACTCCAACCACAGAATCACAGGATACAGACACTCCGGCCACAGAATCACATGGTATAGACACTCATGCCACAGAATCACAGGACACTCCTGTCACATAATCACAGGATGCAGACACTCCTGCAACAGAATCACATGGTACAGACACTCCTGCCACAGAATCACATGGTACAGACACTCATGCCACAGAATCACAGGACACAGACACTCCTGCCACAGAATCACATGGTACAGACACTCCTGCCACAGGATCACAGGATGCAGACACTCCTGCCACAGAATCACAGGACACTCCTGTCACATAATCACAGGATGCAGACACTCCTGCCACAGAATCACAGAATACAGACACTCCTGCCACAGAATCACAGGATACAGACACTCCTTCCACAGACTCACAGGATGCAGACACTCCTGCCACAGAATCACAGGATGCATACACTCCTGCCACAGAATCACAGGATACAGACACTCCTGCCACAGAATCACATGGTACAGACACTCATGCCACAGAATCACATGGTACAGACACTCCTGCAGCAGAATCACAGGATGCAGACACTCCTGCCGCAGAATCACATGGTACAGACACCCCTGCCGAAGAATCACAGGATACAGACACTCCTGCCACAGAATCACAGGATGCAGACACTCCTGCCGCAGAATAACATGGTACAGACACTCCTGCCGCAGAATCACAGGATGCAGAAACTCCTGCCGCAGAATCACAGGATGCCGACACTCCTGCCGCAGAATCACAGGATGCAGAAACTCCTGACGCAGAATCACAGGATGCAGACACTCCTGCCGCAGAATCACATGGTACAGACACTCATGCCACAGAATCACATGGTACAGACACTCCTGCCACAGAATCACAGGATGCAGACACTCCTGCCACAAAATCACAAGATACAGACACTCCTGCCACAGAATCACATGATAGACACTCCTGCCACAGAATCACAGGATACAGACACTCCTGCCACAGAATCACAGGATACAGACACTCCTGCCACAGAATCACAGGATGCAGACACTCCTGCCGCAGAATCACAGGATGCAGACACTCCAGCCGCAGAATCACAGGATGCAGAAACTCCTGCCGCAGAATCACATGGTACAGACACTCCTGCCGCAGAATCAAATGGTACAGACACTCCTGCCGCAGAATCACAGGATACAGACACTCCTGCCGCAGAATCACAGGGTACAGACACTCCTGCCGCAGAATCACAGGGTACAGACACTCCAGCCGCAGAATCACAGGGTACAGACACTCCTGCCGCAGAATCACAGGGTACAGACACTCCTGCCGCAGAATCACAGGGTACAGACACTCCTGCCGCAGAATCACAGGGTACAGACACCCCTGCCGCAGAATCACATGTTACAGACACTCCTGCCGCAGAATCACATGGTACAGACAGTCCTGCCGCAGAATCACAGGATACAGACACTCCTGCCGCAGAATCACAGGTTACAGACACTCCTGTCACAGAATCACAGGATGCAGACACTCATGCCACAGAATCACAGGACACTCCTGTCACATAATCACAGGATGCAGACACTCCTGCCACAGAATCACAGGATACAGACACTCCTTCCACAGAATCACAGGATACAGACACTCCTTCCACAGAATCACATGGTACAGATACTCATGCCACAGAATCACTGGACACTTCTGTCACATAATCACAGGATGCAGACACTCGTGCCACAGAATCACATGGTACAGACACTCATGCCACAGAATCACAGGATACAGACACTCCTGCCACAGAATCATATGGTACAGACATTCCTGCCACAGAATCACAGGATACAGACACTCCTGCCACAGAATCACAGTATGCATACACTCCTGCCACAGAATCACAGGATACAGACACTCCTGCCACAGAATCACATGGTATAGATACTCCTGCCACAGAATCACAGGACACTCCTGTCACATAATCACAGGATGCAGACACTCCTGCCACAGAATCACATGGTACAGACACTCCTGCCACAGAATCACATGGTACAGAAACTCATGCCACAGAATCACAGGACACAGACACTCCTGCCACAGAATCACATGGTACAGACACTCCTGCCACAGGATCACAAGATGCAGACACTCCTGCCACAGAATCACAGGACACTCCTGTCACATATTCACAGGATGCAGACACTCCTGCCACAGAATCACAGGATACAGGAACTCCTTCCACAGAATCACAGGATACAGACACTCCTTCCACAGAATCACATGGTACAGATACTCATGCCACAGAATTACAGGACACTCCTGTCACATAATCACAGGATGCAGACACTCGTGCCACAGAATCACATGGTACAGACACTCGTGCCACAGAATCACAGGATACAGACACTCCTGCCACAGAATCACATGGTACAGACACTCCTGCCACGGAATCACAGGATGCAGACACTCCTGCCACAGAATCACAGGATGCAGACACTCCTGCCGCAGAATCACAGGATGCAGACACTCCTGCCGCAGAATCACAGGGTGCAGACACTCCTGCCGCAGAATCACAGGATGCAGACACTCCTGCCGCAGAATCACAGGATGCAGACACTCCTGCCGCAGAATAACATGGTACAGACACTCCTGCCACAGAATCATATGGTACAGACACTCCTGCAGCAGAATCACAGGATGCAGACACTCCTGCCAAAGAATCACATGGTACAGACACTCCTGCAGCAGAATCGCAGGATGCAGACACTCCTGCCGCAGAATCACATGGTTCAGACACCCCTGCCGCAGAATCACAGGATACAGACACTCCTGCCGCAGAATCACAGGATGCAGACACTCCTGCCGCAGAATAACATGGTACAGACACTCCTGCCGCAGAATCACAGGATGCAGACACTCCTGCCACAGAATCACATGGTACAGACACTCCTGCCACAGAATCACATGGTACAGACACTCCTGCCACAGGATCACAAGATGCAGACACTCCTACCACAGAATCACAGGATGCAGACACTCCTGACACAGAATCACAGGATACAGACACTCCTTCCACAGAATCACATGGTACAGACACTCCTGCCACAGAATCACAGGATGCAGACACTCCTGCCACAGAATCACAAGATACAGACACTCCTGCCACAGAATCACAGGATGCAGACTCTCCTGCCACTGAATCACAGGATGCAGACACTCCTGCCACAGAATCACAGGATACAGACACTCCTTCCACAGAATAACATGGTACAGACACTCCTGCCCCAGAATCACAGGATGCAGACACTCCTGCCACAGAATCACAGGATGCAGACACTCCTGCCACAGAATCACAGGATGCAGACACTCCAGCCACAGAATCACAGGATACAGACACTCATGCCACAGAATCACAGGACACTCCTGTCATAGAATAATGGGATACAGACACTCCTACCACAGAATCACATGGTACAGACACTCCTGCCACAGAATCACAGGATACAGACACTCCTGCCACAGAATCACAGGACACTCTTGCCACAAATTAATGGGGTACAGACACTCATGCCACAGAATCACAGGATGCAGACACTGGGCCTGATTTACTATGCATTACAATATTGCATACACATGCAGTTCAACTGCTATAGCAAGCTCATCCTTTGTGATTACAATGCAAACTCAGCACTAAATAAGGACGCCCACTTTACTGTACCTTACACACATCTGTAATGTTTAGCAGAATAGCAAAACCATCCGTACAATCGAGTATCATTGCAGAGAAAGCTCTGCCCTCCAAACAGACAGTACAGAGAAAGCTCTGCACTCCAATCAGAGAGCGCAGAGGAAGTTCTGCCCTCCAGAGAGTACACAGAAAGCTCTGCCATCCTGAGAGTACATAGAAAGCTCTGCCCTCCAAACAAAGAGTACAGAGAAAGTTAAGCCCTCCAATAATAGATCACAGAGAAAGTTCTGCCCTCCAGAGAGTACATATAAAGCTCTGCCCTCCAGAGAGTAAATAGAAAGCTCTGCTGTCCAGTGAGTACAGAGAAAGCTCTGCCCTCCAAACGGAGATTACAGAGAAAGTTCTACCCTCCAATGAGAGAGCACAGACAAAGCTCTGCCCTCCAATCAGAGAGCACAGGGAAAGCTCTGACCTCCAATCAGAAAATACAGAGAAAGATCTGCCCTCCAATCAGAGAGCACAGGGAAAGCTCTGACCTCCAATCAGAAAATACAGAGAAAGATCTGCCCTCCAATCAGAGAGCACAGGGAAAGCTCTGACCTCCAATCAGAAAATACAGAGAAAGCTCTGCCCTCCAATCAGGGAGCACAGGGAAAGCTCTGATCTCCAATCAGAGAGTACAGAGGAAGTTCCGCCCTCCAGAGAGTTCATAGAAAGCTCTGCCATCCTGAGAGTACATAGAAAGCTCTGCCCTCCAAACAAAGAGTACAGAGAAAGTTAAGCCCTCCAATAATAGATCACAGTGAAAGTTCTGCCCTCCAGAGAGTACATAGAAAGCTCTGCCCTCCAGAGAGTAAATAGAAAGCTCTGCTGTCCAGTGAGTACAGAGAAAGCTCTGGCCTCCAAACAGAGATTACAGAGAAAGTTCTGCCCTCCAATGAGAGAGCACAGACAAAGCTCTGCCCTCCAATCAGAGAGCACAGGGAAAACCCTGCCCTACAATCAGAAAATACAGAGAAAGCTCTGCCCTCCAATCAGAGAGCACAGGGAAAGCTCTGACCTTCAATCAGAAAATACAGAGAAAGCTCTGCCCTCCAATCAGGGAGCACAGGGAAAGCTCTGATCTCCAATCAGAGAGTACAGAGAAAGCACTGCCCTCCAGAGAGTACATAGCAAGCTCAGCCCTCCAGTGAGTACAGAGAAAGTTATTCCATCCAAAAAGAAAGTACAGAGAATGCTCTGCCCTCCAAACAGAGAGTACAGAGAACGCTCTGTCCTCCAATCAGAGAGATACAAGTTGGAAGCTGCTTTATCACTTCAGTAATATCACTCAGGTGCATGTAAGGGAGGGGTAAGTCTATCTATACAAGAAACAACAAAAAGTAATCCCCCAGCTCTCAGAATGAAATCAGCAATAAGATTTGAAAAACTACATGGTGGTAGATATTTCAGAGATCTCAGTTGCATATATTTGCAAAGATATGGCTAAGCCTCCGGGCCGCGTCACAGCGTCTCTGATACCGGAGGTCCCTATCACTTGGTCAGAATCTGGGGTACAGAACATCAAAAAAGCCGGCGATAACCAGCCACCCCAATGAAGCACACCAGTGAGAGACTAAAGTGTTAGTACAAGATTAAAGCAAAAACTATGTGTTAATAAATGAAAGGTGTAATTAAAATGCTAAGAAAAATATATATACACAATATAATAGAAAAAATTATATCTTTGCAAATATATGCAACTGAGATCTATGAATTATCTACCACCATGTAGTTTCTGAGAGCTGGGGCATTACTTTTTGTTGTTTCTTGTATAGAATAACCCCTCCCTTACATGCACCTGAGTGTTATTACTGAAGTGATTGAGCAGCTACCAACTTTTATTTTCTGTATTGAGAGGCATAGATGGGACCAGCGTTAGGAGAGCATGCTGGTTCTTGTAGTGCCATTAGGAGGACTTAGGGGTGACTCCAAGGTAAGCTGGCTCTCCATTCAGGTATATGTGTCTGTGCCATTATCATGTGGCCTTATATTGGGCAATTATTACCCAAATTGGATATGGTTATCAGTTTTGGGGATGAGTTTGGGGTGCGGTGCCCCTCGGGGTTGGTGTGGCTGAGCTGCTCTGGTGAGGCATACATTAACACTTTATTTAGCACTTTCACACTTTCAAATTATATTTTTTTTCTATTATATTGTGTATATATATTTTTCTTAGCATTTTAATTACACCTTTCACTTATTAACACATAGTTTTTGCTTTAATCTTGTACTAACACTTTAGTCTCTCACTGGTGTGCTTCACTGGGGTGGCTGGCTATCGCCGGCTTTTTTGGGGTTCTGCACCCCAGATTCTGACCAAGTGATAGGGACCTCCGGTATCAGAGATGCCGTGATGCAGCCCGGAGGCTTAGCCATATCTTTGCAAACATATGCAACTGAGATCTCCTGAAATATCTACCACCATGTAGTTTTTCAGATCTTATTGCTGATTTCATTCAGTGTGCTGGGGGATTACTTTTTGTTGTTTCTCCAATCAGATAGCACAGAGAAAGCTCTGCCCTCCAATCAGAGAGCACAGAGGAAGCTCTGGCATCCAATCAGGGAGCACAGAGAAAGTTCTGCCCTCCAGAGAGTACATAGAAAGCTCTGCCCTCCAGAGAGTACATAGAAAGATCTGCCCTCCGGAGAGTACATAGAAAGGGGGGATCGCCAGGGGGAAGGTAGGCAAGTAGGATACAGACACACACACAGACATACATACAGACACACAGAAACACACACACCTGCACACATAGACACACACACAGGAATTTCTGCATTCCTATATTATATTAATAATCGAAGCTGCACTCTATAATTAGAACAGGGAATGTTATAAGAATCAGGATATAAATCCTCAAGATGCTTCGGGCATTGCTGTAATCACCTGCAGTTGTGGGCTGTCCCCACCATATAACTTCACACGGAGGGGGAGTGGCCTGCATTGGGCACCGGGAACGCTAGTGTAATACCCCAACAGGTGGTTTAATGGTGTGATATGAATTGTTCATGTACTTTAATGAGTTGGACGGAATTCCTCCACGTTATTTCAGTTCTCTATTCCACCAGAGAGGATTATTAGACCCGAAACAAATAATAAAACCTTTCCTTTATGTAACTTCTTTTATTCAAGAAAATTACTCTCTAGATACTTTGGGTCAATAAAGTTACATAAACGGCATTCCAGAATATATTTATTCAAGCATTAAACTTTCCCACATATAATACACACAGATAAAAGGTATAACAATTCCCATTCATTGTATGGTAACTCCTGCATGTGTTTCATGATCACAGAGATTACCCCAATGCACAGTTTATAGACACATATAATACAGGTAAGTAACCTGCACCATATATCATCTACATTTACACATTAGATGTTAAGTGAGTGAGTAACTAATCCCCTGCTGGTTTTGTGGGTTAATAATATCCTTTCCCTACTTTCTACATATCTCTCTCTTATACCTCTCTTCCACCAAAAACCCAGGTCAGACCCCATTTACACTGCACCTTTGATCTGGGTTACTCCCATGTCAGCCCCGTTCACACTGAACCTGGGTCTGCCCTGCTAAACCTGTGAGGTCATAAAAAGTGGGAGATGACTGCTCCACAACCACCAATCAGCTCATTTTATGCATGTCCCAGGTCGGATAACCCGGGTCGCACGGTTTACGCTGCACCATTACCCAGGTCCATCCTGGGTAAGACCCTGGTATCTACCTGGGTTGGATTGCTGGGTCACTTGACCCGGGTTATTTTTCAGGGACCCTTTTACACTGAGGTGCGACCCGGGTAGACCCAGCAAAAACCCAGGTTTTTGCTCTGGTGTAAAAGGGGTATTAGTAGGACCATAGCTAAGTTGTAGCTGTCCTTCCCTTACTTACACTATTACTGGCACCACTCTATACATTCAGTATAATATGCCAGGGAACTTAAATGTTCTTTCCTTTTTGTTGAAGGGGCACCATGTAATTACTCTGATTACCTCTAAACCTCCACCCATCACACTAACCCTTGGCCCCACACTTGCCCTTACACATGGCCTAAAGCACTAAGCTCATTATACCCTGAAAGGTTTACATTGTAATACAATATTAGTAACACTCTATGAATACATTAAATATAAACAAAGAAATATATTATCACTGTTAGTAAATGAGTATGGCCATGCAAAAATATGGCGCATTTATAACTATGGAATAAGATTCCGGGTTCACCTCACTGGATCCCTTATTCGGAATATTAGCTATAGCTTAAGACTAAAGGTGCGCACACACGTAACAATTTTGTAACCAACAATTTTCTGTCAGATTTTCCCTTGAAAAAGTGAACGATTTTTACAATGATGAACGAAAAATGTTCCTTCCCTTAATGAAAATCGTTATGCTGGACACTCTAAAATGGACGATGAACGATAACTACAAACGGGAGCGCGCTTGAACGATTATCGTTCATCGTCAAAACTCAGAAACTGAACGATTTTTTTGAACGATAACGACGTTGTTAATGACAAATCGTTCAAAAAATCATTACATGTGTATGCACCTTACATGTTAGGTTAGTAGTTACTGGGCTACAGTTGCAGATAAATGCATGGAGTCAGGAGGAATATAATCATCTCTGATGCTGCAGCAGAGTTAGGGCCCGATTCAGAGCCGCTCATAAGCGGCCGTTCGTTCCGAGCGATGTTTGCACAACTGCGCATGCGTACGGATCGTAATACGCATGCGCGAACCAGTCAGTGCTGCCGAAAATCGTTTGTTCGCTAAATAGCGAATGCCTGCTATTTTGAGTGACAGGAGGAGGTGTATGTGGGTGGTAACAGGGGAAGGTGCTTGAAAACGGGGAGTGGAGATCAGAACGCAGGCGTGCTTAAAGGTCAAAACGGGCGTTTTATGGGTGTGCATAATTAATACAGCAGCGTCATTGACCACGTCACTGGGTTATTTTATAGTCAGAACTGCTTGCAAGATTGCGGTAGGAAAAACCAACCACAAGAATAGTGAGCAGTTCATACGCTGGTCAATGTACTCGATTAATCTAATAAATAGCGGACATGACGTAGGATTCGAGCAGCCAGGGGGCGTAGTTTTCCAAAAAACGACCACAAGTTTTGTTCGCTCGTTCAGACCTAGAGGCGTGAACAGACCGCGAAGAGCGAACAGTTCATTTGAATAGCCACCCCTTTTTTCTGAACGAGCGAGTGCAAATAGCGACCGGCTCTGAATCAGGCACTTAGCGCCATATGATATCGGTTGGTACCTCTCTGTCAGTATACGCTGCTGCTGCTATCTGTATTTTAAGGGCTTTGATGGATTTGCAGCTAGTTTGGATTTAACTGATGCTTGATATGAACAACCAGTATAATTAGTAGAGATGAGTGGTTTCGGATTTCAGAGATCTGAACCCACCCGAATTTAGCAGATCCGAGTCGGATCCAAGCAGACTCGGGGTTTCCCGCCTGACTCGGATCTCAAAACCGAGGCAAAACCATAGAGTCCGAAATCTCGTGGTTCGCGAGCTTACATCTCTATGATCAATGTAGTATATAGGGACCACGCGGCGGACGCCATTTCACTCTGGCTGTGGAGACTGAACAGGGACGGTGGGTAGTGTAGAGTTGGGAGAGTTGCTGGTGTTGTTTGGTGTTGTGCTGTCTGCTGTGTCCTGGGCTGGTGCACTGCTGATCCATTCTGGGCTGGTGCTGTCTCCTGTGTCCTGGGCTTCTGGTGCTGCTGTGCTGTCTGCAGTGTCCATCTGGGCTGGTGCAGAATACATCTGGACTCTGCTGCATCCATCTGGGCCCAAGTTCTGGACTCAAACAAAATAAAAATAATCACAAAAAAAACAATAAAAGTGTCTTTTTGTGTAATATTTTTCTGTGTGTGCGTGTTAGGCTTAACCGCACAAGATCCAGCCAGCAACGCAAGTTGTAACCTAGTGCTGCTCGACTCCAGTCATGATCAATCGGTGCCCCTTGCTCAAGTTCTGGAGCTGAAAAAAAATAAAAATCAATTGTCTTTTTTTAAATCTTTTACTGTGTGTGTGTGTGTGTGTGTGCATGTTAGGCTTAACTGCGCAAGATCCAGCTAGCAAAGCAAGTTGCAACCTAGTGCTGCCCGACTCCAGTCATGAGCAATTGGTGCTCTGGGCTCAAGTTCTGGAGCTGAAAAAAAAAATCAATTGTCTTTTTTTTGTCTAATATTTTTGTGTGTGTGCACGACTGCATATGTGTGAATTTTGTAACCGCACCTTGGCTACGCTATTGGTGCTTGTGACACTGCTTCAAGACCACAGAAAATATGGAGGGCTGTCACATGACAGGAGAGCAAGGCCAAGAACCACATGTTGTAGCTGCCGCGAGCAGTGCAAGGCCATCATCTTCTTCGTCCTCTATGAAGGCCCATGCCCCAGGGCTTAAGTCACGCCATCAATATGGCAAAGCTGCTTGTACTGAAGTTAAGAAGAAAAACTTGAAAGGAAATTTGCCTTTAGATAAACAAAAAATTGGCAATATGCCCTTCACTACACGAAGTGGCAAGGAAAGGATAAGGCCTTGGCCTTTCTTTAGGAAGACTGATGATTCTGATAGCCCTTTGGAAAAAGCAACTGTGTGCCCTAAGAAATCAAAATCACAAATCCCCGAGGAGAGTGCAAGTGTGTCCGCGGTTGCCATGTGTGAACCAGACCTAAATACTAGTGTACTGCAGGATCCTCCAAGTTCCAACATTTGTGTGCCCTCTGTAAATGTGGGGAAGGGCAGTCAACATCTTGCACACATAGTCATTGAGGATGCTTCTGTGGCATTGCACATGGAGGAGGAGGATATTTTGGTAGTTGAAGGCACTAAGGATGATGAGGATGTTGATGATGAAGATGTTGGTGATGAGGATGTTGATGCCGAGGATGTCCTTTGTGTAAGTAAGGCAACAGCTGTTGCCCATGGATTGAAAAAGCCAAAGCCCATTGTTGTCATGCCGGGGCAAAAGACCAAAAATCTACTTCTCACGTGTGGAATTATTTCCACCCCAATCCGGACAACAGTTGTCAAGCCATATGTGACCATTGCCATGCAAGAGTAGAGGGAGGGACCTAAACCACCTAGGAACCTCCTCCTTGTTACGTCACTTGGAGCGCATTCATCAAGTATCAAAGTGTTTGGCGCCAGGTTCCAAAACTCAAAAAGTAACAAGTCCTGAATCACCTACCTGCTCGCTCTCTGTGAGATCCAAGCGCCTTCGATCTCCAACACCAACACCTGCATCATCAACATCCTCATTCGTCATCGGGAGTAGTCCTGCTGCATCCAATGATGGTACTCAAAGTATGATTGACTCCTCTGCTATCCGTTATTCCTCAGAAGGATCCTTGTTGACTACGCCTGTTGCTGCTGCTGTTGCTGTGACTGGATCTTCATCCCAGAAGGGGACCAGGAGGAAGATTACTTGTAGCGTATCCTCCAAAAAACAACTGTCAAACAATCATTTGCAAGGTCAAACAAGTTTGACAGCAACCACCCAGTTGCACAGCAGATTACTGACGCCATAACAGCTATGCTGGTATTAGATGTGCGTCCAGTATCCGCCATTGCTGCACTGGGTTTTGAACAGTTAATTAAGGTCCTGTGTCCTCGCTACCATGTCTCTTCTAGATTCCACTTCGATAGAACAGCAATTCCAAGTCTGTACAAGGACATTAAAAAAAAACGTACTAATGTCCTCAGAAATGCCGTTGTACCCACTGTCCACTTGACCACTGATATGTGGACAAGTGAGACAGGGCAAACTAAGGATTACATGACTGTGACAGTCCACTGGGTAGGTATATTGCCTACAACAGCAACAGCAGCAGCAACATCTACCAAAAGACAGCTGATACAGAGGAAGGCTACTCTGTGTATCACCGGTTTCACTAAGAGGCATACCGCTGAGAACCTCTTAGAAACTCAGGGAAATCATTGCTAAATGGCTTACCCCACTTGGACTCTCCTCGGGATTTGTGATTTCGGACAATGCCAGCAATACTGTGAGAGCATTACATGTGGGCCAATTTGAACACGTCCCATGTTTTGCTCACACAATTAATTTGGTGGTGCAACATTTTTTAAAATCTGACACATTCATGCAGGAGATGCTCTCGGTGGCCTGCAAAATATCTGGATATTTTAGACATTCGGCAACTGCTTGTCGAAGCTTGCTTGACCAGCAGGTACTGTTAAATTTGAACTGCCATCAGCTGAAGCAAGAGGTAGTAACTCAGTGGAATTCTACCCTCTATATGCTTCAGCGGATGGAGGAACATCAAAAGGCCATCCAGGGCTATACAATGGCCTATCACATAGGCCGTGGACGGGGGATGCACCTTACTCAAGTGCATTGGAGAATAATTTCCATGTTGTGCAAGGTTCTCAAACCCTTTGAACTTGCCATACGTGAAGTTAGTTCAGACACTGCTTGAGTCAGGTCATTCCCCTCATCACCACAGAAAAGAGAGATTCTCTCCAGCACACTGCAGCAATATCAACAAAAATACTTGAATCCTACATGATAATAGAAATTCAGAGGTATCAGTCACATACATTTGCAAATATATGAATAAGCGCCAGGCCAGCGTCAAGGCTCCTCTATACCGGCGTCCCTAACATTAAGGGGTTCACATCCGAGGAGCAGGGTACCCCAAAAAAATTCCAGCCAAGGACCATCCCCAGGGCATCACACGAAAAGGGGAAAAAAGGTGATAGTGAAGTGTAAAGTATAGCTGTGTAAAGATAATCAATAAGTGTTTATAAATTGAGGAAGAATTAAAATGACAAATAATAAACAAACAAATAGGAAGGTGATGAAAAAGTATCTATGTGAATTAAGTGGTAATGCGCTGAAAAAGGCCCAGCCAGAGCAACTCTGGGGGCTCCCACGCCCAAACGCTAACCCCAAAATAATTATTACTACCTAATAGAAGCACCCACTCTGGGTCATATAATTACAATTAATGTACTGCATAATAACAGCACATGTATAAACCAAGAGCTGACTCACCTAGGAGGTACCCCAGAAACCTCCAAATGGCACTATACGGACCAGCACATCCTCCCAATGCTGGCTCCCTTCATGCCTCTCAAAACTGCAAACAAAAAGTATGGTGGTCGCTCACATCAGCTTAATGATATAACACAGGTGCTTGCAAAGGGCATGGTTTACACTGAACCAGAGAAAAAAAGGATATTCCCTCCAGCACACTACAGCAATATCAACAAAAATACTTGAATGCTACATGATAATAGAAATTCAGAGGTATTAGTAGCATACATTTGCAAATATATGATTAAGCGCCGGGCCAGCGTCAAGGCTCCTCTATACCGGCGTCCCTAACATTAAGGGGTTCACGTCCGAGGAGCAGGGTAACCCCAAAATAATCCAGCCAAGGACCATCCCCAGGGCATCACATGAAAAGTGGGTACTCTGATCACATTCTGATTTAACAAAAAAAAGTCTTGCTTCCTAGGACAAGAGACAGACAGGATTAAGGATCCTGGTGTCTCCAACAGGAAAGGTTTTACACACAGCGGCACTACATGGGTGCAATGTCATTAAGCTGATGTGAGCGACCACCATACTTTTTGTTTGCATTTCCCTCATCAGACTTTTGCAAAAACAGCTGGAGAAACTGAAGGAGGAGGTGAAACGGAGCGATTGCGCAAAATATGTCGGACTGATGGCTCAAGCCCTTGAATCACTTAACCAGGATCCATGAGTCGCCAATCTATTGAAATCTGAAACATATATTTTGGCGACCATTCTGGATCCTAGGTTTAAGTGCTACCTTGTGAGTTTTTTTAAAACAGACCGAAATCTAAAACTGTGCAAAGAGCTGTTGGTAAAAAAATTGTCAGCTGCAGCTGCATGTGAAACACCATCATCTCCTCCTTCAGTTTCTGCAGCTGCCAGGAAAAAACTCAATTTTCTTCACAATATGCCTGCCTTTTCATGCAGATCGTTCACCAAAAAATGACATCTGGTCGGGTCTGAGAGAACTGCCTACTAGTGACATGTCTTCTACAGTGACTAAGTGTGATGCGGTCTCCATTCACAGAATGGTGGAAGACTATTTCAGAGGTAACATCCTAATGGACATGTCAGACAGTCCCTTTCAGTACTGGCAGGAAAAAGAGGCAATTACTTAAGTTGCCCACCTTCCAGTGTGTATTCCAAAAGAGTTTCCAGTGCAGCTGGCAACCATGTCAGTGATCGGCGTAGGAGGTTACTTCCTCAAAATGTGGTAAAGATGATGTTCAATAAAATGAATTACAAATTCCACGAGGAAGACCTCGACCACCAATTACATCCAAAAATTACAGAGGCGCCTATGGTGGATTCCAGCGGGGACAATTTATATTGTGTGAAGAAGAGGATGTACACACTGATGGGGATGACGAGGATGACGATGACATCTGATGTTGTAATGTAAAGCCAGTCTGTGTATGGGATCATTTACATGTCCAATGCACATTGGAGACTTGTTTTAAGGGGGTCCAAACAAACCAATAATTTCAGCCACAATTGGCAGTCCCTGTCGCTGAAATGAGTGGTTTATTAAACTGTGAATGTCCTGCTTCGCATAAAACATAGGGGTGCGTGGGAGGTCCTAAGGACTATTCCATCTTGCACCTTTTTCATTTCCATTATTAATGTTATGGTTATTTTGGGAACCAATGATTTGTTTTTAAATTAATTTATTATCAATTGTACAGCCAGGGTCTGCACCAATTAATTTCTTTTTATTAATTATTCAGCCAGGGGCTGCACCAATGAATTGTTTTTTAATGAATTTATTATCAATTTTACAGCCAGGGGCTGCACCAATTAATTTATATTTATTAATGATTCAGCCAGGGGCTGCACCAATGAATTGTTATTAATTTATTATCAATTTTACAGCCAGGGGCTGCACCAACTAACAACTGTCAATTCTTCAATCATCCAGGGTATCCCAACCATCATCTTTGCACAGTCCTCAACTCTATTAATAATTATATCAATCAGTTTTGAGCCAACAAGCTGCATGAAACCTTTTGGCCCTTTAACAAGATGAAAAAAAATCAATATTGTGAGGTGGTCAAAATTGTCTGGAAACAAGTGGAAATAAATGTTATTGAGGTTATTAATACTGTGGGAACAAAAAAATGCCCATTTTATGTGTTTTTAGCTGTTTTTTTAATTTTTTAAAGAAAAAAATCCAGATCCAAAACCAAAACACGAAAACAAAACATGGAGGTGAGGTTTTGGCAAAACCAATCCAGATCCAAAATCAGGGGAGATCCAGATCCAAAACCAAAACACGGGGGTCGGTGCACATATCTAATAATTAGAGGCCTTTTCTCAGCTCAAAGGGGATAGGAGAGATAGGAGCGACAATGTAGCAGTATGTTCCTCTTCCTGTGCCCTTATAGAGCTATGATGTAGCAGTATGTTCCTCTTCCTGTGCCCTTATGGAGCTATGACGTAGCAGTGTGTTCCTCTTCCTGTGCCCTTATGGAGCTATGATGTAGCAGTATGTTCCTCTTCCTGCGCCCTTATGGAGCTATGATGTAGAAGTATGTTCCTCTTCCTGCGCCCTTATGGAGCTATGATGTAGCAGTATGTTCCTCTTCCTGCGCCCTTATGGAGCTATGATGTAGCAGTATGTTCCTCTTCCTGTGCCCTTATGGAGCTATGATGTAGCAGTGTGTTCCTCTTCCTGTGCCCTTATGGAGCTATGACGTAGCAGTGTGTTCCTCTTCCTGTGCCCTTATGGAGCTATGACGTAGCAGTATGTTCCTCTTCCTGCGCCCTTATGGAGCTATGATGTAGCAGTATGTTCCTCTTCCTGTGCCCTTATGGAGCTATGATGTAGCAGTATGTTCCTCTTCCTGCGCCCTTATGGAGCTATGATGTAGCAGTATGTTCCTCTTCCTGCGCCCTTATGGAGCTATGATGTAGCAGTATGTTCCTCTTCCTGCGCCCTTATGGAGCTATGATGTAACAGTATGTTCCTCTTCCTGCGCCCTTATGGAGCTGTGATGTAGCAGTATGTTCCTCTTCCTGCGCCCTTATGGAGCTATGATGTAGCAGTATATTCCTCTTCCTGCGCCCTTATGGAGCTATGATGTAGCTGTATATTCCTCTTCCTGCGCCCTTATGGAGCTATGATGTAGCAGTATGTTCCTCTTCCTGCGCCCTTATAGAGCTATGATGTAGGAGTATGTTCCTCTTCCTGCGCCCTTATGGAGCTATGATGTAGCAGTATGTTCCTCTTCCTGCGCCCTTATGTCAGGGTTGCCTACCCCCCGATTCGGGCGGGAGCCTCCCGATAAACGGGTGCAGCTCCCGCTCCCCCGAAAAGGCAGGCAAGACTCCCGCCTGCCGCCGATCCCCCCTCCCCATTACCTGATTAACCCCCGCAGCGGGGGGCCGCTGACGCGATTCGTGTCATTTTGGCCCCGCCCCCTGCTTCGCAATGCCTTTTTTCTGCATTGTGTAGTGGGGGCGGGGCTAAAATGACGCGATCGCATGGCCCCGCCCCCTGTCACACCCGCAAACAGACCTCAGCTCTTTTGGACCCACCCCCTTTTGCCGGCCACGCCCCCTGTTCTGCCGATCTGGCTGCTCCCTCCCGGAAGGAGCAGCCAGATTGTCGGCAAGTATGCCTTATGGAGCTATGATGTAGCAGTATGTTCCTCTTCCTGCGCCCTTATGTCAGGGTTGCCTACCCCCCGATTCGGGCGGGAGCCTCCCGATAAACGGGTGCAGCTCCCGCTCCCCCGGAAAGGCAGGCAAGCCTCCCGCCTGCCGCCGATCCCCCCTCCCCATTACCTGATTAACCCCCGCAGCGGGGGCCGCTGACGCGATTCGCGTCATTTAGGCCCCGCCCCCTGTTTCGCAATGCCTTTTTTCTGCATTGTGTAGCGGGGGCGGGGCTAAAATGACGCGATCAAGTGGCCCCGCCCCCTGTCACGCCCACAAACAGACCACAGCTCCTTTGGACCCACCCCCTTTTGCCGGCCACGCCCCCTGTTCTGCCGATCTGACTGCTCCCTCCCGGAAGGAGCAGCCAGATTGTCGGCAAGTATGCATTATGGAGCTATGATGTAGCAGTGTGTTCCTCTTCCTGCGTCCTTATGAAGCTATGACGTAGCAGTATGTTTCTCTTCCTGCGCCCTTATGGAGCTATGACGTAGCAGTATGTTTCTCTTCCTGCGCCCTTATGGAGCTATGACGTAGCAGTATGTTTCTCTTCCTGCGCCCTTATGGAGCTATGATGTAGCAGTGTGTTCCTCTTCCTGCGCCCTTATGGAGCTATGACGTAGCAGTATGTTTCTCTTCCTGCGCCCTTATGGAGCTATGATGTAGCAGTGTGTTCCTCTTCCTGCGCCCTTATGGAGCTATGACGTAGCTGTATGTTTCTCTTCCTGCGCCCTTATGGAGCTATGATGTAGCAGTATGTTCCTCTTGTTGTACTCTTATGGAGCTATGACGTAGCAGTATGTTTCTCTTCCTGCGCCCTTATGGAGCTATGATGTAGCTGTATGTTCCTCTTCCTGTGCCCTTATGGAGCTATGATGTAGCTGTATGTTCCTCTTCCTGCGCCCTTATGGAGCTATGATGTAGCTGTATGTTTCTCTTCCTGCGCCCTTATGGAGCTATGATTTAGCAGTGTGTTCCTCTTCCTGCGCCCTTATGGAGCTATGATGTAGCAGTATGTTCCTCTTCCTGCGCCCTTATGGAGCTATGATGTAGCAGTGTGTTCCTCTTCCTGCGCCCTTATGGAGCTATGATGTAGCTGTATGTTCCTCTTCCTGCGCCCTTATGGAGCTATGATGTAGCAGTGTGTTCCTCTTCCTGCGCCCTTATGGAGCTATGATGTAGCAGTGTGTTCCTCTTCCTGCGCCCTTATGGAGCTATGACGTAGCAGTATGTTTCTCTTCCTGCGCCCTTATGGAGCTATGACGTAGCAGTATGTTTCTCTTCCTGCGCCCTTATGGAGCTATGATGTAGCAGTATGTTCCTCTTCCTGCGCCCTTATGGAGCTATGATGTAGCAGTATGTTTCTCTTCCTGCGCCCTTATGGAGCTATGACGTAGCAGTATGTTTTTCTTCCTGCGCCCTTATGGAGCTATGATGTAGCTGTATGTTTCTCTTCCTGAACCCTTATGGAGCTATGATGTAGCTGTATGTTTCTCTTCCTGAACCCTTATGGAGCTATGATGTAGCTGTATGTTTCTCTTCCTGAACCCTTATGGAGCTATGATGTAGCTGTATGTTTCTCTTCCTGAACCCTTATGGAGCTATGATGTAGCTGTATGTTTCTCTTCCTGAACCCTTATGGAGCTATGATGTAGCTGTATGTTCCTCCTCCTGCGCCCTTATGGAGCTATGATGTAGCTGTATGTTTCTCTTCCTGAACCCTTATGGAGCTATGATGTAGCTGTATGTTTCTCTTCCTGAACCCTTATGGAGCTATGATGTAGCTGTATGTTCCTCTTCCTGAACCCTTATGGAGCTATGATGTAGCTGTATGTTTCTCTTCCTGAACCCTTATGGAGCTATGATGTAGCTGAGTGATTAGTGAATAGCTGCACAGCTGAGTTTGTTTTTTTCTGCAACAGTAACAGTTCCTGCTCATAGAGCGATAATACGTACTGATAGGGGACTCCGCATACAGATACAGCCACTGATACTGTAACATAGCATTCCGCATACAGATACAGCCACTGATAATGTAACGTAGTGCTCCGCATAAAGATACAGCCGCTGATACTGTAAAGTAGTGTTCCACATGCAGATACAGCCACTGATACTGTAATGTAGCGTTCCGCATACACTGCCACTTATACTGTAACATAGCGTTCCACATGGCGATACAGCCACTGATACTGTAACATAGCGTTCCACATGCAGATACAGCCACTGATACTGTAACGTAGCGTTCCACATACAGATATAGCCACTGATACTGTAACATAGCGTTCCACATGCAGATACAGCCACTGATACTGTAACGTAGCATTCCACATGCAGATATAGATACTGATACTGTAACATAGCATTCCACATGCAGATATAGCCACTGATACTGTAACATAGCGTTCCACATGCATATTCAGCCACTGATACTGTAACATAGATTTCCGCATACAGATACAGGCGCTGATACTGTAACATAGCGTTCTGCATGCAGAAACAGCCACTGAAACTATAACATAGTGTTCCACATGCAGATACAGCCGCTGATACTGTAACATAGCGTTCCGCATGCAGATACAGCCACTGATACTGTACCGTAGCGTTCCGCATGCAGATACAGCCACTGATACTATAACGTAGTGTTCCACATGCAGATACAGCTGCTGATACTGTAACATAGCATTCCGCATGCAGATACTGCCACTGATACTGTAATATAGCATTCCACATCCAGATACAGCCACTGATACTGTAACATAGCGTTCCGCATACACTGCCACTGATACTGTAACATAGCGTTCCACATGGCGATACAGCCACTGATACTGTAATGTAGCGTTCCACATGCCGATACATCCGCTTTAACTGTAACATAGTGTTCCGCATGCAGATACAGCCACTGATACTGTAACATAGCATTCCGCATGCAGATACAGCCGCTGATACTGTAATGTAGCATTCCGCATGCATATTCAGCTACTGATACTGTAACATAGATTTACGCATACAGATACAGGCGCTGATACTGTAACGTAGCGTTCCGCATACACTGCCACTGATACTGTAACATAGCGTTCCACATGGCGATACAGACACTGATACTGTAATGTAGTGTTCTGCATGCCGATACATCCGCTTTAACTGTAACATAGCGTTCCGCATGCAGACATAGCCGATGATACTGTAACGTAGCGTTCCGCATGCAGATACAGCCACTGATACTGTAATGTTCCGTTCCACATGCAGATACAGCTGCTGATACTGTAACATAGCATTCCGCATCCAGATACAGCTGCTGATACTGTAACATAGCATTCCGCATCCAGATACAGCTGCTCATTCTGTAACGTAGTGTTCCACATTCAGATACAGCCGCTGATACTGTAACATAAGGTTCCGCATACAGATACAGCCACTGATACTGTAACGTTGCATTCCGCCTACAGATACAGCAACTGATACTGTAACATAGCATTCCGTATCCAGATACAGCCGCTGATTCTGTAACGTAGCGTTCCACATGCAGATACAGGCGTTGATACTGGAACATAGTGTTCCGCAAACAGATACAGCCACTGATACTGTAACGTTGCATTCCGCATACAGATACAGCCACTGATACTGTAACGTAGCATTCCGCATGCAGATACAGCCACTGATACTGTAACGTAGATTTCCGCATACAGATACAGGCGCTGATACTGTAACATAGCGTTCTGCATACATATACGTCCGCTGATACTGTAACATAGCGTTCCACATGCAGATACAGCCTCTGATACTGTAACTTAGCGTTCCGTATGCTGATACAGCCACTGATACTGTAACGTAGCGTTCCGCATACACTGCCACTGATACTGTAACATAGCGTTCCACATCCAGATACAGCCGCTGATTCTGTAACGTAGCGATCCGCATGCAGATACAGCCGCTGATACTGTAACATAGCGTTCCGCATGCAGATACAGCCACTGATACTGTAACATAGCGTTCCGCATGCAGATACAGCCACTGATACTGTAAAGTAGCATTCCGCATGCAGATACAGCCACTGATTCTGTAACATAGCATTCCGCATCCAGATACAGCCACTGATACTGTAGCATAGTTGCACGAATATACACTTGCCACTACCGAGTCGCACAGCACTCACACGTTGTGTGTAACGCAACTTTTAGCGCACATAGATCTATGTGGACACATTTATAGGTGCATGATCTTGGATGCAAATGGACCCCTTCACCACATCCTATCAATGCTCTGTCACAACCTGTGACTGGGAGTTGGGGTAAGGGAGTGAGTCGATAGCAGCAAACGAGGAGGAATAATGTAGTTTTTCCTCAGCTGCTAATTCCGGGTGTTGGCAAGACCTGACAAGAGGCGCAGGATCAAACTCACTGGTGGTTTTCACCAGTGACCCTTGCAATTGAGATGTGGTCTTTGCGGCGCCCAACAAGCAGGTCGCAACCTACTGGTCAGGTACCCGGGTATTAGCAACAAACAGATGGTAACTGACATGTCTGATGAAGAATATCACTGAAGAATATCGGTAGTGACTGATGTAGAAAATCACTGGAGGGTATCAGTAATGACTGATGTAGAATATCACTGGAGAGTATCGGTAGTGACTGATGTAGAATATCACTGGAGGGTATCGGTAGTGACTGATGTAGAATATCACTGGAGAATATCGGTAGTGACTGATGTAGAATATCACTGGAGAGTATCGGTAGTGACTGATGTAGAATCAGAGTCTATCAGTATGGCGCTGGCCGCGCTGCGCTCAGTGTGCTGCCGGCCACCGGACTGTAAGTAGGGAGCCCATGATAGAGACTGCACATGGGCCCCCTTCTCTCTTGAAACGCCCCTGCACCCATGAGAGCAGCTGCAGGAACTCTGCAATGGAGAATCGAAAGGAAGCCTTCACCGGGCCCTGGGGAGAATACTTAGCACGTTACCCACCGCTGCACCTGGCGTCTAATTGCAGGGCTGATCAGGGAAAGCTGGTGTCATGGAAACGGGCCAATCTCAGGCCAAATTTTGACATGCTGATCGGGTTCCCTGTTGGACGAATGTGGTGGCCACACCATTCGATGGAACTCTCCTGAGTGCTCCTCTAAACCAATTCTGGACAACGAGGAACCGATGACATGGTGCATTATCCTGCTGGAATATTCCATCTGTGTGGGGGTACATGAAGTCCAGGAAGGGGTGCAAACAGTCATCAAGCAATGCAACGTAGCAATTACTGTTCAATGACGTGTTCAGGCGGACCAGCAGACTCAAACCTATGCCACGTGAACACCAGGGGCACTGAGAGGCTTAGCAGAGCGGCACTGAGTGCTAGGGAAGGGGGCGCCATAATCCCCTCAGCCCTTAGTAATGAGAGGGGGTGTGTGGTCAGTGTGATTGCCCCCCCCCCAGGCATAGAAGACTGCTGCCACAAGCAGTCTCCCACTGCAGCCCAGAACACAGCAGTGTGTGCTGGGCTTCTGTGAGGTAAGAGGGAAGGGGGGGGTGTGCCAGACCTGGGCCCCTCCAGCAAGCTCTGTCCTGAGTAATTAGTACCTGCCCCCCCTCTCTCAGTGCCCCTGGTGAACACACCCTGCACCATTATGAAGGCACCACCAGCCTGCAAGGTGCCTTGTTGACAACTGTTATCCATGGCCTTATGGGATCTGCGCCATACCCGAACCCTAGCATCAGCCCGAAACAAGTGGAACCGTGACTCATCGGACCATACCACATGTTGTCAGTCCTCCTGGGTCCTATTAGCAACGTCACACGCTCAGGTGACTCGATATGCCCGGTGTTGTAGTGTTATCAGGGGCACTCCGGTGGGTCTTCTGCTCCCATGTTCCATGGAAGCTAAAGAACGCTGCACTGACTGCTGAATATGGGTCTGTACCTCCTGCTGTGACTGCTGGACATGTGTCTGTACCTCCTGCACTGACTGCTGGATATGTGCCTGTACCTCCTGCACTGACTGCTGGATATGTGTCTGTACCTCCTGCACTGACTGCTGGATATGTGTCTGTACCTCCTGCACTGACTGCTGGATATGGATCTGTACCTCCTGCACTGACTGCTGGATATGGATCTGTACCCCCTGCACTGACTGCTGGATATGTGTCTGTACCTCCTGCACTGATCTCCTGGATATCTGTCTGTACCTCCTGCACTGACTGCTGGATACGGGTCTGTACCTCCCGCACTGACTGCTGGATACGGGTCTGTACCACCCGCACTGACTGCTGGATACGTGTCTGTACCTCCTGCACTGACTGCTGGATACGGGTCTGTACCTCCTGCACTGACTGCTGGATATGTGTCTGTACCTCCTGCAGTGACTGCTGGATATGAGTCTGTACCTCCTGCACTGACTGCTGGATATGTGTCTGTACCTCCTGCACTGACTGCTGGATACGTGTCTGTACCTCATGCACTGACTGCTGGATACGTGTCTGGTACCTCCTGCACTGGCTGCTGGATACCGTGTCTGTACCTCCTGCACTGACTGCTGGATACGTGTCTGTACCTCCTGCACTGACTGCTGGATATGCCTCCTGCACTGACTGCTGGATACGGGTCTGTACCTCCTGCACTGACCGGCTGGAAATGGGTCTGTACCTCCTGCACTGACAGCTAGAATTACGTCTGAACCTCCTGCAGTGACTGCTGGATATGTGTCTGTACCTCCTGTAGTGACTGCTGGATACGCGTCTATACCTCCTGCACTGAATGCTGGATACGCGTCTGTACCTCCTGCACTGACTGCTGGATATGCGTCTGTACCTCCTGCACTGACTGCTTCATATGCGTCTGTACCTCCTGCACTGACTGCTGGATATGTGTCTGTAAGTCCTGCACTGACTGCTGAATACGGGTCTGTACCGAGTCTGCACTTCCTGCACTGACCAGCTGGATACGGGTCTGCACCTCCTGCACTGACCAGCTGGATACGCGTCTGTCCCTCCTGCACCGACTGCTGGATACGCGTCTGTCCCTCCTGCACCGACTGCTGGATACGCGTCTGTCCCTCCTGCACCGACTGCTGGATACGCGTCTGTACCTCCTGCACCGACTGCTGGATACGTGTCTGTACCTCCTGCACTGACTGCTGGATACGGGTCTGTACCTCCTGCACTGACTGCTGGATACGGGTCTGTACCTCCTGCACTGACTGCTGGATACGGGTCTTTACCTCCTGCACTGACTGCTGGATTCGGATCTGTACCTCCTGCACTGACTGCTGGATACGGGTCTGTACCTCCTGCACTGACTGCTGGATACGGGTCTGTACCTGCTGCACTGACTGCTGGCTACGGGTCTGTACCTCCTGCAGTGACCGGCTGGATACGAGTCTGTACCTCCCGCACTGACTGCTGGATATGTGTCTGTACCTCCCGCACTGATCTCCTGGATATCTGTCTGTACCTCCCGCACTGACTGCTGGATACGGGTCTGTACCTCCCGCACTGACTGCTGGATACGGGTCTGTACCTCCCGCACTGACTGCTGGATACGCATCTGTACCTCCCGCACTGACTGCTGGATACGGGTCTGTACCTCCTGCACTGACTGCTGGATACGGGTCTGTACCTCCTGCACTGACTGCTGGATACGGGTCTGTACCTCCTGCAGTGACTGCTACACCTCCTGCACTGACCAGCTGGATACGCGTCTGTCCCTCCTGCACCGACTGCTGGATACGCGTCTGTCCCTCCTGCACCGACTGCTGGATACGCATCTGTACCTCCTGCACCGACTGCTGGATACGTGTCTGTACCTCCTGCACTGACTGCTGGATATGGGTCTGTACCTCCTGCACTGACTGCTGGATACGGGTCTGTACCTCCTGCACTGACTGCTGGATACGGGTCTGTACCTCCTGCACTGACTGCTGGATACGAGTCTGTACCTCCTGCACTGACCGTCTGGATACGTGTCTGTACCTCCTGCACTGACCGGCTGGATATGGGTCTGTACCTCCTGCAGTGACTGCTGGATGTGTCTGTACCTCCTGCAGTGACTGCTGGATACGTGTCTGTACCTCCTGCACTGACTGCTGGATACGTGTCTGTACCTCCTGCAGTGACTGCTGGATACGGTTCTGTACCTCCTGCACTGACTGCTGGATACGGGTCTGTACCTCCTGCACTGATCTCCTGGATACGGGTCTGTAACTCCTGCACTGACTGCTGGATACGGGTCTGTACCTCCTGCACTGACTGCTGGATACGGGTCTGTACCTCCTGCACTGACTGCTAAATATGGGTCTGTACCTCCTGCACTGACTCCTGGATACGGGTCTGTACCTCCCGCACTGATCTCCTGGATACGGGTCTGTACCTCCCGCACTGATCTCCTGGATACGGGTCTGTACCTCCCGCACTGACTGCTGGATACGGGTCTGTACCTCCTGCACTGACTGCTGAATATGGGTCTGTTCCTCCTGCACTGACTGCTGGATACGGGTCTGTACCTCCTGCACTGATCTCCTGGATACGGGTCTGTACCTCCTGCACTGATCTCCTGGATATGGGTCTGTACCTCCTGCAGTTACTGCTGGATATGGGTCTGTACCTCCTGCACTGACTGCTGGATACGGGTCTGTGCCTCCTGCACTGACTGCTGGATATGGGTCTGTACCTCCTGCACTGACTGCTGGATATGCGTCTGTACCTCCTGCACTGACTGCTGGATACGGGTCTGTACCTCCTGCACTGACCGGCTGGATATGGGTCTGTACCTCCTGCACTGACAGCTGGAATCACGTCTGTACCTCCTGCAGTGACTGCTGGATATGCATCTGTACCTCCTGCACTGACTGCTGGATATGCGTCTGTACCTCCTGCACTGACTGCTGGATACGGGTCTGTACCTCCTGCACTGACTGCTGGATACGGGTCTGTACCTCCTGCACTGACTGCTGGATATTGGTCTGTACCTCCTGCACTGACTGCTGGATATTGGTCTGTACCTCCTGCACTGACTGCTGGATATGTGTCTGTACCTCCTGCACTGACTGTTGGATATGGTTCTGTACATCCTGCACTGACTGCTGGATATTGGTCTGTACCTCCTGCACTGATTGCTGGATATGCGTCTGTACCTCCTGCACTGACTGCTGGATACGTGTCTGTACCTCCTGCACTGACTGCTGGATATTGGTCTGTACCTCCTGCACTGATTGCTGGATATGCGTCTGTACCTCCTGCACTGACTGCTGGATACGGGTCTCTACCTCCTGCTCTGACTGCTGGATATGGGTCTGTAACTCCTGCACTGACTGCTGGATATGGGTCTGTAACTCCTGCACTGACTGCTGGATATGGGTCTGTACCTCCTGCACTGACTGCTGGATATGCGTCTGTACCTCCTGCACTGACTGCTTCATATGCGTCTGTACCTCCTGCACTGACTGCTTCATATGCGTCTGTACCTCCTGCACTGACTGTTGAATACGGGTCTGTACCTCCTGCACTGACTGCTGGATACGGGTCTGTACCTCCTGCACTGATCTCCTGGATACGGGTCTGTACCTCCTGCACTGATCTCCTGGATACGGGTCTGTACCTCCTGCACTGACTGCTGGATATGTGTCTGTACCTCCTGCGCTGACTGCTGAATACGGGTCTGTACCTCCTGCACTGACTGCTGGATATGGGTCTGTACCTCCTGCACTGACTGCTGGATACGGGTCTGTACCTCCTGCACTGATCTCCTGGATACGGGTCTGTACCTCCTGCACTGATCTCCTGGATACGGGTCTGTACCTCCTGCAGTTATTGCTGGATATGGGTCTGTACCTATTGCACTGACTGCTGGATACGGGTCTGTACCTCCTGCACTGATCTCCTGGATATGGGTCTGTACCTCCTGCACTGATCTCCTGGATATGGGTCTGTACCTCCTGCAGTGAATGTGGATGTGATCTGAGCCAGTGTCGCTTGTTTGTTATCATGGACAATTCTGGCCAGATGCCGCTGGTCATGATCATTAAGCACCTGTGGTCAGTAAATGGGTGGTAATGCCGTTATTGTGGTATTCCCGTAGATAGAGGAATGTTGAATATGCGCACAAATTCAGACACCCACTATCATACTGCGGTTGAACTCCAATCCTCCACATCACCTTGCCATGAGCAGGCTAGCCGGTGTTCACACTGACTTACTAGTATACATAGACAATAGTTTGTGTTACCACTATATGAGGTCCCTACCCGAACTAAATTTAATGGATATTTTTGGAAAATGTATTAAACCAGTTTGGAAAAAAATTTATTTAAACCAATTGGGACAAAATAAGTTATCCTACCAAAAGAATGAGATAGGATGGATGTGTCAATAAAAAATATATATTTAATCGCTCACTAAAATAACAATGTATTACATGACTAAATAAACATATATAAAAATAAAAATATTACCAACTTTTAAATTATCACAATGAAACAGTGTTACAAAAAGTATAGAAATGTTGCAGATCACTGGAGTCGATTTAGAATGGGTGCAAAATGTTGCTTCATATATGTATGATCCAAGATAGAAAACCTCTATGAAAATGCAGCTATTCACTATTAATCTGGCAGAAATTAAAAGTATGCTGACTTCTCCCAAAGATAGAGGGGAGATCGTATGTACTCAAATCAGATAGGATCACGGGGTCAATCCAATATTAAATTGGCAGCTTTCACCGTTTGTTTGAGTTAATGCCAATATCCGGATATATGTACTCACACTGTCTAGTTTCTGGGATGCGTAATAAGCCACCGGCTGTGATATATCATGTACAGTTCCTGAGCAAAAACTGGAAACTACAAAACAGCCAGTCAGTGTTCTCCAATACTTCATTATCCACCGACTGTCATGGGTTATGCACAATTTCTGAGCAAAAAATAGGATAGAAAGTGGCCCATCAATCAGGCATATATCTCAGCCACTATCAGATCCCCTGTCTCCGTACTGTGATTTACTAGATGCCAGATTATAACTGATGCAAGTCTGGGCATTTCCAAGATGTCACAGTACGGCGGTGCCACGACCATTTCCTTTACATTCTGCTATCCCATGACTTTTGGCACTTCAGCATATGTACCAAAACCTGGGGTGCACATGGAATGTGACAATATTTTCTAAATATAAAAATACAGAGGCTCTGCCCTCACCATAATAAAGCATGGAGTTTTACATCAGGGTGAGTGCAGAGTCTCTGTGTTTATTTAGATTTAGACAAGTTTTGAAGAGAGAGAGAGAGAGAGAGATAAAAAAAGAGAGAGAGAGAGAGAGACTACTTTTCAGCAGGAACGCAGTTCCTGAACCTCTCATTAACCAAACATCATATTCATATATATATATATATATATATATTTATATAACAGGCACTCAGCAATGGGTTATGCCCCCTCTCCCCTTCCCACGGCTAATGGGATCGCTGCCCCTGGCTTGCCCCCTACCCTCCCTGTTGCAGTATATCATGCTTTGCGTTCTCTCACTTGTGTCGGTGCATCCATCCTGTAGCCACTCAGCTGATTACCATAACTGGCTGACTCAGTGGGGAAGAGCAATGGATGCCAGCCACACAATACAGATAACTCTCCCCAGTGTGATCCTGGTATTACAGCGTTATACAATATAAGATGTATGTAACGCCTAGCTGTAGTGACCCTGCCCCGGCAAATACTGGACCATTATGATACATATACAATAGTTACACCAGGCACAGGCTACCTATAGGTCTCCATAAGGCGTGGAACTACAAGTAGCAGCATGCACTCACAGTTCCAGCACTAACACACAGTGTGATGAAATGATAAATGCAAAATTCATCTATTTTACAGTAATCCGGATCTTCATGGTCTCAGCGTAACATAATAGGATCATCTGCTCTGTTTTATTGAGTGTAATGACGGAGGTATTATTGGTATAAGGTTTATTATTTATATATCATTAATAGGAATAGCGATATGATTATCAGCAAATGCCCCAATAATGACGTGATATCATCAGTCCCAGATATATCAATGGCCTATAAATACATATTATATAGCTATCAATATTAAATGTATACCAATATCATATAAATACTAATATTATATAAATACCAATACATACCAATATTAAATGTATACCAATATCATATAAATACTAATATTACATAAATACCAATAGATACCAATATTAAATAGATACCAATATCATGTAAATACCAATGTAAAATAAATAACGTTATTGCATACAAACTAATATCCTATAAATACCAAAAAATATATAGCTAACAATATCATATAAATGCCAACATTATATGAATACCGATATTACATAAATACCTTTCATACCAATATTATAAAAAAAACTAAATTATACAGATACCAATATCATATAAATACAAATATTATATAAATACAATTATTTTATAGCTACTAATACCCTATAAATATCAATATTGTATAAATACCATTATCATATAAATACCATTATTATGTAAATACCAATATTATATATATATATATATATATATAGCAGCCACATAAATTGTTAACAAATATAAATATCAATATATAAAAACAATAGCATATAAATACCAACATTATTTAAATACCATTATTATATAAATACTAATATCATATAAATAACAAAAAAATATACTGTATATATCAATAACAACATTATATAAATACCATTATCATATCAATATTTTATAAATCAAAATACTATATAAACACCAATTCTCTTATAAATATTAATGATATAAATACTAATATTATATAAATAGCATTGTTATATACTGTAGAAACCAATATAATATAAATACCAAATTCATATAAATGCCAAAAATATAAAAACCAATATTACATAAATACCAATATCATATTATATTAATACCAATATTATTAAAATTACATTATTAAATAGATAATGATGTAAATACCAATATTATGCAGAGACCAATATTCTATTAATAATTAATACCAATATTATATAGACACCAATATCCTATTAATAACAAATATATATATATATATATATATATATATATATATATGTATATGCTATAAATATCAATATTCTATAGATGATAATATCATGAATGCAAACATTATACAAATACCAATATTATATAGATACTAATACCATATACATACCAACATTGAATGAATACCAATATCATATCAATACCAATATTACATGAATACAAATATTATGTAGACACCAATTATCTTATAAATACTAATATTTAAATAACAATTTATATAAACTCTACTATTAAATAAATATTTTTTTTCTATAGATACCAATATTATATAAATACAAATAACTAAATAGCAAAATTATATAAATACCAATATTACACAGGGACCAACATTCTATTAATACCAATACTATGAAAATACCATTATCATATATATATATATATATATATATATATATATCATTGTCATATAGATACCAAAGTCATAAATACAATCATTATTTAGATATTATTTTTATATGGATAACAATATCTTATAAATACAAAGTACATTACAATGCCATTATAATATACATACTGTCATATAAATACAAATTACATAAAAATAGCATTATTATATAGATACTATCATATAAATACAAAATACATTACAATACCATTATTATATAGATACCATCATATAAATACAAATTACGTAAAATACCATTATTATATAGATACTATCATATAAATACAAAATATATTACAATACGATTATTATATAGACACTATCATATAAATACAAATTACATAAAAATACCATTATTATATAGATACTATCATATAAATACAAAATACATGGAAATACCATTATTATATAGATATATCATATAAATACAAATTACATAAACACATCATTATTATTTTATAGATAACAATATTGTATGAATACCAATGTTATTAATGTAATGTAAAGCTAAGCCTGGGAGCGAGCCCTGTATGTTGTACATCCCGATGTATGAAAGCCGCTATTTGTGCGGAGGAGAGGAATCTCCTGAGCAGCACCGATCTTTCAGCGCAGACACAATGACAGAGCTGTAATATGTCATTCCCCATGTAATATCCGTCACACACATCACAGGGAAATCAGTCACCTGTTACAACAAGTATAATAAGATACAATTATTATATGTCGTGTCTTCAGTCATCAGCATATCCTATTTGTTCTACGGTGTACTTTACAGTACACACAAAGATTACCCAGCTGCTGTGGAACTACAAATCTCAGTATGCCCTGTAGACTAACGGTTTGCCCCGCTTGCTGAGATTTGTAGTTCCACATTGTCAGATGAGTAACAATTACTAGAAATGTAATAAGAACGAGCTGCTGAGGGCAAATTGCTGTAATGACATCTGTTCCTCCCTCAGAAAGCATCACATGCGGATATATATGTATGTATATCATATGTATATTATATTTACTATGCGACTATTGCAGAAGGAGGTGAGAATTCCCTGAGAATAATCTGCCCAGCTCCAGCACTGTACACAACATTTGGTAGAATAATTCGTACTTCCCATTGCAGGATCCATAATGCAGCTCTACAAACAGACGATACATCTGCGAAGTGATATAATTTGTCCCTATGTTATAACTGATTACATAGGGGAGTGTCAGACAACCGCTATTCATTCCAGTGCCAGATTGTGTACAGTATGTCATTCTGCATTGAAATGGGTTGATAATCAGAAATGCTGTCTACTCAGGCCGATTGTGCATTTTATAATGTTCAAAATAATAAAACAGTTTTTTATAACTATATTTTAGCTTATGATATCATAGGATAAAATATAGCTATCACATCTTTCCCTGTATGTATGTGTGTGTGTATATATATAATAAATATATATATATATATATATATATATATATATATATATATATATATATATATATACTGTATGTTGGATCCTTGCTGAGGGATACCTAGTAGGGCACCGGGCATTATTACCATTATTAAGAGTGAGTGCTGCTCACCTGCAGTTCTGTGTATATGTGGAGAGAGAGAGAGAGAGAGAGAGAGAGAGAGATACATATATGTGTGTGTGTGTGTACAGTATATATGTGTATATATATATAGAGAGAGAGAGAGATACATATATGTGTGTGTGTGTACAGTATATATGTGTATATATAGAGAGAGAGAGAGAGAGATACATATATGTGTGTGTGTGTACAGTATATATGTGTATATATAGAGAGAGAGAGAGAGAGAGATACATATATGTGTGTGTGTGTACAGTATATATGTGTATATAGAGAGAGAGAGAGATACATATATGTGTGTGTGTGTACAGTATATATGTGTATATAGAGAGAGAGAGAGAGAGATACATATGTGTGTGTGTGTACGGTATATATGTGTATATAGAGAGAGAGAGAGAGAGAGAGAGAGAGAGATACATATATGTGTGTGTGTGTACAGTATATATGTGTATATATAGAGAGAGAGAGAGAGAGAGAGAGATACATATATGTGTGTGTGTGTACAGTATATATGTGTATATATAGAGAGAGAGAGAGAGAGAGAGAGAGATACATATATGTGTGTGTGTGTACAGTATATATGTGTACATGTGTATATATAGAAAGAGAGATCCTTAGAATTATCTCTTGTCTGTTACCCACATATAAAATGTTTCCTGCATATTTATATTTATTCTATCTTTTCAATTAAAATAAAAACAAAAATATAGATATATAAGAGATAGATATGAGATAGATAGATAGATATGAGATACTTAGATATGGGTCAGATAGATAGATATGATATAAATAGATAGAAATGAGATAGATAGATATGAGATACTTAGATATGAGATAGATAGAAATTATATATATATATATATATATATATATGTGTGTGTGTGTGTACAGTGTATATGTGTACATGTGTGTGTGTGTATATATATATATATATATATATATATAGATAGATAGATAGATAGATCCTTACAATTATCTCTTGTCTATTATCCACATATAAAATGTTTCCTGCATATTTAAATTTATTCTATCTTTTCAATCAAAATAAACACAAAAATATAGATATATAAGCGATAGATATGAGGTAGATAGAAGTGAGATAGATAGATAGATGATAGATAGATAAATATTAGATAGCTAGATATGAGATAGATAGATATGAGATAAATAGACAGATATGAGATAGATAGATATGAGATAAATAGATGAAATAAGATAGATAGAATTTAGATAGATGGATAGATAGATAGGAGATGGATAGATAAATGTGAGATTAGATAGATATGAGATAGATTCATGGATAGATATGAGATAGATATGAAATATATAGATAGATAGATAGATATGAGATAGATAGAAATGAGATAGATATGAGAAAGATACATAGTTAGATGTATATGAGATAGATCGATAATTAGTTAGAGATGAGATAGATAGATACATATATTGATACAGTATGAGAGAGACAGATAATTAGATCGAATTATAGATAGATAGGGGATGGATAAATATCATATTAGACAGATAACCTAGCCCTCTCTCCTTCCCTTCCTCTACCTCCTAAGGCCACCATCACTAAGCGTAACATTGACGCTATTGACACCATTTCTTTTTCGTCCCAGCTGGACTCACTTCTCTCCCCTATCCTGTCTCTCTCCTGCCCTGAACAAGCCATTTCTCTATACAATATCTCCCTTACTTCTCCTCTGGACTCTGTTGCTCCGGTGATCACTATTCTCCCTCGCAAATTTACACCTCAACCTTGGCATTCCAAATGCACCAGATACCTGCAAAAGTGTTTGCGAACTGCCGAGCGACAGTGGTGAAGATCACGCTCTAAGGCTGATTTTCTCCATTTCAAATTTATGCTCTCATCATACAGTGCTGCTCTTTCCCTCTCTAAACAGTCATATTTCAAGAACCTCATCTCCTCTCAGTCCTCAAATCCCCAACGTCTCTTCACCACCTTCAAGTCTCTCCTCCGCCCACCCCCTCCTTGCCTCCCCTCCTCGCTCTCTGCCCTTGACTTTGCTACCTACTTTACATCTAAAATTGACTCCATACATCAGGACATCATATCCCAGGAGTCCCCCTGCTATCCACCTCCTCTCTTCCCAGATCACCCCTCTCCTTCCATTTTACCGACTCTAACTTTCTTCTCCCCTGTATCTGGAGAGGAAGTCATGTCCCTCATTCAGTTCTCCCTCCCTTCCACCTCCCCCCTTGACCCTATCCCTTCACGTCTCCACCTCCTTGATCTCTCCTGATCATCAGGCACTGTGCCGTCTGCATTCAACCATGCCCTTGTCTCCCCCATACTAAAACAAACTACCCTTGATCCAAACACTCTCTCCAACTACCTTCCCATCTCTCTCCTCCCTTTTGCCTCCAAGCTTCTTGAGCGTATTGTTTACAAGCGCCTTACCACCTTTCTTTCCTCTCACTCCCTCCTTGACCCTTTTCAGTCTGGCTTCCATTCTCTCCACTCCACTGAAACTGCCATTCCGAAAGTCAGCAATGACCTCCTTGCTGCTAAATCCAAAGGCCACTACTCTATGCTCATTCTCCTTGACTCTCTGCTGCTTTCGACACTGTGGACCTCCCTCTCCTTCTGCAAATCCTTCACTCCCTTGGTCTACATGACACTGCCCTCTCCTGGCTATTCTCCTACCTCTCTGACCGATCCTTCTCTGTCTCCTCTCATGACTCCTCTACTCCCGCACAGCCTCTTGCAGTAGGTGTTCCCCAAGGTTCTGTTCTTGGACCTCTCCTTTTCTCACTCTATACATCCTCACTAGGTGAACTCATCAGCTCTTTTGACCTCCAATATCATCTCTATGCTGATGATACTCAGATCTAGCTTTCCTCCCCTGACCTCTCTCCCTCTCTCCTCACTCATGTCTCCAACTGTCTCTCGGCCATCTCTTCCTGTATGTCCCAGCGATTTCTTAAACTCAATATGTCTAAGACTGAGCTAATCATCTTCCCTCCCCCCTACATAACCACACTACCCACAATTTCTTTATCAATTGATGGCACAACTATCTCCTCTAGCCCCAAAGTGCGCTGTCTTGGAGTTATCCTGGACTCCTCCCTCTACCTCAAACCACATATCCAGAATCTCTCACAGTCCTGTCGTTTTCATCTTAAAATATTTCCAAGATTAGACCCTTTCTCACCCAGGATGCCACAAAAACCCTCATTCACTCATTGGTCATCTCCAGATTGGACTACTGTAACCTCCTCCTATCTGGCCTCCCCAAATCCCTTCTCTCCCCTCTCCAGTCTGTCCTCAATGCTGCTGCTCAGCTCATCTTCCTCTCAAAATGCTCTGCATCTGCCTCCCCTCTCCTACAAGCTCTCCACTGGCTCCCCTTCCCTTTTAGAACCCAATTGAAGGTTCTCACACTCACTTACAAAGCCCTCAGCCATTCCTCTCCCATTTACATCTCTGATCTCATCTCCCTTCACTCTCCTGTCCACCCTCTTCGTTCAGCAAATGCACGACGCCTCTCATGCCAATTGATTACTTCCTCCCACTCCCAACTGCAAGATTTTGCCCCCGCTGCTCCCCGCCATTGGAACTCTCTCCCGCTTCCCATCAGACTCTCCACCTCTCTTCAATCCTTCAAACGGGCTCTCAAGACCCACTATTTCATCAAAGCCTTTCAGCTCTCATCTTAACCTGCTGCAACATACTCCTTCCTCCCTGCCTACCCCATCTGTGTCACCCCTGTTTGTCTGTCCCTCCCCCTAGAATGTAAGCTCCTATGAGCAGGGCCCTCTGCCCTCTTGTGCTTCTCCTTACTCTACCTTCATCTACTTCTTACTCTCTACTAGGGTACCTAACACTTGGTTGCTTTGCATTGTTGCTAATCTGGGTGTTATGGTCGCGAATGCAGCAATGTATATTATCCATGCCCTGTAATGTATTGCAATGTATTGTATTGTACTGTAAGTCACTGTAAATCAATCTATTTATGTACTTTGCAAGGCGCTGCGGAACACTTGTGGCGCCATATAAATAAATGATAATAATAATAATAGATATTTATGAAATAGATAGATAGATATGAGATAGACAGATAGATAGATAGATAGATAGATAGATAGATAGATAGATAGATAGATGGGTAGATAGAAATGAGGTATAGATATATATGAGATAGATAGATTTATAGATATATAGGAGATGGATAGATAAATATGAGATGACATAGATACATACATACATACATAGATAGATATGAGATAGATAGATATGAGATAGATAGGTAGATATGATATAGATAGATAGATAGATAGATATGAGATAGATAGATATGAAATAGATAGATATGAGATAGATATATATGAGATAGATAGATAGATAGTTATGTGAGAGATAGGTAGATAGATAAATATATATTTATATGAGATAGATAGAAAGATATGAGATAGATAGATAGATATGAGATAGATAGATATGAGATAGGTAGAAATGAGATAGATAGATTGATAGATATGAGATCGATAGATATGAGATAGATAGAAATCAGATAGATAGATTAGATTAATAAATGGTACAAATAATGACAGCCCGGGGAGCTACAGATTAAAACCCTTGCTGTAAGGGATAATTTTACCCATGGTATGGAGTTGGTAATGTTGGAAGGGAATATAGGGAGTATCCAAAGTAAACTATGCTAGAGAAAATGACAAATTGAATAGAAAACTAACAAGGTAGAAGATAGACACGGAAATACAGTATTGTGACCATACGTAGCTTTATGAATTGTAAAGCAATAGGGGTCATCTACTGCCTTCAATGCACCTGTGGTAGGAGATACTTAGGGATGAAAACCAGAGCTTTGAAAGGACGTGTTTTCGCAACATCAAAAACGCCAAAACGGATATTTCCAAAATGAAGTACGTTTCATCAGTGACGAGACTCTTTCTCCATAAATACAATGGTGAATCAATAAATTAGAGTGGATGAGTGTGGGCATCAGAGGAGGAGACCATAACAACGCTTTACTGAAGAGGGAGACAGAATTGATCTTTAAATTGGGAACCTTGGCACCATAATGCCTAAATGAGCTACAGACCACGTTTGTACTAAACAGTTACCTATTTGTTTTTTCCATATCTCTGTCTTCAATTTCTCACATAACAAAGAAGTATTGATCCACATGTGAATCTGTAATACTAATACACTCCCGAACTTTAATCTTAGCTCCCATACATCCTACTTAGATATGATTATTGAACTAGCATCCTCCAATTAATTTTTCCACAACATATTATTAGGTAGAATCATTAAAGAATACAGAACTCTAAGATATTTTGACATATTCGTCTATATTTCGCCTGTCATATAGTTTCTTCTTTTATCAGGTTGTCTGGGATAACCCCCCTCTTTTTTACTCCCACATTTCATAAGATCACTCTATCACAGGTTATCTCCACCACACACTATTTCTACCTCTATTATACAATCACCTTATTTCACATGACTTACATATTATCTAGTTCCCAGTCTGCGCATCACAATGGCCACCAATGTCACATTTTTAACCCTTTTGTTAAGCACACTCATGAGATCACCTCACTCGTAATTCTTACAACTACAATTGAATACTGTATGTTGGCGATTTTACAGCTCACTAATTTCTTTTATACACAGTGTACAGCCCTAAAAACATCATTACATTTTATTCTATTGTATAGGAATTTTTGTAATACCGTTGGAACCATATTTTATATATATGCTGTATTATGACACTATCTACAATACATATGGTAGCCTTCATATCACTTTGGATCTCTTTCCGTATTTTAGCACTAATAGAAGTTTAATTCTCATACTTATGTTATATTTTATAAGGAGATACCTATTCAATTTGTCATTTTCTGTAGCATGATTGACTTTGTCTACTCCCTTTATTCCCTTCCGACATTGTCAACTCCATACCTCGGGTAAAATGATCCCTTACAGCAAGGTTTCAGTCTGTACCTCCCCGCTCCTGTCACGGAGCTTACTGACGAAGCCTTAGGAGAAACGTGCGTCTGCGTGTTTGCCGGGAGCCTCCGGAGTGCACGTGGAGACTCCCGCTCTCTGGACCTGCCACCGCAACACACAGACACAGGTATTTCCCCTGTCTCACTCAAGGGACATCCGGACTGCACCACTTCATGTAATGTTCCTACTGCGCTGTCAATTGATATCAGTGGGGTGAGGTGTGTTGATTGCAGATCCGCGCTGTCTCCTTCTTTGCTATCCTTCACGGTGCCGAGTGTGCGGTCTATTATATATATCTATTGGCTTCTTACTGAAGAAAATCTTCTCTTATACCTGACAGGGATGTCTTCTTATTTTACTACTACTCACTATTTCTAATACCTATGTCCGAGCATTTTCACTCCCCTAGTGTCCCACCAGTAAGCCAGCATCTATATACCTAGCTGTAGTGTATACACACGGGTAATAGTGCATGCCCTTATTTACACTATATCATACCCTCATGGTACATGTGGTGGGTCCGCTCATATCCCATCCAATACATATGTACATGGGATACAGAAGCCACCTATCCCCTTACCTCAAGTGAGTGGTATCTTTCCTGTGTCATCCTTATTCAACATTTATATCTGCTCTAGATACCTGATATAGCATTCTATTTGGCATGTTGACATCTTTTGGTATGTGATGACAAGATATATCTACCACTAAAAAGGTTTAATACCCTCAGGATTCATGTGGCGGATCCACTTGAAGTCCATTTAATATATATATATATATATATATATATATATATATATATATACATGGGATTTGGTAGAATTTTCTTTTCTCTCTCACAGTGAGAGGCATTTTACTATTTCATCCTGATTGAATCAGCTGTAATACCTATTATATTATTGATCTAGTGTGTTGATATCTTTTATGTTGTAACTAATATATATTCACCACAATTAGATGTATTAATCAGTATTACATTGTCTATTAGACATATACACAGTGCCCATATATACAACCTTGGTAACTGTTAGAATCTGATCAGGTACACTATTGCCTGGTCATCACATACTGATAGAATCTGATCAGGTACACTATTGCCTGGTTATCATATGCTGATAGAATCTGATCAGGTACACTATTGCCTGGTCATCATATACTGATAGAATCTGATCAGGTACACTATTGCCTGGTTATCATATACTGATAGAATCTGATCAGGTACACTATTGCCTGGTCATCATATACTGATAGAATCTGATCAAGTACACTATTGCCTGGTCATCATATACTGATAGAATCTGATCAGGTACACTATTGCCTGGTCATCATATACTGATAGAATCTGATCAGGTACACTATTGCCTGGTTATCATATGCTGATAGAATCTGATCAGGTACACTATTGCCTGGTTATCATATGCTGATAGAATCTGATCAGGTACATTATTGCCTGGTCATCATATACTGATAGAATCTAATCAGGTACACTATTGCCTGGTCATCATATACTGATAGAATCTGATCAGGTACACTATTGCCTGGTCATCATATACTGATAGAATCTGATCAGGTACACTATTGCCTGGTCATCATATACTGATAGAATCTGATCAGGTACACTATTGCCTGGTCATCATATACTGATAGAATCTGATCAGGTACACTATTGCCTGGTCATCATATACTGATAGAATCTGATCACGTACACTATTGCCTGGTCATCATATACTGATAGAATCTGATCACGTACACTATTGCCTGGTCATCATATACTGATAGAATCTGATCAGGTACACTATTGCCTGGTTATCATATACTGATAGAATCTGATCAGGTACACTATTGCCTGGTTATCATATACTGATAGAATCTGATCAGGTACATTATTGCCTGGTCATCATATACTGATAGAATCTGATCAGGTACATTATTGCCTGGTCATCATATACTGATAGAATCTGATCAGGTACACTATTGCCTGGTCATCATATGCTGATAGAATCTGATCAGGTACACTATTGCCTGGTTATCATATGCTGATAGAATCTGATCAGGTACACTATTGCCTGGTCATCATATACTGATAGAATCTGATCAGGTACACTATTGCCTGGTCATCATATACTGATAGAATCTGATCAGGTACACTATTGCCTGGTCATCATATACTGATAGAATCTGATCAGGTACACTATTGCCTGGTTATCATATGCTGATAGAATCTGATCAGGTACACTATTGCCTGGTTATCATATGCTGATAGAATCTGATCAGGTACATTATTGCCTGGTCATCATATACTGATAGAATCTAATCAGGTACACTATTGCCTGGTTATCATATGCTGATAGAATCTGATCAGGTACACTATTGCCTGGTCATCATATACTGATAGAATCTGATCAGGTACACTATTGCCTGGTTATCATATACCGATAGAATCTGATCAGGTACACTATTGCCTGGTTATCATATGCTGATAGGCAGATGTTTGTTCCAGTGTTTACTCCAGAGATTATCTGTTTACTTATATGTGTACTTTTTGATATATGTTCACCTATAAAATCGTTATTATACAGAAGCTATGACAGCACATATTACTGTCTACTATTCATAGTTCGACTATATGAATTATCATAAATATGCTGGAATCCACTACAATCCAAAACAGGACGGACATTGATACCTTCCATATATATATTGGATATTCAGGCTAATTTCTGGTATATGTTGTCTAGTCTTGTTAGTCCTTCTTTTATATGATCATTTATTAATTAAAAGTTAAGTTTTACAATACTACAGGCAGATACTGTGCCCCAAACACATTAGAGTACTTTCTTCCTTTTCTACTGCCATTTTTACTCTCAAGGGTGCACCTCTTTTTTGTTCTATTTTATTGGATATCATACCCCTCAATGTGGTATTTCCGTAATTAATGGACTTCAATCTGCCTCTTTGAATAACTATATTATACTAAGTTTTATTTTAGTACCAGAACTGAGGGTTTCCCAGCACCCTTTTCCCTGTACTTACGGTCATTATTTCTACCATTTAACTTAGTCCTTTTCTATCTAACCTTAACATGTTACGTCATTCAATTTCCCCTGTGTGAGATTTTATATATAACACGGTCATATTTGATTAATTTTACATCTTGATCAGATCATAAGAATCAACCTTATACGTGATTCTATTACCTGTGATTATTCTCTGTTTGTGCGTAATCTCTTTTGCACTTTATCACACTCTTATCATGTTATGTGTTTTTGTGAGTTTATTTTAAATGACATTGTTGTTGTAATAAAGGTTAAGTTTGAACAGGATTCGCATTGTCGGCATCAATATGCTATTAGAGTACTCTCATTATAGAGTCTTTGGTGGTCTGTAAGACCTCCATTTTTTGTTGTTCTAGTTTAGCAGTAAACTCTTACACTTTTCAAACTCACCCAATTTAATAGAGTCAGAGAACATGGAAACTTGCCCAATGTAATAGAGTCTGAGAACATGGAAACTCGCCCAATGTAATAGAGACAGAGAACATGGAAACTCGCCCAATGTAATAGAGTCAGAGAACATGGAAACTCGCCCAATGTAATAGAGTCAGAGAACATGAAACTTGCCCAATGTAATAGAGTCAGAGAACATGGAAACTCACCCAATGTAATAGAGTCAGAGAACATGGAAACTCACCCAATGTAATAGTTTGAGAACATGGAAACTCACCCAATGTAATAGAGTCAGAGAACATGAAACTTGGCCAATGTAATAGAGTCAGAGAACATGAAACTCGGCCAATGTAATAGAGTCAGAGAACATGGAAACTCGGCCAATGTAATAGAGTCAGAGAACATGGAAACTCACCCAATGTAATAGTTTGAGAACATGGAAACTCACCCAATGTAATAGAGTCAGAGAACATGAAACTTGGCCAATGTAAAAGAGTCAGAGAACATGAAACTCGGCCAATGTAATAGAGTCAGAGAACAGGTAAACTCGCCCAATGTAATAGAGTCAGAGAACATGGAAACTCGCCCAATGTAATAGAGTCAGAGAACATGAAACTCGGCCAATGTAACAGACAGAGAACATGGAAACTCGCCCAATGTAATAGAGTCTAAGAACAGGTAAACTCGCCCAATGTAATAGAGTCAGAGAACATGGAAACTCGCCCAATGTAATAGAGTCTAAGAACAGGTAAACTCGCCCAATGTAATAGAGTCTGAGAACAGGTAAACTTGCCCAATGTAATAGAGTCAGAGAACAGGTAAACTTGCCCAATGTAATAGAGTCAGAGAACATGGAAACTCTCCTAATGTAATAGAGTCTGAGAACAGGTAAACTCGCCCAATGTAATAGAGTCAGAGAACATGGAAACTCGCCCAATGTAATAGAGTCTAAGAACAGGTAAACTCGCCCAATGTAATAGAGTCTGAGAACAGGTAAACTTGCCCAATGTAATAGAGTCAGAGAACAGGTAAACTTGCCCAATGTAATAGAGTCAGAGAACATGGAAACTCGCCCAATGTAATAGAGTCTGAGAACAGGTAAACTCGCCCAATGTAATAGAGTCTGAGAACAGGTAAACTTGCCCAATGTAATAGAGTCTGAGAACAGGTAAACTTGCCCAATGTAATAGAGTCAGAGAACATGGAAACTCCCCCAATGTAATAGTCAGAGAACAGGCAAACTTGGCCAATGTTATAGAGTCAGAGAACATAGAAACTTGGCCAATGTAATAAAATCAGAGAACATGGAAAGTCGCCCAATGTAATAGAGTCAGAGAACATGTGGTAATCTGTTATGTGTATCAGAATGAAAATCTTGGAAGTGCCATAGAGCACCCACCATGCTTGTATAACCTTGTGAACCTATATATGCAAAAAAAATCCCTAAAATTAAGACAATGTAAAGTGCAAAATGTGTAAATACAACCATATAAAGTAGTTAATGCAACTATAGAATGCGCTCTATACCCCTATTGAAAATGATAGATATTAGATAGATATATAGATAGAAAGATATAATTAGATAGATATGAGATAGATATGAGATAGATAGATATGAGATAGATATGATATAGATAGATAGATATGAGTTAGAGATTGATATGAGATAGATAAATAGATAGATATGGGATAGATAGATATATATGAGATAGATAGATTGATAGATATATGATAGATAGATAGATAGATAGATAGATAGATATGAGAAAGATAGATAGATATGAGATAGACATATATGAGTTAGAGATCGATATGAGATAGATAGACATGGGATAGATAGATAGATAGATATGAGATAGATAGATAGATATGAGATAGATAAATATATAGATAGATATGAGATAGATATGAGATAGACATATATGAGTTAGAGATCGATATGAGATAGATGGATAGACATGGGATAGATAGATAGATAGATAGATAGATAGATATGAGATAGATAGACAGACATGGATAGATAGATAGATAGACAGATAGATAGATAGATATGAGATAGATAGATAGATAGATATGAGATAGATAGACATGGGATAGATAGATAGATAGATAGATAGATAGATATGAGATAGATATGAGATAGATAAATATATAGATAGATATGCCACCTGGATTTTGGATTGAATTAAGTACCATTAGAATATTAAATGTTGTCCTTCTTGTGTCTGCAATTACATATGTATGCTGATGAGTCATGTGATCTAGGTTGATTGGATGATCAGTAAAGCATGTTAAAGGGCTATATAAGTAATGGCTGGGCTGGGAGTAGACACACCCACTGAGGAAGTCCTTCGGGATGAAACATGTTTGGGCTTGGCTTATGACGGAGACGCTGTGACATCCTCAGTCCAGGAAGCGCTGGTGAATTGGAGAGGACGCCAGGAGTGCCGGCTTATGTTTAAAGACCGGAGGTCCTTTTACTTTATGCGCTGTTTGTGATATTTCCATATATCACAATTTTATATGTGAGTGGTTCTTAATTATTAGTAAAGAATTAAGTTTTAAACGTACTTCACCATTGTGCGCCTCCTATTCTTTTTATCCACAAATAAATATATATATATATATATATATGGGGTGAGCGGATTCGGTTCTACTCGGTTCCGTTCGGATTTAAAAACCGAATCTCATTGGGTATCAGCTGTCACGAGTTTTGGATAGCCAATAAGATTCGTTTATTTTATCCGAACGGAACCGAGTAGAACCGAATAATAGAAAAAGAGGGTCACTCACCAGGCTTGTAAAAAGTTAATCCAAATTTAATTCACATAATATAACTCACTCAACGTTTCGGTCATAGTCTGTGACCTTCTTCAGGAGTAGCAACACAGGTTATGAATAAATCAGCATCTGCAGCAATGGATACAACAGTATCTATCTATCTCATATCTATCTATCTATCTATCTATCTCATATCTATGTATCTATCTATCTATCTATCTATCTATCTATCTATCTATCTATCTATCTATCTATCTCATATCTATCTATCTATCTCATATCTATCTATCTATCTATCTATCTATCTATCTATCTATCTATCTATCTGTCTCATATCTATCTATCTATCTATCTATCTACCTATCTATTTATCTATCTAATGACAGTGCTCACTAGCGGTAATGCATTTGTAAAAGAGAGGACAGTACACACCCACTGCCCCAGGGAAGTGCTGTAGTCTAGCCCCAGTACTATAGGCACTACTCTGGATATTCCATAGGGGAAAGTTTTTATGTTTTTTGTTTTATGGGAACCATTTTCCTAGGGATTTCTGAGGATTGGGCGCACAGCGCAGAGTATTACTGTGTCTATCCCTTATACTACGTCCTTCACTTGGGCACGTCAGCTTTGCAGTACCCTGGCTCACTCCTTAATGAACATTTTCTTGCACAAGTCTGTGGTCCGGATTCAGAGATGGATGGAATTGCAGAGCTGCACACAAGCCTCACACAAGCATCGCACAAGCAGCATACAAGCGGCATACAAGCGGTACACAAGTGGCACATAAGCCTCACACAAGCGGCACACAAGCGGCATACAAGCCTCACACAAGCCTCACACAAGCAGCACACAAGCGGCACACAAGCCTCACACAAGTGGCACACAAGCCTCACACAAGTGGCACACAAGCCTCACACAAGTGGCACACAAGTGGCGCACAAGCCTCACACAAGTGGCACACAAGCCTCACACAAGTGGCACACAAGCCCACACAAGCGGCTTACAAGTGGCACACAAGCCCCACCAAGCGGAACACAAGCGGTACACAAGCGGCACACAAGCGGCACACAAGCCTCCCGCAAGTGGCATACAAGCGGCACACAAGCCTCATACAAGCCTCACACAAGCGGCACACAAGCGATACATAAGCGGCACACAAGCGGCACACAAGCCTCACACAAGCCTCACACAAGCGGCACACAAGCGATACACAAGCGGCACACAAGCGATACACAAGCGGCACACAAGCGGCACACAAGTCTCACACAAGCGGCACACAAGTGGCACACAAACGGCATACAAATGGCACACAAGCAGCATACAAGTGGCACACAAGCGGCACACAAGCCTCACACAAGTGGCACACAAGCGGCACACAAGTGGCACACAAGCAGCATACAAGTGGCACACAGCGGCATACAAGCAGCACAGAAGCGGCACACAAGTGCACACAAGTCTCACACAAGTGGCACACAAGTGGCACACAAGCGGCACACAAACAGCATACAAATGGCACACAAGCGGCATACAAGTGGCACACAAGCGGCACACAAGCCTCACACAAGCAGCACATAAGCGGCACACAAGCGGCACACAAGCGGCTGTACAATTCCGTCCATGTAAAATGCTAATGATGCAGGAGGTGTCTGTAGGAAACATTCACCTTCCTACTACATCTGCGATGTCAGCTCTGCGACCGAGGTCACAGCCTGGGAACATCATCGCAACCATCAGCGTAATGCAGCCTGTCCGTGTCCTGGTCACTTGCAAGGCCAGGAAATCTGCATCCACCATTATTCGATTCCAGGAATGGTGGCCAGCCACGCCCCCATAAGAAGCCATATTTATGTGTCACACGTCGGATTAGCCATTAGCGGCTGCACAAACCAATGGTAAAGAAAAGTGAGGCGTGTCACACACAATGATTTAAAAAAGAAATGTCACGGCTTGGCGTGCACCTGGACCCGGAGTGGAGTCGGATGGCAAGTGAGGGTTCGTTTGCTGGTACCTGAAAGCAGCCGGCCTTAGGGGGGGTATGACTCATGAAGGAATGGCTTACACGAAGGGGTGAGACAGGCTGGGAGACACTGGCGGCACTCGGAGAACTGGGGTTGGCTGGGTAAACAACGGGAAGCTGGTGTCAGGAGACAGGTAGTAACAGGAGCAGAACCACACCAAGGCTGAGAGGTGAATCTGCATGAACACACTGGAGAAATGGCACTTTTAAGGAGCAAGGGAGCACAGAGAACAGGCTCACAGCATACGCTGTGATAGACGTTGCACTGGCAACTAAGGAGCCTCTTGACAGCCCTTTATTACCCTCAGGTAGTGCAGGATTGGCTGCTAGCCTCCCTAGCCCAGGCTGTTACCTGATTGGCCCAAATCAACATGTGACCCTAATCCAAGATGGCTGCGCCCAGTGGTCAGTGTGCAGAAGCACTGTCAGACTCAACCTCTCTCAACTTCCTCCTGATGGAAGCCCTTAGTCTGCGGAGGCTCAGTACCCAGCGCTGCTCTCCAGGTCCCTGCACCCCCGCCGGAGATGCCATGGCAGAGCGCCCGGAGCAGTAAGGACTGTGATCTCGGCAGCCTTTCAGCCCTGATCATGACAGTACCCCCTCCTTGAGGGGTGGCCTCTGGACACTTCTTGGGTTTACCAGGATTTTCAGAATGAAACTTAAGCACCAGGCGAGGAGCATGGACATCCTCAGCTTTCACCCAACAACGCTCTTCAGGACCATATCCTTTCCAATCCAGCAAATATTGAAGCTGACCATAACAAAAACGAGTCCAGGATTTGTTTGACCTCAAACTCTACACCCCTCTCAGTTAGGACTTTGGGAGAGCGTGGCAGGACTTTGTTAAAGCGATTCAGGATGAGAGGTTTCAGCAGGGAGATATGGAAGGAGTTTGGTAATTTGAGATAGGACGGGAGTTTCAATTTGTAGGTCACTGGATTGATCACTTGAGTGATGGGAAATGGACCGATGAATCGGGGAGCAAACTTCATGGACGGGACTTTAAGGCGAAGATTACGAGTAGACAGCCACACTAAATTACCTGTTTTTAGGTTGGGCACCGCACTACTTTTTTAGACAGCTGCTAATTTATATCGAACGGAGGCTTTTTATAAGGCAGAATGAGTCCAAATCTGAGACAATTTCTGTAGTGTGGAGGTTACCGCTGGTACATCGAAAACTGGCAATTCTTGAAACTCTGGTACTCTGGTGGGATGCAGACCAAAATCTACAAAAAATGGGGTTTGCCCCATAGAAGAATGATAAGAGCTGTTATGGGCAAATTCGGCCCAGGGCAGAGTGTCTGCCCAATTGTCTTGTGATGAAGACATGTGGATTTGCAGAAAGGTCTCGAGGTCCTGATTGACCCTCTCTGTAGATCCATTAGACTGAGGGTGATAAGCTGTTGAAAATTTTAGTTTCATTTGGAAGACAGAATACAGAGCTCTCCAAAATCTTGCTACAAACTGCACCCCTCTATCGGAGACAATTTCAATTGGGAGTCCATGGAGATGGAAGATATTGTCGACGTACAGCTGGCCCAACTCTGGAGCAGATGGCAATTTCTTGAGGGGAACGTAATGAACCATTTTGGAGAAATGATCCACCACAACCCAGATGGTGGTAAACCCGTTGGAAATGGGTAGGTCCGTTACAAAGTCCATGGATAGGTGTGTCCAAGGATGGGTTGGTATCGACAGGGGTGGCAATGTGCCGGTAGGAGCTTGTTTGGATGTTTTATGCTGAGCGCACTGTGGAAGGGAGGAAATAAAAGCTTCAATTTCAGATGTCATAGCAGGCCACCAACATGAATGTTGCAGGAATTCCAAGGTCTTGCGTATGCCCGGGTATCCGGCGAAACAAGAAGTATGAGCCCACTTCAAAAGCTGTTTGCGCATATCTGAGGTCACAAAGGTTTACCCAGGAGGAGGTTGAATGCAAGTGACAGCAAATACTCTGGTGTCCAGAACTGGAGTCTCCTTATGACCTTCGGAAGATGCATCGGAGGAGAGAGAACGAGAGAGAGCATCTGCTTTTTGATTCAGTGAGCCTGGGTGAAAAGTCAAAGTAAAATTGAAACGGGAGAAGAATATTGCCCACCGGGCCAAACGAGAACTGAGGCACTGGATATTCTTTAGATATAGGAGGTTCCAATGATCTGTATAAATGGTGATGGGAAACGTAGCACCTTCGAGAAGATAACGCCACTCTTCAAAGGCTAACTTCACAGCCATCAAGTCCGGCTCTCCAATGGGATAATTCCTTTCTGCTAGGAAAATTCTTTGAGAAGAACCCGCAAGGATGAAACTTGTTATCCTCAAGTTTCTGGGATAGTACTGCCCCTACTGCTTCGGAAGAGGCATCCACTTCTAGAAAAAATGGGTAATTAATGTTCAGTTGTCTCAGTACAGGAGCGGAAATGAAGGCTTGTTTTAAAAGTTGAAAGGCAGTTTCGGACTCGGGAGGCCACTGAGATGGGTTTGCCCCCTTGCGAGTCAGAGCAGAAATGGGTGCAATGAGGGTGGAGAATCCTTTGATGAATCTTCGATAATAGTTAGCGAAGCCTAGAAATCTTTGTACCGCCTTCAAAGAATTCGGACGAGACCAGTCCAAGATTGCCTGTACTTTCTGGGGATCCATTTAGAACCTGAGATGATGTAACTTAGAAAGGGAACCCAGGAAACTTCGAACACACATGTTTCAGCTTTACAGTACAGGTGGTTCTTTCGTAAACGAGTTAGCACTTCCTTGACTTGGGACTGATGTTTGTCAATATTGGAGGAGAATATCAGAATATCGAATATCGTCTAGGTAAACCACTACAGAAATATATAGTAAGTCCCGGAAGATCTCATTCACAAAGTTCTGAAAAACAGCAGTGGCATTACAGAGGCCAAAGGGCATTACAAGATATTCAAAATGACCGTCCCAGGTATTGAATGCTGTTTTCCACTCGTCTCCGGCTTGTATCCTAATGAGATTATAGGCCCCTATTAAATCCAGTTTGGTAAAAATAGTAGCACCTTTTACTCGATCGAAAAGTTCGGTAATGAAGGGTATCGGGAAACGTTTTTTGACAGTTATGTCATTTAAGCCCCTATAATTGATGCAAGGTCGCAGACCTCCATCCTTCTTTGATACAAAAAAGAATCCCGCCCCTGCCGGTGAGGAGGATGGTTGAATGAACCCTTTTTGCAGGTCCTCCTGGATGTACGCTGATATGGCCTTGGTCTCGGGCAGAGAGAGTGGGTAAGTACGACCACGTGGAGGAGTTTTGCCAGGGATCAACTCAATGGGACAATCCCACTCTCGATGAGGAGGCAGAATATCGGCCCCTGTTTTGCAGAAGATGTCAGAGAAGGAATGGTACTGGCAGGGAATTGGAGTAGTAGTTGCAATGTGAATTTCTTTGACGAGCTTGATTTGAGGAAGGCAGGACGCGCGACAAATTTCTCCCCAGGACAAGATTTGCATGGTACCCCAGTCAATATTGGGAGAATGCTTGCATAACCAGAGATATCCAAGGATGACTTCATGGGAGGGTTTGGGAATCACCAAGAATTGGATAGTTTCTGTGTGAAGAGCCCCGACATGAACTGGCATAGGTAGAGTACGTAGAGAGATGACTCCATTGATAATCTGGGTGCCATCCACTGCAGATAGGGTGACAGTATGGTTGAGAGCGGAGACGGGAATCCGAATTCTCTGGACAAGTTCGGCGGTGATGAAATTTTCAGCAGCCCCTGAATCAAGGAGTGAAAGAACAACTTTAGAACCATGGGAAATCTCTAAAGTAATGGTCAAGGTAGATTCAGTTTTTGATGGAGAAGAGGCCATCACCCCCAACCTGGTGACTCCGCCACAGGTTAGGATCGGGAGTTTCCCGGACGAAGTGGACAGGCAGCGACCAGATGATCCCCGCAGTACATGCACAGGTTCTCCCGGCTGCGCCTTTGCCGCTCCTCTACTGTGATGCAAGCCCGATTAATCTGCCTGGGTTTGTCTCCCACAGGTTCAGATAGAGGGGTGGTTGGAGTAATGGTTGGCCGGAACCTAAAGCGATCTCCCCTATTTTTCTTACTCTGCCATTCTCGGTACCACAGGTCCACTTTAATATAGCGAGAGCTAAGCTTGTTGAGGGTAGCCGGCAGATCTCGAGTCATCCTTTAAACGATTTGACAACCCACTCCAGAAGGCGGAAATCAGGGCCTCCTCATTCCACTTTAGCTCCGAGGCCAGCGTTTGAAATTGGTGTACTGGCTGACCAGTCGATTCCCCTGGTGAAGTCGCAGGATCTCCGCTGCAGCTGAGGTTGTTCTCCCGGGCTTGTTGAAGATCCTTCGGAAGGACATGAGAAATTCGGAGTAGTTTTCTAATAAGGGGTCTGACCTCTCCCAGAGGGGCGAAACCCAATCTAGGGCAGAACCGGACAGCAGAGACACAATATATGCCACTTTGGATTTAGCAGATGGAAAGTTCGCAGGCTGTAATGTGAAGTGGACGTCACACTTGTTAAGAAACCCTCGGCACAATTTGGGGTTCCCGTCAAATTTAATGGGAGTCGGAAGGTGCAGATGAGATGAAGCAGATGGAACAGGAACGACTGGAGCTGCTGGCTGGCTTGTGGTGGCAGGCATATTAATGGTAACCAGGGAGGCTTGTAACGTGTCCTGACGAAGAGACATTTCCTGCAGGAACTGAGCCATTTGTCGCTGTGATGCCTCTAAACCCTCTAGGCGACTGGCAATACCCTGGAGCAGGTCGGCCCTCAAACCCTGTCCACTAGCCGAATCCATTTGGCCAGTGCAAACTGTCACGGCTTGGCGTGCACCTGGACCTGGAGTGGTGTCGGATGGTGAGTGAGGGTTCGTTTGCTGGTACTTGAAAGCAGCCGGCCTTAGGGGGGTATGACTCATGAAGGAATGGTTTACACGAAGGGGTGACACAGACTGGGAGACACTAGTGGCACTCGGAGAACTGGGGTTGGCTGGGTAAACAACGGGAAGCTGGTGTCAGGAGACAGGTAGTAACAGGAGCAGAACCACACCAAGGCTGAGAGGTGAATCTGCAGGAACACACTGGAGCAATGGCACTTTAAGGAGCAAGGGAGCACAGAGAACAGGCTCACAGCATACGCTGTGATAGATTTTGCACTGGCAACTAAGGAGCCTCTTGACAGCCCTTTAGTATCCTCAGGTAGTGCAGGATTGGCTGCTAGCCTCCCTAGCCCAGGCTGTTACCTGATTGGCCCAAATCAACATGTGACCCAAATCCAAGATGGCCGCGCCCAGTGGTCAGTGTGCAGAAGCACTGTCAGACTCAACCTCTCTCACCTTCCTCCAGATGGAAGCCCTTAGTCTGCGGAGGCTCACAGTACCCAGCGCTGCTCTCCAGGTCCCTGCACCCCCGCCGGAGATGCCATGGCAGAGCGCCCGGAGCAGTAAGGACCGTGATCTCGGCAGCCTGTCAGCCCTGATCGTGACAAGAAAAAATCAAGTAGTGCTGCAGATTTTCATTAAACTAATTAGACAATTATCTTTAGTGACATTGATTATACATAAGACAGGACACTATACTTAGGACTGTAATACACCATAAAATTGTAACAGCAATACAGTAACTACGTATAGCAAAATGTGCATCGTGATTTTCATGCTTGTTATGCGATTCCTTCACCAAGATCTATCTCTGCTGTCAGTGAAGCCAAACAATACATTTTCAGTTTAACCACTATGACACATTATTATGATGTGATCCATCCCGGTCACTTCATAATAACACAACCAAGTGTCCTCGAAACCCAACATTAGCTAGAACAAGACCAAACAATCTGTGATTTCCACCTGAAGAGACACATGTAGCTATCAGGGGATGTGGTATTAATCTTCTGCCTTCCTCATTCTAATTACTAAATTACTTAAATCTAATATTCAGTCACATAACTATTGGTTAAAGGTTATATGACAAACTGTCTAATTGACAGCGGAAGTGACAGTAAATAGTTTGGGAGCTAAAGGAAACTGGTGTAGAAAAGTCAGTTTAATAATTCACTAAGCAGGAGTTTCTACTTTCTATGATGTATAGGAAATGACCCCGCAGGATGGTCCTTATACCTTAATAAAAGAATACTGTATTGCAATGAAGCCACATGTGTAAATGGGTCCTGGTACATGCTGTGTGCGATCAATAGTGACTTGGAGGTTGTGTACATATTGCAAAATATTAAATGTTTATTTGGAAGTCAAATGAAAGTAATCTGGCAAAAAAAAGCAAATTAAGACATTTCAATGACGAAGATACAATAATAACTGAGTGTAAAAAACAAAATAATACAATGTTGCTTAGCTACATCGTAACAGAACAGACCTAGGAGCAAAATATCATCAATCCACACTGACAAAACCTCTGTCGGAAAAAGATTTATGTATATGATAATTGTACTATCTATCTCATATCTATCTATATAATATATCTATCTATCTCATATCTATCTATATAATATCTATCTCATATCTAGCTATCTATCTCATATCTATCTATATAATATATCTATCTATCTCATATCTATCTATATAATATCTATCTATCTCATATCTATCTATAACATATCTATCTATCTATCTATCTATCTATCTATCTATCTATCTATCTATCTATCTATCTATCTATCTCATATCTATCTATATAATATATCTATATATCTCATCTATCTAATATCTATCCATCTCATATCTATCTATCTATCTATCTATCTATATCATATCTATCTATATAATATATCTATCTATCTCATATCTATCTATCTAAAATCTATCGATCTCATATCTATCTATATAATATCTATCTATCTCATATCTATTGTATAATATATCTATCTATCTCATATCTATCTATCTCATATCTATCTATCTATCACATATCTATCTATATAATATCTATCTATCACATATCTATCTATCTCATATCTATCTATATAATATCTATATATCGCTTAACTATATAATATCTATCTATCTATCACATATCTATCTATCTATCTATCTATCTATCTATCTATCTATCTATCTAATATCTATCTATATAATATTTATCTATCTATCTAACACACACACACACACACATATATATATATATATATATATATATATGTCAGGTGCATAAATATTGGGACATTGACAGAATTTTCATATTTTGGCCTCTATTCACCACCACAATGGCTTTGAAATGAAACAAACAAGATGTGCTTTAACTGCAGTCTTTCAGATTTCATTTGAGGGTAATTACATCCAAATCAGGTGAACGGTGTAGGAATTACAATGGTTTCTATATGTGCCTCCCACTTTTTAAGGGGCCAAAAGTAATGGGACTATCAACTCAAACGCTATTTCATGGACAGGTGTGGGCTATTCCCTCGTTATTTCATTATCAATTAAGCAGGTAAAAGGTCTGGAGTTGATTCTAGGTGTGACATTTGCATTTAGAATCAGTTGCTGTCGACTCTCAATATGAGATCCAAAGAGTTGTCACTATCAGTGAAGCAAGCCATCATTAGGTGTGGCCAAATCAACTGTTTGGAACATTCTTAACAAGAAAGAACGCACCGGAGAGCTCAGCAACACCAAAAGACCCGGAAGACCACGGAAAACAACTGTGGTGGATGACAGAAGAATTATTTCCCTGGTGAAGAAAAACCCCTTCACAACAGTTGGCCAAATCAAGAACACTCTCCAGGAGGTAGGTGTATATGTGTCAAAGTCAACAATCAAGAGAAGACTTCACAAGAGTGAATATAGAGGGTTCATCACAAGATGTAAACCATTGGTGAGCCACAAAAACAGGAAGACCAGATTAGAGTTTGCCAAACAACATCTAAAAAAGCCATTACAGTTCTGGAACAACATCCTATGGACAGATGAGACAAAGATCAACTTGTACCAGAGTGATGGGAAGAGAAGAGAATGGAGAAGGAAAGGAACTGCTCATGATCCAAAACATACCACCTCATCAGTGAAGCATGGTAGTGGTAGTGTCATGGCTTGGGCATGTATGGCTGCCAATGTAACTGGTTCCCTTGTATTTATTGATGATGTGACTGCTGACAAAAGCAGAGAGATATAGATGTATCCCTGATGATTGGCTGCGGCCCGAAACATTGGATTAAAAGTTACAGAATTTACATTAAGACGCTGAGTACCACTAAGGAGGGCACCGGTGCATCTTTTCAAGAGAATTACACAAAAGAGTGTCACAACTTTACTACTATATTTTCTACATTTATATCTTGGCACCCACTGCTTTTATTTTACTTGGAGTGCCCATTTCTCCTACGAATATATAGATCTTAATAAATAAAACACATAGGCTTCACATGAAAAAGACAAACACATACTAGCAGGTTACATATAGAGACATTTGTACACATACAGGCAGGGTTACATTTTGAGACACACAGAAGGGTTACATATAGAGGCATACACACACATACAGGCAGGGTTACATATAGAGAGACACACATATATATATATATATATATATATAGAGGCAGGGAATCACTATGATTTACCACCAGCCGCATGGAAGCCCTGCAGGGGTGAAGATCCCAACTGCTAATTTCGGTAAATATTGCTAACCTGATTCCCTACCCTAAGCCTCCTTTAGGGGTGCCTAACCCTAACCTCCCCACCAAGTGCCTAAACCAAACTCACCCTTCCCCGCAGCCTAAACCTAAGTCTCCCGGGGTGTGCCAAACCCCCCTTCCCCATGCCTAACCCTTCTGGGGGAGCTGCCTAACCCTAAGTCCCCCTCTGGAGCTTCTAACCTAACCCCCCCTCCTGCGGCTGTCCGCGCCTGGCACGCAGCTTACCTTCGAACGGGATGCCGGGCGTCAGGCTCCCGGCGTGGGTAAAATGACAGGCGTCAGGATTTTGATGCCTGTCAATAGACCCTTGCGGGATTAGACCGTCGGCATCCCGACTGCATACCAGAGGCAGGGTTACATATAGAGACACACAAGATGAAGGCTCTGGTAGTATATGTGGTGGGTGAAATGGTTGGTGAGTGCCTATGTGAGACAGTGGCTGGTGAGTATAGGTGATAGCCCTGCCTAGACCATCACTTTCATCAGGCTGACCACCTCCTCTCTTACATAACCACCCCTTCAATTGCATGGTACACCTTCCCACCAGATCTTCACTGAAAGTTCTGTCTGACCCACACGGCCCCAGGTTCCCCTGACATGCTCCCTCCGCATCCAGGTATTTCCCACCTGTATGTCTGAAATAAATACCCTTAGCATCTGCCACCCTCTAGCAGTATGTTTGCAAAATGCTCCCAACATGGGCCCCCCTGGCACCATGTTAACCACATGCCCCGTGCCCTAAATGTCTGTGACATGCCCCACTTTGTGCCCAAAAATAACCAAATCTGCTCCCTAGCAGCATCCTCCAAACATGCCCCCTGTGCCACAAATGCCTCCAGCATCTTTGACATACTCATTCCACAGCAGATTTTTCCTCAAATGCTCCATGCCCCAAACTCCCCTGGCATCTGTCTGTTTCCCCAGCAGTATCTTCTTCACATAACCCCTGTGCACAAATTGCCCCCTGCTGTCCCCAACTGCATTCACCACATATGCCCCTGTGCTCCATATGAACCAAATGTCTATGACATGCCCCCTACACATCAGTGTGTTTACCTCACTTTGTGCCACAAATGCCCCCAGAGTTTGCGACAAGCCTTCCACAGCAGCATGTTCCCCATTTACCTGGAGTCTCCCTGAAATGCCCCCTCATGTAGACTATATGCAACAAGCATTTGCCACCCATCTATTGTGTTCACAACCAGAGACGTACACCGCGCAGCGCCGATAAAGGGGTGTGGCCTCATGAAAAGGAGCGTGGCCTCACGTCCAAACCACCATGGTCCAGTTCCTCCTGGGAGGGGGTGCTGGAGCGTGCAGGGTATAGTTAGTGAAAATTATCTATCCATTACCGGCCCCCTAAGACCCGGCACCTGCCTGCCGCCCCATCACATTCCCTCACTGGCACCCAGGTTTGCAGCACGCTCCTCTCTGCGGCTGCATACCTTACCATACCCCTGAGTAATGTTCGTTGGGCTGGCCTTGCTGTCACTATGACCCCACAGTCACCTGCCTTCTGAACAAGGGAGAGGGAGGGGAGCTCCAAAGCCGAATGCCCAAAGGCATTTAAGTCGCCCCTAGGCATTTGCTTAGAATGCCTATGCCTAGGGCCGGCTCTGTATATAATATCTATCTATCTATCTATCTATCTATCTATCTATCTATCTATCTATCTATCTCATATCTGTCTATCTATATCTCATATCTGTCTGTCTCATATCTATCTATCTATCTATCTATCTATCTATCTATCTATCTATCTATCTATCTCATTTCTATCTATCTCATATCTATCTATCTATCTATCTCATATCTGTCTATCTATCTATCTATCTATCTATCTCATATCTATCTATCTGTCTATCTCAGATCTGTCTATCTATCTATCTATCTCATATCTATCTATCTATCTATCTATCTATCTATCTATCTATCTATCTATCTATCTATCTCCTATCTCTATCTATCTATCTATCTATCTATCTATCTATCTATCTATCTATCTCATATCTGTCTATCTATCTATCTCATATCTGTCTGTCTCATATCTATCTATCTATCTATCTATCTATCTATCTATCTATCTCATATCTGTCTATCTATCTATCTCATATCGGTCTGTCTCATATCTATCTATCTATCTATCTATCTACCTATCTATCTATCTATCTATCTTATATCTGTGTATCTATCTATCTCTCTATCTCATATTTATCTATCTATCTATCTATCTATCTATCTATCTATCTCATTTCTATCTATCTCATATCTATCTATCTATCTATCTATCTATCTATCTATCTATCTATCTATCTATCTATCTGTCTATCTATCTATCTGTCTATCTCATATCTGTCTATCTATCTATCTCATATCTGTGTATCTTTCTTTCTATCTCCTATCTATCTATCTATCTATCTATCTATCTATCTATCTATCTCATATCTATCGATCTATCTCATATCTTTCTATCTATATATCTATCTATCTATCTCATTTCTATCTATCTATCTATATATCTATCTCAAATCTGTCTATATATCTCTCTATCTATCTATCTATCCAGGCCCGCCCCTTCGGGGAAAAAATGCTCCCCCCCATCTCGGCACCCCTGTATGTATCTATCTATCTATCTATCTATCTATCTATCTATCTATCTATCTCATATCTATCTATCTATCTATCTATCTATCAACTGTAAGTGATATTATTAGAAAGTGGAAGCATTTAGGAACAACAGCAACTCAGCCACGAAGCGGAAAATCACAGAGCGGGGACAATGACTGCTAAGGCACATGGTGCGTAAAAGTCACCAACGCTCTGCTGATTCCATAGCTGAAGAGTTCCAATCTTCCACTGGCAGTAATGTAAGCACAAACACTGTGCAGCAGGAGCTTAATGGAATGGGTTTCCATGGCCAAGTAGCTGCTTGCAGCCTCACATCACCAAATCCAATGCCAAGCGTCGGATGGAGTGGTGTAAAGCACACAGACACTGGACTGTGGAGCAGTGGAAACGTGTTCTGTGAAGTGACCAATCACGCTTCTCTGTTTGGCAGTCAGATGGGAGTGTCCGGGTTTGGCGGATGCCAGGAGAACGTTACCTGCCTGACTACATTGTGCCAACTGTGAAGTTTGGTAGAGGAGGGATAATGGTATGGGGATGTTTTTCAGGGTTTGGCCTAGGCCCCTTATCTCCAGTGAAGGGAAATCTTAGTGCTTCAGCATACTAAGACATTATGGACAATGCTATGCTTCCAATTTTGTGGCAACAGATTGGAGAAGGTCCTTTTCTATCCCAGCATGACTGTGCCCCAGTGCACAAAGCAAGGACTGTAAAGACATGGTTTGATGAGTGCGGTGTGGAAGAACTTGACTGGCCAGCACAGAGCCCTGACCTCAACCCCACCGAGCACCTTTGAGATGAACTGGAATGGAGATTGTGAGCCAGGCCTTCTCGTCCAACATCAGTGTCTGACCTCATAAACGCTCTACAGAATCAATGGGCACAAATTCCACAGACACCCTCCAAAATCTTGTGGAAAGCCTTCCAAGAAGAGTGGAAGCTGTTATAGCTGCAAAAGGGGGACCAACTCCATATTAAAGATTATGTATTTGAATACAATGTCACTACAGACCCTGTTGGTGTAATGGTCAGGCGTCCAAATACTTTTGTCCATAAAGTGTATCTATCTATCTATCTATCTATCTCTCTCTCTCTCTCTCTCTCTCTCTCTCTCTCTCTATCTATCTATCTACCTCTATGATCTAATAATTCTGTTTACGTATCTTTCAGAGATCTATCTATCTATCTATCTATCTATCTATCTATCTGGAATCTAATAATTCTATTTACCTTTCTTTCAGAGATCTCTCACTCTCTGCTTTGTGCTCACTGGCCCTTTGTTCTTGTGGTTATGGCTACAGTCCTAGTAATATTGTGTAGTGTATATGTATGTGGGTGCCACTTATATAAGTACTGTACTGTATAATCATGTATGTTATGTATG